>QEPC01012039.1:103549-118503 GCA_003113815.1 Sphenodon punctatus | reverse complement strand
CAGATAGAGCCACTCTTGTTCTCAAAAGTAACAAAAAAAAAAGTTTACAAACCTGGCAGCACCTCCTGAGCCCGCCGCTTGCTCCTCATCTGAGGAGCTGGTCACCACCACCACCGGAGATCTAGGGACAGCGACTGCTTCCTCCGCCTCGTCCAAGACCATCAAGTCGGACCCCAACCGGGGAATCACAGAAGCCTTCTCATTTATTTATTTATTTATTTATTTATTTTAAAAAAATCAAACAGCTAACCAAACCAATACACACAGGTCACCTACCACACACCAACCAGCCAAACACAAACAGCCAAAACACATGAACCGAACAGCCACCCAGCCAAACACACACTCTCTCGCCACACAGCTCTGCACACACTCGAGTTTCCGGTTTCCGGCACAATCACGCACTCTCACGATACTTTTTCCGACCACCCGAACCGAACACGACCAAACCGAATGGCTGAACCCGACCCGAACCACCACCTGTTCGTCCATCCCTAATATTTCCTCATGAGTGGCTCATGTCTTTATAGCTTCCTAGCCTCCCAACAGAGTCTAGCTTAGGAGGTCTTGTTCCCTCCTTATAGATCTCTGGCTCATTGCTTCAGTTCTCACTAGTGCTTTGTTCCCCAAGTCCTCCATAGACTCCTAGTCTCTTTGATCCTCACTAAATGGTTGTTCCCCCTTTATGGATTCGAATTTCCTACTCTCTTGCTGTTGCTAGTGTCCCGTCCCTCTTTCCTTGTTAGGTTTGTTCAAGTGGCCCCCTCGGGTCCAGGTCTGTTCCCCAACAGTATGCAAGTTTTTGTTGCTGTCTGTGGTCATGGAATTATACACAAGTTATATTGGGAATCCATTAATGCTAGTGTCCACTTACATCAATGGCACACTGAAAGCCAGTCTTAAAACAGCAAAAGAGGTTAGAATGGCTGGATTTTGATATGTAATGTAATCAAGCAGGATTCCCCTCAGCCTTTCAAGCAACAAGCAACTGTATTGTACAGGCCCATAAGAGTGCACTGATTTCTCAGTTAAGCAGTTCTGTGCATTCTAACTGACTGAGTCCGATTTGCATACCAAATGTATGTTCACAGTAATATGCAAATTCTTGTTTGCATATTGAATTTTAAACACTGGGCATCCAATGCCCTCTGTAGGGCTCTCTCGATAACTTGAGTAATTATACAAATCCCTTTGCTCCTGTAAATCTCTCAACTTTAACAGTCTCCTTCCCTCAATATTCCCATGGACAGACAACATTGTTTTTACAGCTGCTGGATCCCCATACCTCACTGCACATCTCAAGACGTGAAACATCTTTTTAATTTTAAAAATAGTTGGGCATAGCTAGGAACTGGTTTTATAGTTTAAGATGCAAGGAAAAATGGGGGGGGGGGGGCGAATCAACTTTAGATGAGTTCCAGAAATAATATCAGAAATTAAGAAGTCCATATTCATTGTCAGAGTGCCAAAATCAAACTGGACTATTGAGAGACACCTGAAAGGCCATATAGTCCAACTTCCTGCCCTGAGGTATCCCTCTAGATGCTTGTCAAGTTTTTTCTTAAAAGCCTCCCAGGAAGGAAATGCCCAAGCCTTCCTAATCAGCTTATTTTGCTATTAAGTAGTGCCATATTGGTCAGACCGGTGGTGCATTCCATCCAGCATCTCCAAAAATTGACCACATTTGGTTCTTTCAGAGAAGTACAAAACAGACCATAATGGAGTGACCCAGTATCTGGTATCTACTCCCAGCTCCTGACAGTCAGAGGCTGCATCCCCTAACCAACATGACCAATAGTCATTGACAGATCTAGCCTCTCACAAGTTGTTATTCACATCCATAACGTGTCATTTCTTTCTCTAGAGTATCACCAAAAGCTGTCCCTTCCTACCCAAACACACTACTAAACCCCAAATCCATTCTTTCATCACATCCCACTTAAGACAACTGCAACCTGCTTCCCACAGGTCTCACGCTGAACCACTTATCTCCACTACAGTCTATTGAAAATTCAGTGAAGGACTCACTAAAACTCTTCCTTGCACACTGTCTCTTACAGCCATGTAAGCCATCTCCTCAAGTCACTACACTGGCTCCCCATCCGCTTCTGCATACCATTCAAGCTTCTCCTACTCACCTACAAGTGTCTTCACTCTACAGCTCCTCAGTACCTCTCCTCTCTCCCCTTACACTCCTACTAATGACCTCCATTCATTGGGCATAATGCTCTTCTCCTGCGACTTTGCACTTTATGCACTGTATGCTTGGAACAAGCTTCATGACATGGTGCAGCAAGCCAACTTCCTGTCCATTTTCAAGTCCCACCTAAAGTCCCATTTCTTCCAGATCACATTTAACACATTTAACCCAGGCTCTATCCATACTAGGGATGGGAATATCGGTATCTGATTAATCTGATATACTCAATTATCGGGTGTATCGGATTCATCCGATAATCACCAGTATCGGCATACTGTTTTTTTTAACACTGGCCGCTTTACCGGGGTTTTTTACATCATGGCCATTGAAATAAATGGCCGCAATGTAAAAAACCAGTAAACTGGCCAATGTTAAATAACTGGTAGGCTGATACCAGCAAATCTGATACGGGGGAGATCCAATACTGATAAATCCAGTATTNTTTTTTACATCATGGCCATTGAAATAAATGGCCGCAATGTAAAAAACCAGTAAACTGGCCAATGTTAAATAACTGGTAGGCTGATACCAGCAAATCTGATACGGGGGAGATCCAATACTGATAAATCCAGTATTCTCCCCAGTGTCCCACCCCTAATCCATACCATAGTCTTGTTTCAACTATGTTAACTGAAGTTAACTTACTGAATTCCTGTATTATTCATAGGAAGACTTATTTGTAGTTGTCTGTGTCTTTGTGTCTTGATCAGATTGTAAACTCCATGATCAGGGACTGTCTTTATGGCCCTTTTTATACGGACCACACTGGGTGGACAGTTGGTGAGTGTGCCAGGGTGGGGGGCGGTGTACACAGGCGCACACTGGCACACACCCATCCCCTATGCATCCCTACACATGGAGCAAGCAGCATTTTTTCTAGTTGCTCCGTACGTGAACGATGGGTGGATGTGGGTGGGCATGCATGTTTGGTGGGGGCATGCATGTTTGGTGGGGGCATGCATGGAGGCCACACACCCACCGCCAACGTTCAAATGAGACTCACCCATATATGACCATACAGAAGACCTGCGTGAGTGCATCTTGTGTGAAAAGGGCCTATGTTGATAATGTGTATCTGTACAGTGTTGTATATGACTTGTAGCACTATAGAAATGGCAAGTAGTAATAAGTTACCCAATTCTTTAAAAAAACCTAGTTATTGTCCTTTATAGCATCATCTGGCAACAATTTCCACAAGTTAATTGTACGTTCAGTGAAAAAGTACTTTTGTTTTAAACTGCTGCAAGTTAGGTTCATTAAGTGTTCCCTAATTTTATTATTTGAAGAGGTAAACAGCTCCCTACTTACTTATTCCATACCACTTATGATTTTGTAAGGTACTGTCATATTCCCCTCTCTGGGCATTTATACACGAGATGCTACCATGCAAGTCGATTCAGTGGACACAAGCGGTAGCGCCCATGTAAAAGGGGTGGCTAGGCACATGCTCCAGCAACCAATGCACCCCCGACCGACCTCCACCCATCTCCCTGTACAAAGCAACCTGGAAAATCCTGGGTTGCACCATGCTGGGCATGGATGACTGGCAGGTGAATGTGCGCACACATTGAGTGACCACCCATCTGCCACCATCTCAACCCTCCCCCACTCACCACCAGAAGTGCGTGCGCGCTCCACCAAGCGCACATGAACCTGGTGTCCCCGTACCTGTCCCCCCCCCATTTAAAAACAGCCTAATTCTCAGTAATTTCTTTTCTAAGTTGGAGAGCCCTAACCTACCATTTTGTTGTCCAGTTTCCCAACCTTGCAAGACCCTCCTGTATGTACTCACAGCCTTCCTCAGCCTTAGTTATCTTGATTAAATTGGGGCCATCTGCAAAGTTTGGTTACCTCACTCTTTATCCCTCTTTTCAAGATCACTATAGATACTAAATAACACCAGCCCAAGTACAAATGCCTGGGGTACCCTTAGTGCTTAAAAAATTAATTGCTGGGGCCCAGGCCTTCCCTGGAAGCCATGCTTCCTGGCCCAGAGCCTGTCAAAGCATAGAACTGAAACCTATTCTCCAGTTAGCAACTCAATCACTGAACTAACCTGGCTCTATAGTTCAAAACATAAGAACATAAGTGCCATACAGTGTCAGACCTAGGGTCCATTGAGCCCATCATCCTGTCTCTGAGAACGGCCAGCTACAGTAGCTCGAGAGAAGTACTGTGGCATGGCTGCATCCCCAGAGGTCCTGTTCACATAAAAGTCTCTCTCAGTCCCTTCCTCTGGGGTATGCTTCAAAACAGTTTGTAATAATGTATCTCTTGGTGTCTATCACAGCTTGCTGCCCTCCAGCCTCCACATCTCCCCTTAAAGCTGGCCCATTCCACCAGGATAGGGGTTTCTCCCAACAAAGTGGGTCCCCAATATATCAGTCTTAACTTAGTCCTGTAACAAAGTTCTTCCCACAGGTTAACACAAAGTCCAGGTACTTTGGAAAAGAGTCTTTGGCCTTATAGCCCTTTAAGAAAGACAAACACACCTGGTTTCCCAATCCTGGTTCCAGTACAGATGGTTGCTGTCACAGGAGCTTCCTTGAAGCACATCCTCTCCCTTCAAACTCCTGCTGGATACTGCCAGTTCCTGGGTGGGCCACTTTCTTTTATTCAAGAAGTCAAGCCTCCTAGCCTCCAACTTCCTGTTGGTGGCCATTTTGTGGACACAGCAGCCATTTTACATCTTTATAGTCCTTTAAGGCTCTACTTTGTTACAAGCACAAGTCCAGGCAATGGAGGTGTGATCCATCTCCTGCTAAACTAGTCCCAACTATTTTATTTGTTAAATTTTTGCCCCACCTTTCTCCACACACTTAGGGCAGCTAACATTAAAAATATAAAACACATGAAAGTCCCCCAAAACTCCATCATCTCACCCACCCCATCATCTATAGTTGCCTCTCCCCAACCCCCACTATTCACTCCCACCCATCCCTGTTCCCACCTGCCAAACAAAAAAGGTCTTACATCTCCTCCGGAAGACAAACAGGCTCAGGAAGACCTCCAAAGGTAGGGAGTTCCATAACTGTTGGACACGGTTATGTGGGGTTGTGTGTTGTCTTCTTTCTTATCAAGGCTGTGGCTGCTGTATGGCACAGCAGAGCCATTGTAAAATTGTAAAATTGTAATTGTAAAATGCAAGTTTACTGTAACTTCTACAGTTCCGACATCTGCTTGGCACCAGGAGGCCAGAGGAATCTGGTCTAGTTTAGTTACTTCCCCTTGCCTGGTCTGTTAAAGTCACCAGTGCCACAGTAACAATGCCATGCCTTTTAAAAAAAATAAGTGGGTGCCCCTAGGGGAGGTCGAGTGTGAACGTCTAGTTTCTTCCACGTGGATGTTATACGTCTGCTGGGCTGGTTGGCTTTAGGTGGGATTTCTGCACACAGTTGCACTGTTTTGTGGGGTAGTTGCATTGTTCTTGAATGAATGTTCCAGTCTTCCTAGCCTGCTTTTCTGTGCACTGCTTGGTTGGCATAATGATTTTAAAGTGGGTGCACTAAGTGCTGATTGCAGGCAATGGGGTACACTAATGTGGGTACACTAATGTTGACTTTTGTTGGATTTCTGCATGCACTTGCACTTCTGTGGGGTTGTCTGAGATATTGTTCGATTCTTGCTAGCCTGCTTTTCTGGGTAGTACTTTGACTGTGGGTTTAAAAACTTTGCCAAGTTGTGACCAGACAGGGTACTGAGGGGAATACTTTCAAGTTTCTATCTGGTTAATGGCATGTGGGGAGAGGGCTTGCCTTGCCTTGCATAGGTGAGCTGGGCACGCACGCACAATGGAGACATTTTTGTAGCTCTGAGTTTCCATGATTCTGAGTATTTTTGAGGTCTGAAATTCAGAGTTCCGAATTCCAGGTCTTTGGAAAAAGTTCTGATGTACCTCTGAGTACTCGGACCAAGTACCTGGCACTTCAGAATTCAGCCCAAGTACCCAGAAATACTATTCACAGACTTAGCCACACATGCTCAGAATGGCCCTGGGGGCCATTTTGAGCATGTGCAGAATTTTATTTTTTTGCCTCCTCCTCGAAGGCTTGCCTCTTCTCTTGCAGAAGAGCTGAGTGGGGAAGAGACCCAGCCGCAAGACCAGGAGTAATCCTCCCAGATATGGGAGGATTACTCCCACACTTGCCCTTTAGAGGGCAAGTGTGAGGGATAGTTAGTTTCTCCCCCTTCTCCCAAGATGTCTCACAAGATCTCAAACTGTTAGCAAGATCACCAGATCTTGCTGCTGGTTCTCGATTCTTAAGAGGTTCTTGCGAGAATCATTTTGTTTCTCATTTCACCTGCTTTAGCCTGTAAGAATTTATCTAGTTTCCATTTGAAGCTAGTTATGCTGCTGGCTTTCACTGCCCCCTCTGGCAATGAGTTCTACAACTATATTGGTTATCGAGTGAAGAAGTATTTCCTTTTATTTGTTTTAAATTTGTTGCCATTTAACTTCAGAGTGTCTTATTGTGAGAAAGGTAGGAAACTGTTTGCTCTAATTTCTCCATGCCACTCATTTTATAGATTTCTATCCTATCCCCATCCTTAATCGCATCTTCTTCAAACTAAAACAGCCCCAACCTGTTGAGTCTCTCCTCATATGGAGGTCAGTCCATCCCTTTTATCGTCTTTGTTGCCCTTCTCTGAACATTTTTCTAATTCTATTATATCTTTCCTGAAATGGGGCGACCAAAACCGCACACAATATTCAAGGTTGGGTCATACCAAAGGTTTATACAGTGGGGTAATGATATTTTCCATTCTCTATTCCTTTTGCAACAATGCTTAGCATTTGATTTTGCCTTTTTAACTGCTGCTGTACACCGAGCCAGTGTCTTCAAGGAATTATCCAGGATGACTCCAAGATCCTTCTCCTGAGTGATTACACCCAGATCAGAACCTAGCATTGTGTATGTAAAGCACCTTGCGCTTATCAACGTTGAATTTCATTTGCCATTATATTGCTCATTCACATTGTCATGCAAGATTCCTCTGTAGTTCCTCACAGTCTGACTGCATCTTAACTAATTTGGTGTCATCTGCAATTTTAGCCACCTCACTCTTTTACCCCTTTTTCCAGATAATTAATGAATATTTTAAACACTGGTCCCATTACTGATCAACGAGACACCCCACTACTTACCTCTCTCTAACTTGAAAAAGAACCATTCTTAGTGTGTGCAATTCATTTTCCTTTTGTTTAGTTACTGAAATGAATGAAGTCCCATTCACTTTAGTAACTAGGAAACTGAAATGAATGACTTAGGAAATGAATGAAAACAAAAATAAACGTTTAAATACAAAAACGTAAGGGGAAACAAAAAATAAGTCCCCTCTGCACACCCCAACTGTCTGCTCCTCCTCTGCCTGCTGCTGCCTGAACCCATCTCTCACACACATATCTCTGAGGACTGCCCCCCTTGGGTGATCCCTGCAAGTTGACACTCTGCCACACTTTGGGGTGGCTTGCTATGATGAAGCCAGTGCCTGCTGCTCCTCTGCTGCTGCTGGTGCAAATCTGTGTGATGACTGTGTCCATCTCTCTCTCTTGTATCTCCTGCGCCCGCCCCCTGGGCATTTTCTGCAAGTTGAAGCTCAACATACTTTGGACAGCAAGTCTCTTTTGCCAGTCCCTGATGGCAGCTTCTCAGTGCCCACATGCTAGTCTTGGATATTTTGCCTCCTGGGGACATTTTGTGCCACTTGAAGCCGTATCAGACCTGGGGCACCACCATCTCCTCCTATGCTAGTGCCTGACAGTGTCTGCTGTGCTCTCTGCCCACCTGCTGCATGTCTGCCAGTCTGTCTCTGATATTTCTGCCCTCCACACCCCAAGGAAGTCTGTGCAAGTTGGGGGGAAAGGGAACGTGTCCTAGGAGGACAGTAAAACTTATTTAAAGACACAGAAGCCTTACCAAGCGATTTCCATTATTTCAATGGGAAACAAAATGCAAAAACAAAAACTAATGACTTTTTGGAAAAGGGGAAAGAAAAAGGGGAATCAAACTAATGTGGTACCTTCTGCACACCCCTTTTCCTACCCTTTGTTTCCTATCTTTTAAAACAGAAGTTATTTACTGTAATATATGATGACCAGTGTAGGGGGCAATCAGGAAAGTCATCCAGGTTTATTCTGCCTTCCATTTCCAACCCTGAAACATTGACTTTTTCCTGGACTTTCACATTTTGGGGTGCACACTCCTGCTGGGAATACAAGGCTCAAGCCCGCAACCCCTCAAATTTAATTGCCCAGCCCAGCCCTAGCAAGCCTCCTCCCAGAAATTAAGCCCTGGTTACTGGTTACCATGCTATTTACTTCTCTCCATTTGAAAACTGATCCTTTTCATCCTACCTTTTCTTACCAATCTTTTAGCCAGTTACTGATTGATGATAGGACTCTGCCTCTTACCCCATGACTACTTAGTTTTTTCAAGAGTCTTTTCTGATGCACATGGTCAAATATTTTCTGAAAATCCTGATGCCCCATGCCTGGCCACTCCTGATATAGTGTATGTGATCTACTTGATCCAGGCATCAATTTCACCTGTCTACCAGGACCCCTCCTGCTGGATCCAGAGCTCCAGGACAGGACCCCTCCCATAGACTTGCAGCTCTACAGCACCTCAACAATTGGTCTCAAGAGTAGAGAGGAGCACTTTCTTTAGACAGAGCCTTCCTACCACACTGCCAGTGCTTTCCTAGCTCACCTCCTCTCAAGACGCACACTCTGGGGTTTCAGGCTACCTTTTGGCTATTCCTGTACTGTATCAGCCAGATCACCCTTATCCATATGCTTGTTGACAACCCCCCACGTATAAAATTCCAATAGATTAGTGAGGCATGACTTCCCTTTGTATAAACCATGTTGGCTCTTGCTGAACTTTAACAATTGGGAAGTTGTTTAATTAAAAAGCCTGTCTTCCTGTAATTTAAACCCATTTCTTCAAGTCCTATCTTTTTATGACCTCATGCTACATACAAACTGTCATTGGTTAATTTCTTATGACAGTAGTTAGTCAGAACTTTGGGATTTATAGTAGCTAAAGATGATAAAGGCTGAGACACAGCAAAACACATTACTTATAATAGTAGTACCCCATCAGTGTTCAGTATTAGATTAACTTTAAATAAATAAAAAACAAAACAAAAACACACAGCCTAAACCTCTTTTCCCATCAGAGGCTATTCTTTGACCTGAGTTTTTAATTTACAGCATGGTTGTTGCACAGAAAACACAATGTACCCTTGAGGTAGTTAGCTACTGCACTTGTCACTTTAATCAGTATTGTGATAAATTAAATATAATTAATCAAATTTATTTTAAATTGCACTCCCATTGACTAGAAGGAATTTGTATAAGCTAGGATCTCACAGCAACTTGGGAGTAATATTGTGGTGAGAGGAAACTTTTGTCTGTAAACTTCAAACGTTTCAGTGTCTAAAAATAAAAGTCAAGAAGGGTGTTTTTTAACATAGCCCCGCAGTGCCCCTTTGTGGACAGTCATGTTATTAGATTTCCAACGTATTTAGATTTCCACTGACAACGTACTGGATTTCTTTACCTGTGATTATTGTTGTCTGACATTTATGCACTTTGGGGGTGGAGGTACATGCAATCATGAACTTCTACTCTTGCTACTTTGATATTTGTTCTGTCACATTATGTAGTACAAACCATCAACCTGATATTCCAATGCAGTGTAGCATTGTATTAAAGTACAATACAATTTAGTGCTATGAGTCATTATCCACCTCTGTGGCATGCTACAGTTTTGACAATGAAAACCTTACAATGAGAAGATACAAGAGTGCGCCAAGACAGGAGGAGAGGGGAGCAAGCTGATTTATTGTCTTTAAAGATAAGGGCAGAAAATGAGAACAAGTGTTTTACCTTAGCCGCATTCAGAACGGTAGGTTAATTATTATCATTATTTATTAAATTTATATGCTGCCCCCTCCTGCTATAAGCATCTCGGGGCAGCTAACAACATTTTAAAATCCATAATAAGATAAAATACATTAAACACACCACTAGTAACCCCAAAGTTATAATAACCCAGTACCAAAACTCCTCCCTAGCCCAACCCACCCATCCCATCTCCCTCAGTAAAGGTCTAGTGGAATAGCCAGGTCTTACACCATCTACAGAAAGAGGGGAGGTCCGCAGCCAATTGGACCTCCAATGGGAGGGAGTTCCACACCTGCGGTACAGCCACAGAGAATGCCCTCCTCATGGTCGACACCTGGGGGACCTCAAGAAGTGTGCCCCTGGTCATCCACAGAGGTCGATCCAGGATTCTGAGGGGGAGGTGGTCCTGCAGGTAGGTGGGGCCCAGGCCATTTAGGGATTTAAAGGTCAACACCAACACCTTGAATTGGGCTCGGAAGACTATCAGCAGCCAGTGCAAAGAGCGAAGCACTAGAGTAATGTACTCACGTCGGCCTGTCCCCTTCAGGAGATAGGCCACCACATTCTGCACCAGCTGCAGTCTCTGGACCAGCACCAAGGGCAGCCCCATGCAGACTGCATTACAGTAGTCTAATCTCGAGGTAATAAAAGCATGGATGATTGTGGCCAGGTCTGAGTCAGAGACATACAACCTAAGCCGACATACCAGATGTAACTGGCAGAATGCACCTTTAACCACAGCTGCCACATGGACATCCAGGAGGCGCTACGGATCAAGGAGCACCCCCAGACTACAGACCTGAGATACCAGGGGAGGGTGGACCCCATCAAGGATGGGGGGAATCACTCCCCCAGCTTTCCCCACAACCATCACCTCCATCTTGTCAGGATTTAATTTCAAGCGACTCACTCACATCCAATCCCCCACAATGTAAGGGGTAAGCACCGAGACTGCCGGACCTGAGTCTGATGAAGACAAGAGATATAACTGGGTGTCATCAGCATATTGATGACCCCTTACACCAAACGCTGACAACCTCCCCCAAAGGCTGCATATACACATTGAACAGGAGAGGGGACAAGATGGAACCCTGAGGGACTCCACATGTGAGGCCCCGGGGAGAAGGTGAATAATCACCCAGCACCACACGCTGGGTTCTCCCAGCCAGGAAAGAGCAGAACCATTCAAGAGTAGTCCCACTGTTAAGGGCAAAGCCTTTAATTTTTCTTACATTAGCAGTTTCCACTTACATAACTATAGCCCTTTTTGCCCAGACACTCCCTCCCCACAGGGACGGGAGTCAGTGCGATCACCCTGGTGGGTTGCTGAGGGTGCCTGCGCGCTCCACTTACTTCCACCCATCACCCAAACACGAAGCAATGGGTGCCAAAGGCAAATGCTCTGTGCATGGAGATGGGTGGAGGTGGGTGGGTATCCATGCTATTGGCCGCCCACGCACTGCCCACTCGTCACAGCATCCACCCATCCCAACAGCACCGCCAGCCCATGTGAAAAGGGCCAAAATGAGGCAGACAGTGTAGTATCAAAGCAACAGTAACATTGTCTTTAAATGAATATGGTTTAATGTGGCACATCATTGAATTAGGTTTGTTTGTATTATTACAATATTTAAGGCCCTCAACCAAGAAAAGGGGATTAATATGCTAGGTACTGTAAGAACAATTCATCTCTATCCCAAGATGTTTATAATCTGAATAGTCAAGTCAAAGTGGGGAGAGAAAGGAAATATTGTTTTCATATTACAGATCAGGCACTGAAGCACAAAGATTAAATGATAGAGCTAAAGTCATGCAAGAAACTTGTAGCAGTTTTCACCAGAAGGTAAACCGAGTTAGAAACATAATACTTCTGGCAGCTTGCCTAATCCCTTAGCCACAAGCCTGTACGCATGCTGCACTGAAACGGGCTAATCTATTTATGTACAATTGTCTTCTACTGGATAGAACTAAATCTATTCAGTGGTGAGATTAAAATGTAACATGTAAACAATATTCCCCTTTATCTAAATTAGTGGGAGTGTTTTGCATGGGGAGAGTGTGTTCTGTGTTTGAGGTCATCTTTACTGGTAAAAAACACCCACAAGGGAAGCCCTTAAAATATCATGACTTTTAAAAATTATTATTTTTTAAATGCATACATTTTAAGTTTTATTTGCTTTCTAGTTTCTGAGCCTTAATGCAGTCGTGTTTTCAAGTTTTCCCACACACCTTTGAAGGCTAGAAACTATATAAAAAGACATCTGGATTTAACTTCTTAGGATTTATCATGAATCTTGTGTATCTTTAAAATCACAGCGTCACAAGGCTCTTCATTTAGTCATGATTGTTGGCATCCCCCAAACAACAAGATGGTGGGAAGCCTGGAGTGATGTTGACAAGGCAAAAAAGGAAAATGAGGGAAGAAAGAAGAGAGGCACAGAAGAGAGGAAAATAGCATAGATATATAGTAGCAGATACAGTTTCCTCGGATAGAGGGTACAAAAGGGACAGTTTAACCTAGACCTCACACTAACCACCACCGGGACCATTTTTACGCACACCTTAAAATTACGGATTTTCAATCTTCTGGGTTTACAAGTCCACAAGTAAGTTCCGGATGCATTTTTCTCTCTCTCTCTCTCACACACACACACACACACTGCCCCGAGGCAGTTCCTGGATGCATTCCTCACACAAACACTTTTCTGAGGCAACCTAAATTAGCCACAGCTGTAGACATGACCGGCTGCCGTGACCACCAAGTGACCACAGCTGCCTGGAGCAAAGCAGTTTACCAGGAGAACTTTTTACACACAAAAGTTCTGGGAGAAGTTCTGTGCAGATCTTCAAAGAGCCAGATGTTTAAGATCTGGGTGAGTGATTCAGACACACAGGAAGTTCAGGATGTAACAGCAAACATGCAAGAGACATGTGTGTGTAAAGACACCCTCTCTCAATGAAGATATTCTGGACATAGAAGATGGTGGAAGAGCAGGTGCCATGCAACATTCTGCCCTAGGCCTCCAGAAAACTCTGCGTGCTCTCTGGGAGCTGAAACAGTGATAAAGGAGTCAAGGATTAAGGCTGTATTCCCATCAGTGGCAGCAGTGGCATCAGCAGCGAGGGAAGACACGGCAGCGTGGAGGAGCCGGCAGACAGAAAAGGAGCCGGTGTGAATGGGGATCTGCCGCAGCGTCTCTCGCGCCTGTCTGGTCACAAAATCCTGCCCTGACATGCACGAGAGAAACCACGGGAGATCCCCATCTGCGCCATCTCTTTGTTTGTCTGCTAGCTCCTCCACACTGCAGCGTCTTCCCTCGCCCCTCCCTCTGCTAGGGATGGCGAACGCGGTTCAGAAGTTAGGAATTCGCACTGAACTCGACCAGTTCGGATGACCGAACCGAACTTCCGAACCGAATTTCCAAACTCGGTTATGTTTGCCCATCCCTATAAGAATATTCCATTTAGTTTAATGGGGTTTGAATTTCTGAACTCTGTTTGGAACCCGAACAGTTCGGTCGACTGAACCCGAACAGTTCGGTCGACTGAACCCGAACTCGATTTTCAAACTGAACCAAATTTCCGAACTCGGTTCTGTTCGCCCATCCCTATAAGATAATATTTGATTTAGTTTAATGGGGTTTGAATTTCCGAACTCTGTTTGGAAGTTTGGAATTCGGACCGAACTCGAATAGTTTGGTCAACCGAACCAAACTCGATTTTCGAACTGAACCAAGTTTCCGAATTTGTTTCTGTTCGTGTATCCCCACCCGCTACCACCACAGATGGTAACACAGTTTTAGCGTTTCTTCCCCAGCCTCCTTTATCAAGGACACAGACTTAAAAACAATTCTATCTCAGCATACTTCAGTAACTGCAGGTAACTGGACACAGCTGGGACCCTTCGCTCCAGGTCCCCATAGAAGGCACCCACCCTCCCCTGGGTAGGAGGAGACCCTGCACAGACCCCTTGGAAGCCCTGCCCCCTGCTCAGGCGGCGTCCTGCTTCTTCTCCTGCAGGCTACTGGACACAGCAGGGACCCTTCTCTCCCTGCTCCTATAGAAGACACCCACCCTCCCCTGGGTAGGAAGAGACCCTGCACAGAACCCTTGGAAGCCCTGTCCCCTGCTCAGGCTGCATCCTGCTTCTTCTCCTGCAGGTAACTGGACACAGCAGGGACCCGCCTCTCCCTGCCCCATAGAAGGCACACGCCCTCCCCAGAGGGTGGCAGCCCCCGGGCGATGACAAAAGGGCGATGGCTGTTTTGTGGCCATTGTGTGGCCAGAGTGAGGCTGGCGAGGACCCAGCTCCAGTGACAACATCCATGCAACACAGCCTCTTCCAGTCATCGCTCACATCACCACTGACCTTCCCTCGGAACTTCCCACACCATCCAAAGGCCTGGTTATCCCCTCTGCTGCCGTGAATATCATCCAATGCAATGTCTCCCCTACTCCCTCATCCTCTCTCGCTCCTCTCCTTCTCCCACTGCTCCTGTCTCCCCTGATTCTCCCTATCCCTACTCCATCACTCTTTCCTCCCCTTGTCTATTCCCCCTATTCCCCCTCACCCCCCCTTAACCATTCCCTGCAAGCCCCCTCCTCCCTTACACAGGCCCTGCAAGCCCCATTGCTCCACATCCCCCAACCTTATCTGCATTCCCTGTCTTCCCCCTGATCAGGGCCCCGAGGGATCCGCGGGTCTGCGAATCGCAGATTTCCCGCGGAATTCCCCTCCCCCCGCGGAATCTCCTGCCCCGCTTACCCCAGCGCAGAATTTCCAGCCTGCGCTGCGGGGACGCGGGGCAGGAGATTCTACGGGGGAAGGGGAATGAACAAACC
>QEPC01012039.1:88353-103177 GCA_003113815.1 Sphenodon punctatus | reverse complement strand
CCCCCCCCCCCCCGCATGGTAAATCGCGCCGAGGCGCAGAATTGGCCCCTGACTCACGCGGAATTTTTAAAAAAATTCCGCGGAAGAATCGGGGCCCTGCCCCTGATCAACTCCCCTTCTCCTGCTCCCTCTGGAACTGCCACTCCTCTGTCAAAAAAGTCCCCTTCATTCACGATCTCTTCCTTTCTCACCGCTTTCAACTCCTTGCACTTACTGAAACCTGGATCTAGCCCTCTGACTCTGTCACCCCTTCCACCCTGTCCTCTGGAGGTCTTTCGTTCTCTCACCGGCCCCACCCCGAAGACCAGGGTGGTGGCATGGGCCTTCTCTTTGCCAACCCCTGTCGATTCCAGCCCCTTTCCCCTCCCCCTTCCCTCCCTTCAAGGCTCACTCTGTGCGTCTCTACTCCCTCCTTCAGCTTCGTGTCGCTGTCATTTACCACCCCCCTGGCCCCCTTTCCTCTTGGACTTTAAATCCTGGCTTACCTTCTTTCTCTCCAAGGATACTCCTGCTCTCATTTTTGGTGATTTCAACATCCATGTTGATGCACCTTCCCAGCCCTCCATCTCCCACTTTCTCTCCCTAACCTCCTCCTTTGATCTCTGCCTCTGGACTGATTCCCCCACCCACATAGGCGGCCACTCTCTTGACCTCATCTTCTCCAGAAACTGTCCTGTTGCTGACCTCTCCTTTGACCTTTGTCCTGTGTCCAACCATTACCTCACTTCCTTCAACCTCTCCCACCAACACCCATCTTTTCCCCAACTCCACACCCCTTCCGTGATCTGCAAGCTATTAACCCTCTCCCCTCTCCTTCCTCCTGTCTTCTCCTCCTCTTCCCCTGACACCGCCATCTCTTCCTCAACACCTCTCTCACCACGACCCTCGACTCTCTTGCTCCCCTCTCCTCCCACCCAGTTCGGCCTGAAGATCCGCCGGGACATTGCTTCCCATCTGTCTCCTCTCCCTGCTCCCTCTTCACCCCCTCCCCCTCTCCCCTCTCCTTCTGCCTCCCTTGAGGAAATCTCCTCTTTGCTCTCTTCCTCCAACCCTTCCACCTGCCCTCTCGACCCAATCCCCTCCTGCCTCCTGCCTCCATCGCTCCCACTGTTACCCCATCCCCTTTTACATGTCATTAATCTCTCCCTCTCCACTGGCTCCTTCCCCTCTGCCTTCAAGCATGCCACGGTCTCTCCTATCCTCAAAAACTTCACCCTAGACCCCACTGACCCCTCTAGTTACCAGCCAGTCTCCCTCGTTCCCTTTGCCTCTAAACTTCTGGAATGTGTGGTAAACTCCCGCTGCCTGGAACTCCTGTCTGCCAACTGCTCCCTGGACCCTCTCCAATCTGCCTTCCACCTCCATCACTCCACTGAAACGCCCTTGCCAAGATCACCAATAATCTACTTGTCACTAAATCTAAGTGCCTTTACTCCATTCTTGTCCTCCTTGATCTCTCTGCTGCCTTTGACACTGTCGACCACTCACTCCTACTGGACTCTCTCCACTCCCTAGGCTTCTGCGGCTCTGTCCTTGACTGGTTCTCCTCCTGCCTCTCTAACTGCTCCTTTAATGTGTCTCTTCCCAACTCCAACTCTTCCTCCCTCCCCCTCTCAGTTGGGGTTCCCCAAGGCTCTGTCCTGGTCCCTCTCCTCTTTTCTATCTACACCCTGTCCCTTGACAAACTCATTGCCTCCCATGGCTTCCAATATCACCTCTATACTGATGACACTCAACTCTCTCTCTCCACTCCCTCTCTCCCTCCCCCCTCCATCCAAGCTCACCTCATCAACTGTCTCTCTGATATCTCCACCTGGATGTCCCAATGTCAGCTCAAGCTCAACATCGCTAAGACTGAGCTCCTTATCTTTCCTCCCTACCCTTCCTCTCCCTCTTCCCTGTCCATCCTTATTGACGGGGTCACCATCCTCTCCATTCCCCAAACCCATAGCTTGGGCTTTGCCTTCAATACTCCCCTTTCCTTTAAACCTTACATCGACTCCGTTGCCAAGTCCTGTCACTTCATCCTCCACAACATTACTCAGATTTGCCCCTTTCTCTCTGTCTCCTCAGCCAAAACCCTTGTTCATGCCATGGTCATCTCTCGCCTCGCCTCCTGCAACCTCCTCCTTACTGGCCTCCCCTGCTCTCACCTGCCCCCCCTTATCTCCACCCAAAACTCCACTGCTAGGGTCATTCACTCAACCCATCGCTTCGACCACGTGCAGCCTCTCCTTTCCTCAATTCACTGGCTCCCCCTTCCCAAAAGCATCCTGGTATTCAAAAACTCCTGGTATTCACTTATAAATGCCTTCACAACCTGACTCCCCCTTACCTCTTAGCCCTAGTCTCTTTACACACTCCTGCATGCACTCTCCGCTCCTCCTCTTTCCCTCCCTCGCACTCCCTTTTCTCCCCTAACTGCCTTCACCCCTTCTCCCTTGCTGCCCCCATGCCTGAAACTCCCTCCCTGCCCACATCCACCTTGCCCCCTCCCTCCGCACCTTCAAATCCCTCCTCAAAACCCACCTCTTCCTCGCCGTCTTTCCCGATGCCTGTTAGAACTTTCCTTTCAATTTTTATTGTCTTCCCTCCCCGCAAACTCCTGCCTAACTGCAACCAAGCCAAGCACGTGTACCTGAGACCTCACATCCGCTTGAATGTTATTTATCCCTTGTTTCTCCCTATGTCCCCTCTCCTTGTCTCCCCCCTCCATGTCTATTAGATTGTAAGCCATAGGCAGGGACCATGTCATTCTTATTGTTCTGTAAAGCACAGGTACACAGCTGGTGCTACACAAATGCTTATAATAAAATAAAATAATAAATAATAATAATAATAATAATAATAATTAATAGTAACAAACAGCTGCATATTCGAAGCATCTGCCCCCAAGCCAAACAGAGGGAAACTACACAGTCTTCTTACCATTGTTGTTTAGGTCAAAATACTTAGGTGGGCGTGGGGGAAGTAACACTTTCCAAGTTGGTTGGGAACCACTAATACACAGCCTGCTCTGCTATTGTATACGTAGCCTATTTGTTCTTCTTTTCTGAAGCTAGAGAAACATGGTTTTCACCAGACTCAGAAGGTAAACCCAGACAGCACCTTTGAGCTAGTCTCGCACATCAAAAAAAGACTGTGGAAACTACTAGCATTACATTTCTCCCCAAAATGTCAATTTTCCATATCTTATGTCTACAGATAACCACCACCTTGGGTGTATATCAGAGGACACGACACCTTGAAAAGGGATTTTGATGGTGTTGCAAAGGATTTCTTCACTTTTACTGGAAGTTTCTCTGGACTGCTGGCTAAGAACATTCTGCTGACAGGGATGGACTGAGCTTTTGATTTAATAATTAGGATCCCAGGTTAACACAACATTAATAGCCAGAGTTTAGATGTACTACTTCTAGTTCTTACTATGACAAAACTGGTATAAGGTAACAAAACCTGGGTATGTCATTTCGTCATCTGCTTTCCATAATTACCCCTCAAAAAAGAATGCATATGCCATAACGTCTAGGGATGGGCGAACAGATTACGATTCAGGTTTGTCCGTTTGGTTCGACTGTGTTCAGTTTGTCCATTCGGTTCGGCTGCGTTCGGTTCGGCCGTTTGGTTAGTTCACCGGGTTTGGCCATTCAGCCATTCTGTTTGGCCGTTAGGGAAATGTTATGGATGTTTTTTTTGTTTTTTATATGGTTTTTTGGTTTTTTATCCCAATATTCTCCTGTTTTGGGTCTGAGGTACCAAGTTCTGACAGAAAAAAGTGAAGCTGTCAGTGATTTGATGATGATGAAGGCGACATGAAGGCTGTACTACCCATTAGTCTCTTGACTAGTTTGGGGAAATGTATGCAAATTGAAAATTCTCTTTCCCAATTTTTATATGGTTTCTTTTGTTTTTTATTTGGTTTTTTTGTTTTTATATGGGGTTTTTTAATTTATTTTTTAAATCTAATATTATATATATCTATCTACACTAAATCTAACTGCTATTAACAATTATAAATGCTATGAACTAAATGGATTATCTAATAAGTACACAGGCCTACTCCTACAAACACTAAAACTAAATCACTAACGCCATCTCTATCACTAAGCTAGCTCCTACAACTACTATCCCTAACCTATCTAGCTGTCTCTCTATATCTATATCTCTCTATCTCTCTCTATATGGGATGGGGGGGCGGGAAATCACAAACACAAGGTTTCACTTTAAGGTTTAAGTTCCTTTCCGTACAAAACTGAAATGAAACTTAAAGCAATCTAATAATCCTACTCAACACCTGCTGTTCAGGAACAGCGACTAGCTCAGAAGGTGTTGGGAGGGGGGGAGGCAGATAGTTTCATTTCTTGCAAGCCTCTCCACCCCTGGTGCCTGGATGTCTGCTCCTCAGTGACAAGTACTACCCCTCCCTGTCACCTTACAGTGAACCCTTTTTTGCCACCCGAACTTACCCGAACGTGATCCAAACTGACCAAACTGTTCAACCATTTCGCCGTTTGGTGTTCGGTTGTATTCGGCATGTTCGTGTTCACGTTCGGTCATCCGAACAGGCAGACTTCGGGCTGAACTCCAAACTTCCGAACCGTGTTCGCCCATCCCTAATAACAGCAGCTCTACCCAACATGTCAAATCAGACCAAGAGAAATAATGGTTCTTTCACCCAGATGCAGGGGTGCACAAACTCTAAGCATGTCTGGGGGTGCACCATCACATCTGCCTGTTTGCTGCCACACCTGAACCCATTTTAAACAGACCTGGCACCTGCTGGGGCCATGGTCCACCCACGCAGCACCACTCCCCCACACCATAGCATTGCAGGCAGACCTTCTGCAATGCTATGACATTGCTGGGACCAACCCCCAGCCAAGAGTGGGGCTTCAGCAGTCATCCACTGAGCAGACTGAGGTCAGCCCCACCTCCAGCCACTGCCCCAGGGCTGGGCTTCCTGCTCTGTTGGCAGTTCTCCGGGATGTTCCAGAGCACCACCAGTGGGGTAGTCTGGGAGCAGAGACAGTCTGCCCTGCCTCTGCTCCATCTCCACATCTGGTGGGCTGCCTTTAAAACAGACATCCCACCTGTGGGTGAGGCGGTGCAGAGGCAGGGCAAGTGTCCATGTGAAGACACCTAACGAAGCCAGAATGGGTAACAGTCCACAAAGAGAGAGAGATTCAAGAAGAAGGCCTCCAGCATGAGGACATGACTGAAGCCGAGGAGTAGGCTAGTTGATCACTGCTTAGAGGCTTTGGGTCATTAACCCTATGAGTGTTGGGTCTAACAAGGGCCAGACTTATACTGTGCCAGAAATCTTTTCTCCTGTTTTGGGTCTGAGGTACCAAGTTCTGACAGAAAAAAGTGAAGCTGTCAGTGATTTGATGATGATGAAGGCAACATGAAGGCTGTACTACCCATTAGTCTCTTGTCTAGTTTGGGGAAATGTATGCAAATTGAAAATTCTCTTTCCCAATTTTGAAGTCATAAGAGAATGAGAAAGAAAATCTTTGTCCTTTGTCTTAAGAACCAAACTTAACATATGTTGCAGAGAAAAGAAGTTAAAATAATGAAAGCTGGCATTTGATGTAGGTATGAGCAACACCTAACACTCACTGGAACACCCAACGCTCATGGAGTAGGCAAGGTTGATCCCATGCCCTGTGCATCACGCACGTGCCCATGCAGAAACCACTCACACCTCCACTGAAGAGACATTGTACCACACAAAGCCATGCTCATATGTGTGGGAGATCTGTGGGGCATGGGATTGACCCCAGTGAGTGTATTTCCAGGATATTATCCATCGTTAAATTAGGTTTAATTATTGTATATTCCTGACATTTTCGGGAGCATTCTGGCAAACCATGTCCCTTAAATATTGGTGATATTGACACAGTTCCATTCTCTTTTATTCAACAGTATTCTCTCCAATGTCACACCTTTTCTCTTTGACGGAAATGATGCAGAAGTCTCTTTTATAGCTGCTGCTACTAATTTGTGGTGTAGCATCAGCAATTCCAATGTCTTTCTCATGAACAAATCCTTACCATTCCTTTACCCAAGTTAGTCGAACAACACATTTTATGGGTAAAATCCTGAACCCTGGAAGTTTTGCCTTTGCCTTTAGTAGGATAAAGATTTGAACCATTGGACTAAAACCTAAAATGTAAAGCTAAAACATCAGTGGTTCACTCCAAAGCTCTTTCCACTGTAATTTTTCTTTTGATCACTATTCTAAATAGTTTCATTTTACAGTCCACAGCTGGATGTTCAGAAAGATCAGTTGTTCAGCCTGAATTCCAGGAACAGTGAAATCACTGCCTGCTTACTGAACTGACAATTCCTCAGAAAAAGGACATTATGCTATTTTGCAAGTAATTTTTCAAGCCAAAATGTCAAAAATATAATCCACACAGGCAGCTGTTGGAAAATATTAATCTCAAGGTTGCCAGAATTCTGGTCTTATTGCAAGTCCTGCAACTATATATTTTTTTCTTAGCATTTAAAAGTCTGAGATCTGTTATAAAACTGAGTCCTCATGGCTTCAAATAAAAATATGAAGCACTGACTGAATGTGCTATAATGGCTTTGAAAGCAAAAGACAAAAAAGAATTGTCTAATATTTTGTAGGTTTTTAAGTCACTCATGAATAAAAGAAGAAAGAAGCTGACTTGAACACATGAGGTCGGAAACACTGAAATCTGTAATGCTCCAGCTAAGCTTTATCCGAATTTTCAGGCGCAAAAGGATCTAGTTCTGGACAATGGAATAGGGATGCTTTTGAAAAAAGAGTGAAACTATTGGCAATGCAGAGGCACTTTGTACCTTGTACACCCCATATTAAATGGAAAAATAGTGCATAGGGTCTTGTGCAGATCCTCTGCATTTGAGAGAATGTAAAACACAGAATAGTGCTTTTTGCTAACACACAATGGGTTCAAAACCCATTGGCTGCCTGTTGAATACATCAAAATTGGCGTAGACAAAATTAATGAGTTTAGATAAAGATCAGCAGAAACCACACTTCCAGCAATTAGGGGAGATAAAACTGTCTCTAAATAGGTAACAGAAGATTCAATATATTAGGTGTTAACATGTACCAGGTACACCTTCCAGGGAGAGCGGCCACTCCCGGCCAGATTGGGGAACTGAATGAACATACCTGCAAATTGTCTGAACTGGAGGGGAGGCTGGAAGAGATGTGGTGGGCCAGCTGGCCTTGCCCCCATATTGCATCCAGCACCCTGCCTCCTGCCAGGATGGGCAGCCATGGCTGCCAATGACAGGCAGCAATGATGGCCGTCCATGGCAACCACCATGCCAGGACCAGGATGGTGGCACAAACAAACACACATTCACCAGGTATAGTAGGTTATGGCCCGCCTAGGCAGTTCTTGGTCCCAGACTGTGGGCCCTGTTCCTTCCGGGCCCACAATTCCCGGGAAGCCGCCTACCCAGTCATGGGCTTATAGCAGACCCACATCTGGCAGTCTGCCAATAGTTGCAAGTCTTTGGACAAAGTGGGCCATAGCGGCCAGGGTTGCATCTATTAATACCCATTGTTTCACACTCAAACATAAAACATGCAGAAATTGGCCATCAGGTTGGTTTTGTGATAAAGCCGCTATCCCCAAACTGGAGAGATTTGTTCTCCGTTTTTTGCTTCAGATAAACAGAAAAAATGTGTGGGAAGCTGTCACAATGGGTGTTAGTAAACGTGACTGCCCTCTATGACCTACCTGGGCCAGAGCCTTACCTGCACATCTGTTTGCAGACCACCAGATGTGGACCTGCTACAAACCTCAACCAGATAGGTGGCTGCCCAGGAATTGTGGGTGAAAAGGAACTGGGCCCACAGTCCAGGCCCAATGGCCACCCAGGTGGGCATAGACGGCAAGCACATTTGTTCATGCTGCCATCATCCTGGCTCCGAGGCAGGGGCCATCATGGCTGGCCATTATTGGCAGCTTTGCCTATCCATCATGGCAGTAAGGGGGGCTGCTGCAGCATGGGGGTATGGACAGCCAGGCTCACATTTCTTCCACTCCCCCCCCCAAGCCCCAGTCCAGTCAATCAGTGGTAATGTTTGTTCAGTTCCCCACCCTAACCTGGTTGGGGGTGAGGTGGTCCCCCTGCTCCCCAGGATCAAAGTCAAAACCAGCACACTGGCTGCATGTTAATTGTTTAACACTCATTGTCCAATTTGAGTCTCTGTTGTCCGTTTGTAAAATTAGGGAGAATATTTCCCTATTTTACTAGTGCAGTATCAGAATAAATCATGGTGAGTGGGGTGGTTTCCAGCAAGGAGCCAACAGACCTGAACAGCTGTACTGTGCTGTAATCTCATGGTAGGGAGGAAACCAATTTTTCACCCAGTTTTTGGCTCTGATGTAACCGGGTATTTTGTTTGGTGCAGTTGGAAATTGTGACAGATATATATATATATATAGGATTGGGGGGAGGGGGGATATATATATATCTCTGTCACTAAGCTAATGCCTACAACTGTCTACTATCTCTAACCTATCTATCTATCTATCTCATAGATAGATAGATAGATAGATAGATAGATAGATAGATAGATAGATAGATAGATAGACAGACAGTTGTAGGCATTAGCTTAGTGACAGAGATAGTGTTAGTGATTTAGTTTTAGTGTTTGTAGGAGTGTGTACTTATTAGATAATCCATTTAGTTCATAGCATTTAGAATAGTTAATAGCAGTTAGATTTAGTGTAGATAGATAGATATAATATTAGATTAAAAAATTAAATTAAAAAACTATATAAAAACCAAATAAAAAATAAAAAAACCATATAAAACCAAATAAAAACAATTTTGTTTTATAAAAAACAAACAAAAAACCCCATATAAAAACATTTCCTGAATAGTCAAACCCGAACCGAACAGCCGAACCCGAACCCAGCAAATGAACCGAACGGCCCATATATATATATGGGATGGGGAGGAATTACAAACAACACAAGGAGGGGTACAAAACTGAAATGAAACCTAAATCAATCTAATAATCCCTGTCTCTTATACACATCTAGATGTGTATAAGAGACAGGCCTATATGGGAGAGGGAAAGGATTTAATGGAGGAAGGAAGATTGAACACAGGGAGGGGTAAAAACAAAAAATAATCACTAAATCTATCTAAGCTAAGCTAAATAAATGAATGAGAATATGGGGGTAGATGGGTTGGATGGGTGAAATGGGAGGAGGATAGCAATTGATTGGGGAGCTGGGAAATGCTGGGAGAGGGAGCCTTCTGAAACGCCTGCTGTTCAGGAACAGTGACTAGATCAGAAGGTGTTGGGAAAGGGGGAGGCTGACAGTTTTGTTTCTTGCTATGCCCGCCTCACCACAAGCCCTATTGGCTCCATGCAGCCTAGCCCGTGGCCAATCGCAGACTGCAAAGCCAGTGGTGTGAGGCAAAAAGGGATGGTGATTGGGAAGGCTGGCTGCTACTCCAAGCCTCTCCACCACTGGTGCCTGGAAGTCTGCTCCTCAGCTGACTCCCCCTCTCTGTCATGTTTTGCCTTCCAGTGACACGTTTTTGCCACCCGAACGTGATCTGAACTGTTTGGTCATTTCGAATTTCGGAATCAAGTTCAGTTCAGTCAGTTCGGGTTCGAATTCGGGTTCGGTCGTCTGAACAGGCCGAACTTCGAACTTCATTCACCCATCCCTAGCCTAAAGGGCACAGAACGCCTGGAAGTCGATGAAGCCATACCACCGGTATGCCTACCCAGGTGAAAGATCCCTGTGGCACTCACCAAGACTGTGAAGGAAATGCTGACAAGCCTGACGGAGTGAGCCAGTAGAAGCCAACACACCATGGGTGAGCAGTATGCAGGTGGTACAAAAGCCATCAGGTAAGCTCCACATTTTCATTGACCCTAGACCACTTAAAGCACTCAAGAGGGCACACTACGCACTTCCCACAATAGAGGACATACTACCTGACCTAGCCAGGGCAAGTTTCTTCACAGTGTGTGACGTGAAAGATGGTTTTTGGCACATCCCACTAGACAAGGCCTCGAGCAGACTAACCACCCTTCTCAGGGTTCAGTTCGGAGCTTCCACTCAGTCCTTTGGGGTAAACCATAGGGACTACTTCTCTGGGTACAATCCCTTCATACCTGGCCCCATGAGTCACCAAGCCAGCATTGCCTAACTCTGGCTCTATTCAATACCCTTCTCTGGCTTCCCAGAGTCCTGGTAGTTATGTAAGGGCACTCTCTACATAAGTGTCCACTTTGCCTATGTTGGTAGCACTGCTTCAGGTTCCCCATCTGGGAAAGCCCTGGTACCTGCTTTCCACCGCTGTCTGTCTCATTGGTGGGGTGTGCTGCTCTCTCCATGCCATGCTGCTGTAGCTCTGGCTCCACCCAGCTCCAATGGCTGACCGCTTGTCTCCCTCAAAGGCGTAATCCTCCAGCCGCCATCTGGTTCCACTCCAGAATCCACATCCTGGCAAGGCTGGATGAACCTCCTGGCTCTAGCCCAGCTCAAGGCCCATCCTGGCTGAGCTACTCTCTGCTCCTTTACCAATCCTCACTCCCCGTTCAGGCGCAAAGTTCCACGGTTCTCTCACAGCGTCTGGCCCCAATTCTCTCACTGCTCTAAGTTCAGTCTTCCAGGCATGTCTGCTTCTGGCACCCAGACTCACCTTCCACTAGGGAGCTCACACAGATGCAGCTCACCAAACTCCATGTTAAATGGCTGCCAACATTGGGTGTGGTTCCACTCTGCATCTGCAGGTGGCACAATGCCTGCATTCTCCACCACGTGCTGTAGCGGGGAGGGGGGGTCTTCCCAGGGTCACATGGGGGCAATGGGGGATTAGTTCATCCCTCTGCCATGCCCCTTTAGCCCGAGCCTCAGCTGAATCCCCACCTTTGGGAAGGGGTCACACTCCTGTAGGACCCCATACAGGCTACGTCCAGAGGGTATCAGTCCACAGTCCTTTATTTGTACAGTCCAGTGTACACAATACCTGAGGGCTGCCGGCTCAGCCTCCTCCACTGCTCCCTGCTACCGTTCCCCCCCCCCTCAATTTCTCAAGATTTGAAATGGATGACAAAAAGAGGTGGATGGCAAAGTTGTAAATGGCAAAGCCATAAATGGGATCCCAGTAAGCAAATTACTGTTAAATTAAGCAATGAAATGTCGATTGAGACAATATGTACCGAGGTTCTCGATTCAACCAAGACAGTCTTGGGAACTGGGATTTCGAAAGGAATTTCCATTTTTTGAGAAATCTAATGTCAGCCCTACTCTTGTAACTATCCCATAGCTGGGGTTTTTACACATATACCAGGTCACCTGGTTGTGCCTCTTGTTTCATCCAGTGCCTGCTCTAATCCCATATGGGGAGAGAAGAATTGAAGCTGATCTGGGCTGAACAAAAGGGGAGGGGGCCGCTGCTGCCATGGATTAGTCATTTGGGTTTGAGTGTGATGGTCACCTTTACATTCCACTTTCTGCTGTGACAACTATAATTATTAGCTTACCACCTAAAGCACCCATCATACTACATTCTGGGGAAGTGATATTAAAAACTTAGGATTCAAGGCTAAAAAACCTTCAAGATTAGTCTTGAATCCTTAAGTGATTAGCACTTAAAGATTAGAAGAGGGGCAGAGGAGAGTGGGGCAGTTCACTTAACCTTTGCCTACTTTGGGATATATTTGGACCTTTCTCTTAAGTATCCAGTGATGGGCACCTTTGGAAACAGGATACTGGGCTAGAAGGGCCACAGGTTTGATCCAGTATCACAGTTTGTTAGGATCCTACATTCAGTATAAAAGCGCAAGTGGTAGGACATTCCCTAGGTATTAATGAAGACCAGAAGAGTTTCTATAGTATTGGGTTACTAGTGCAATTACCAAAGTTGTTAATTCTCCTCTTGGTCTATACTATAGATCAAATCTAAGTGGCTTTGCTTTTGATTAAATACAAGATTCCACACCCAATTACACAGCTGCTTTCAAAATGAGCACCATTTTGGCTGAACCACTGGGAACTGAACTATGCATCTCCAGACCTAAAAATCACAAGTCTGCAGTTTAAACTGAAGACCCAGACTGAGGCTCCACAGCTAGGTTATAGCATAATCACACATTCCCTGCAAGACTGGCACAAAGATGGATATATATACTAGTTCTGAAACAAAATTGCTAGTCCAATAATTGTGACTATTCTAATTTCTGGACAGCTATCCAAATAAATATCCATACCTGAACAGACATTCACGTATCTGTCACTGCATATATCTAGTGTTTATTTCAGATGCTTTCCTTATTTCATCAATTTGGGATTTGGTTGGTAATTTTCAGGACTTCACTCGG
This sequence comes from Sphenodon punctatus, assembly GCA_003113815.1. Taxonomy (NCBI): domain Eukaryota; kingdom Metazoa; phylum Chordata; class Lepidosauria; order Sphenodontia; family Sphenodontidae; genus Sphenodon; species Sphenodon punctatus. The sequence continues at coordinate 90,813 of QEPC01012039.1, read as the reverse complement.
TCCTTTCACGATTGCTCTGCACGGCTTAGGTCCTGGCAATTTGTGATTTGCTCCTGGCACCTCATCCTACTGGCCATCTGTGCTCAGACACCAACCACTGTTTAGGGATTCTGCCATGATGCCTTAAGTTGGCAGAACAGGCCTTTGCTGTGGCCATTTTGCACATGTACAGTGTTTTTTTTAATTGAGAAAAACATCTCCGAGATAAAGTTTTTTTATTTTCTCCATTCCCGTTTTTAACTCAATTCTTGTTGAAAAGTCCAACTTTCAGCAAGAATCAAGTGGCTAGTGAGATAGAGTCTCAGTCCTAATAGAGCCACCTTGCTTCTTTCTTAAAGTTATGCACAGAGTCCCCTTATCTAGTTTACATTTAGCTGCCAACACATTTTTGGGCCTGAGACAACTAGCTTATTGCATCCAGCTGCTTATTGCCACTAGCTTTGAGCTGTGCTAACTTTTAACTTTCCAGCTTTCCAAATCTGGGTTTTCCACTGCTGTCCAGACACACACATTTTACCAAATGTTAATACTCTTATCCAGGCCAATGCAGGAATTCCCAAGCCACTGTTAACTACCGGTTACACACCACTTTAACATGCTTAGCATAATCTTGACTTGCAAAAGCCACCAAAACAATGGTCATATTCCCTACTACCCCTTTGCACTGTGATCAAATGATCACTCCAACTAAGATAGTTTTGTTATTAAAATAGCATCCCCAGTATTTTATTTAACAACATGATAACCTGAAGTCCCGCAATGCAGGTGACAATGGAGGGGAGCTTCCAACCATTCTTAACAAAATGTCAAGGGAAGTGGGGGTGGACACATCGGGTGAAAACAGACATGTCGCTAACCACCCTTTAACCACCCTTGGTGGTTATTTATGCATGCTGCAGGCCTGTATTGGTGCCCTATGCAGCCCTGAAACATGCATAAATGACCACCAAGGGTGGTTAAAGGGTGGTTCGTGTCATGTCTGTTTTCACCCATCCTCTCATGAAGCAGCACCATTATCTGGTGAGAGCTCTGCAATAGGGTTAGCAAGCAGTCTGCCTTTATATTTTAACAAATTATTTATTTATTTATTTAAAAAAGGTGCTTCCATCATGGACAAAGGTGGTTTGTGAAACACCAGCCTCCCCCCAAAAACCTGTCAGCCCTGATAATAATGTTGTCAGTGTGACTGGGGTCCTGATCCACCCCCTAGGATGAATCTTAAACAGGAAGAGCCTGTAAAAACCTTTCCCTAAAGAAGAGTGAATGGTAATTATGCTTCCGCATACATGGGGAGGTGGGGGGAACTCCCAATGGTGCTTTTTGCCTTCCGGGTGTGGTTAACTGAACCTTAAGTTCTGCAACCTCATCATTCTTCTCTCGTTCCAGAGAGGAGCACAAAGTGCTTTTGGAGACAAAAGATTTATTGGCAGTGACTGTGTGAACCCTGTACACAGATTTCTCTCCTTTGAGGTGGTCAGTTTACTCAGAGCCATTTGCTAATTTGCCCTCCATGTAACACCCCCCTCCCCAATATCTTGGTTATCTTCAGTTTGTTAACCAGTGAGGTAATACAGATATATTGGGTGAAAGCGACATAATGCTAATGCTAACTCAACTTGAACACCACTTTCGCACTGACATATACATGTTGTTGGGCTGTACTGGTGCCGTATGCAGCTCTACAACTTGCATAAGACATTTTTAAATGGTGTTAAAATTGCATTACTGTTATATTTGTTTTCACCCAAAGTCTCTGCAGGCTCAGTGTCTTATAGCATGATGCCGATTACTTTTTAATAGCCAAACTTTTAAGTGCTTCCTAGATATTATCCCAGTTTCCTGCCAAGACATGGTAAGGCCAATTGAGGATAGCAAAACTTTAGTGTTTGGCTGGTTCACATAGCAACAGTAATGCATCTCACCCAGGAGATGGTGTCAGTTTTGCAAGAGAGGTACATGTCCTCCGCTATAGGAAGGTCCTGTGGGCTAGGGACTGTTCTTGACTGGAAGTTTCAGAAGGAATTTTTACTGAGATAATAGGATAATGCTTACCAACACATCCATGTAACATTTTGCCCTCTAGGTTGAGGTTCCATAGTGGCTCTAACCACGTCCTAAGCCAGGTAGGTCAGTGCACAGGGGCGGATTGGGAAATCAAAGTGGCCCAGGAAAATATAGTCTTAGTGGCCCTGTGCCAGCGGCGAAGCTGCCGGCGGGCCGGAAATGGGCCAAGGGGGCGTGGCTTAGGGGGTGTGTGGCTTGGGGTTGTGGCTTGGGGCGGGCAGAGTGCACCAGATTTGGGGCCTACCACAGCTGAGTCCCCAGACTCAGATCCTCAGCAGCCTATCAGGGGTGAGTGGGAGGTTATGGGGGGCTGGCAGGGGGGAGACTGCCACTGGTGGGGGTACTGACCCTCATTTCAGTGCTCTGGCTCCCCAAATCACTCCGTTTCAGTGCTCA
>QEPC01012039.1:34010-84406 GCA_003113815.1 Sphenodon punctatus | reverse complement strand
GTAGGAGTTAGCTTAGTGATAGAGATAGCATTAGTGATTTAGTTTTAGTGTTTGTAGGAGTAGGTCTGTGTACTTATTAGATAATCCATTTAGTTCATAGCATTTAGAATAGTTCATAGCAGTTAGATTTAGTGTAGACAGATATATATAATATTAGATAAAAAATAAAAAAAACCATATAAAAACCAAAAAACCAAATAAAAAACAAAAGAAAACCATATAAAACCCAATAAAAAACCAAAAAACCATATAAAAAGCAAAAAAAAAAACCATAACAACACTTCCCGAATGGCTGAACCGAACAGCCGAACGGCCGAACCGAACGGCCTGTTCAGACGACCGAAATGAACAGCCGAACCCGAACTCGGCGAACAAACCGAATGAACGAACCGAACACATCCGAACCAAACTGCCGAACCGAACGGACGAACCAAACGGACGAACCCGAACCGCAATCTGTTCGCCCATCCCTAATGCAGCCCGCCTGCACACTCATGTTACTGATAATTAAACATTAAGTAGATTCCCACAATGAAGTCAGTACATGGGCAAGCAGCCTAAGGGTCCGATAGCCTCTGCTGCTTTCCACATGCCCTCAACCATGGATGGGTGGGGCTTGGTTGTATGTGGGCTGTCTTCCTCTCCGAAGCTGGGTGATTGAGGATTGGAACCATCTGCTTTCCCTTGCAGGTACAGCTTTCATAAGTGGATCAAGCTGCCTGGAGGCAGCAGCCATCAGTCAGCTGGCAAAGGGTGGCACTAAAGGGCAGTGACCATTCCTGGGCCCATTTTTGGACTTTATGTCCACAAAACTCTGCTGTCCTGAAAAGTTGCTATTAATGCCTTGGGTTGAGGGTGGTTTTTTTGGGGGGGTTGCATTATAATTCTGTAAGGACATTTGTATTTTATGGGGCTATTTCATGGATAGGGAGAGTGGGAAGGATGGGTGAGGGAACAGGTTGTGTAGCTTTATAGTTTAGCAATGGTCTCTGTGAGGGCTGGGTAATCAGGCTGGGGAAGGGAATTCCATCAAGAAAGAGTTGGAGGAATGAGAGTTTTGGGTTAGTGAGGGATTGTGTAATAGAGAATGTATTTTACATGTCATTTTAAAATTGATGTTATGTTTTATTTTATTTATTTATTTATTTAATATATTTATACCCCGCCCCTCCTGCAAGCAGCTCGGGGCGGCTAACAAATTTTAAGATGAAACAGCTTTTAAAAACATTTAAAACAGTTCTAAAAATCTCACAAATAAAACAGGGAAAAGGACAACAAGAAAATATAAAGAATAATAAAGAAGGGTAGGAGGATAAAAACCCGCTAACCCACCCTCCCCAAAGGCCTGGGCGAACAGTCAGGTTTTACAAACTCGCCGGAATGTTAAAAGGCTTGGGGCCAGGCGAGCTTCCTCCGGGGAGGGAATTCCAAAGGTGCGACCCAGCCACCGAGAATGCCCTCTTCATTGTGGCCCCCCGCTTAACACAGGGGACCTCCAAGAAGGCACCCCCGGGAGACTGAAGGGGATTTTAAAGGGGATTTGGGGTGCAAATGGTTTAGTGTGGTGGGATATAGCTATGACCCCTCTGTGAGAGGGCAGGGTATGGGCTTGTGAGGTGGGTGCTCTCCCGGATGAGAAACAGGCAAGTGTCTGGGGATTGAGAACTCCCTTGTGTGAGAGGCAAGGGAGTAGGAATGGGAAGGGGTGGGATTGGTGTTGTACGATTTCTATTGTTTCCATTACTATACATTGTTGGGGGAGTGGGGTGTTTTAATTTTCTTCCCCCCTCAATTGTTGTAACCCACCCCGAGGGTAGGATATAACAACAACAAACTGCACCACTGACTGTGGGAGGCAAGCTGCATTCCAGGGTCTGGGGCCTGTTCTCTCAACCTAGACTCTTCTCCCACCAAAGGTTTGTCATCCTCCGATGGTAAGTTGGAGTCCCAGGTTTCTGTGACAAAAAGTTGGAGGTACCCTCAGCCCAGAGCCAGAGCTAAAACCAAGAGTCAGCGGCAAAGAATAAAAGTTTTGTTAATGAAGTAGGGTACCTAGTCGTGAACTAGAACCCATCCCAGGAGGCCCAGGTTTCCTACAGAGGGAGGCGCAAGGACTGGGGGTCTCAGACCAGAGACTTTTAAACACAGATTAGATTATTTTACACTGGTTCAAGTCTCACCTTAGTCCGAAACTCACTGGGTGACCTTGGTCCACTTACAATATTCTCTAAACCTAAACATACCTTTCAGGATTGTTGTGTTTGTTATATGTAAAGCGCTTTGAGTGCCATGGCAGGGGGCTGCTATATAAAAATAAAGATTATTAAAGATTATTTCATCATCATCTTTTTTACGTACCGTCAAGTTCTAACCAGTAGGATAATGAACAAGAAAGGAGACAACACATCTCCACCCAAGTACTAAACTCATCTGACTGTTGAGAACATTACATTATTGATTAGAACCCATCAAGCTCTTTATTACAAACATTCAGTTACAGTCTTATGTTGCAATGTTCCTACCACCCGTCAAGGATACCCAGATAGAGAATGAAGCCAACTTGCTCCCTCTCCAAATTTATGCACAGAGCCCCCTTATCGGTTTCACATTCCGCTGTCTACAGAGTCTTGGGCCCAAGACAGTTAGCTTATCTCATCTGGCTGCTCATTACCACTAGCTCTGAGTTGTGCTAACTTGTAACTTTCCAGCCCTCTAAGTCGGAATGTGGTCATTCAGGAGTTCCTCAGGTCTCAGCCAAAACTCTGTTATGACACACTGGATATTAATTTCAGCTCTTGCATCAATTGCACATCCTAGACAGAATGTTGCATGTCCCTATTGGCTTTGGTTGAGTTCAGCAGCCTATCAAAGAGCAGAACTAAGCAGAACTATACTCTGAAATGACTGGGGAAAACTGTAGTCTGAAAATCTGTAGAAAGTTTCAAAATGTGCCAACGCTTACAAATCCCCAAATGCTTAAAACTTAATCATCATCAGTAGCAGAGTAGAAGACTGAAGGACGATTGCAGCAGGGCTGTTTATCTACTTAGATAGGATTTATTTCCTCAGCCTTTATTTGACACAAAAACAGATGTACCTCTGTCATTCCTTTGACCTCTGTGGCAAGATGAACAGCCAGGCTGATACATCGATTGATCAGAGAATGAAGCACTCCATGGGAAATAAGTTATAGACGCCTTGCTGTGAAAGGGGGGGATTGCACATCTGTCCCTTGCAGATGGTAATTAATCTGGAATTTGTAATGTCTGCAATTGGTTGTTTGACAGCACTACTTTCTTAATCTGGGCGCATGTGTAAGCAAATTGATTGAATTTCTATGTGAGTAACATTTTATGAATATGTTGCCATTGCATATGCAGCTCATAAATCAGCAGTACGCTCTTGTCTGCACTGCTAATTGTGTTTATTATTGGAAAGGTTTCTCATATTGCTGTAAAACTAAGTGGTTTATCTCCCATCTCTCAGTCTGGCCCTCAATATTAAAAATTGAATTACAATTGCCAACATCTCTTTAGGTTCCCAAATTTGTTTCATATTAAGTTTAACGGGAAAGCTTCTCTAGATTTTAACTAGCTGTTCTGGTTTCCACAGTTTGCATGTATATGGATGTGAAGATGAAAAAAAATCTCTGATTTTTATAGGACCTACTCAAATTAACAGTTAAAAAGATTTCTTTTAAACAGCACCTTGTATTGAGGCCAGATTTTTAAAAGTGCTCGGTTGTCCCTTTTTATCCAGAGACTGGAATCGTCTGAAAATCTGGCCATAGGGAGATCTAGGGCATCACTTAGAAAATATGGCCCTTATTTTAGCACCTCTTTTGAAGATATGACCCAGGTTTTGGGGGGCTGGGAGATTTGAAAACCTAGCCTTGGAGTTTTTTGATAAATCAGACCTCATGTGTCTTGTACCCTTTGCCTATTTGTGTCAGTGAAACTTTCAATAACTGAAAATAAGTCCCCTCCACGATCACCACGGCGGGGGTTTGGCGGCGCCCATTTCCCCTTCTTAAACAAGGAAGGAGCGGCCACTTGAGGGTGTGGGGAGGCCGTAGTTGCTAAGCAACCTTGAACAAAAGGCACCCGGGACTCTTGCGTGAGTTGGGATTCCCGGGCGCCATCTTAGCCTCCCCGCTCAAGCACCTCATTCGACTGGGCGAAGAGCGGGGAGAAGGATGCACACCCACCCACCCGTCCCTCTTATAGGGCACCACTCTGAGTCACCACAGGTCGCGAATTAGGACTGGAAAGGAATTTTCCCCGAGCCAAATTGGTAAAATGGTGAGGGGTTTTTCACCTTTCCAGGAGTGACCTGCCGAATTGAATAGAGGGCGAGGATGCAATTTTGCTGGTGGTAGGCTGAATTGTCACACTCTTGGCAGTAGGCTGAGTTCAGACCAATGGTTAAAAGTTGAAAGGGTTAGCATAGCATAGGGTAGCAACATCTCCCTAAGAGATGGGCATAGGTCATACATAGCCACTTAGTGCGGCCCACTGTATGGTCAGCCCAAGGGTGAGAGACGAGCGGCCGAACCTGCTGGACGAACCATGTACCAAACAGTAGGTTACGGTGTCCTCACCTTTGTTGTTTAAACCCCCGCCTCGGTGGGCAAAAGGGGATAGGTGCAAACAACCCACTCTGGCCTGGTGAAACCGGTGGTCGGCGTAGGGTGTAAGCTGAAGAAGTTGGTTAAGGTAGGGCACAGGAGGATTCCCCTTGGGCTTAACCCAAAGACGCTAGAAGAGGGGCACCGGGCAAACAGGACAGCGCCTGATTCAGGACGGGAACCTCCTGTGGGGATGGTTAACAGTTAGGCAACCATGGCGGACAGATGGACAATGAGGCACAGCCATGGCTGCTGGCGATGCCAGCCCCTGGCCCGGGCATACTGCAGCCACCGACAAGCTAGCCTGCTTTTGCCCAGATGGTCGGATCTTATCCTGGACTGTGACCTCAGAGATTGTCCGGAGGTCACAGCCTGGGCTAGCCACAAACATTGTCCACCCAGGACAAACCAGGACAACATCTTGCAGTGCATGTTTACATGTGCCGTCCAGTCACGTGCCAAAGCAGGCAAAAGAGCGCCCAAGTCATGGCTGTTTTACCCATGGGTTCTGAAATGACTTCTTAGATACTTTTGATTAGCTGGGTCTGAATTCAAAGCCCATTGAAGCAAAGACTCACATTGATTTTAATGGGCTTTAGATCCAGCTTTCATTTGCTAATAATCTGAACTGGATTTAAAGTAGTTCTATGGAAGTGAAAGGCCATTTATCTAATTTTCCAGTACTCTGAGCCAAACAATTCCCTGAAACGTCTGTTGTTTCTCTGAAGGACTTAGATTTTGGAGCAAACAAATCTGTAAAGCAAGACCCTAAATTTTCAGAACTCATGGATTCTTTGTGCTCTCAGTCTTGAATTATCTACTTTAACAGCAGAGTTACTGATAGACATTAGGAGATGCTAGCTTTTCTTATAAGCGTGTGGATTCATAGATAATAGATTCATCAGTCTTTTGGACGAGTTCTGCTATAAAGTACGTCCAGATTTTTATAATTTAGGGATTTAAAAATCTGTATATCTTACATAACTCATTCATTAAAGCCAGGCTGTAAGTTTTTCTAGACACTCCTTTGAGGTTTTTTTCTTGAAAGAGAAAAAACATCTGTGCTAATTCTGAAACATAGATCTTGATATGTAAAGACTTCAGTTCACACATGCAGCTACCTGAAGTAAGGTTTAAGCATGTACAGTGTTCACATGTTACATGGGAAATTAATTGCAAAGCTAGAGAACATCTGATTGACATTATTATGGGTGAGCTACTTTGAGTGCAAAGAAGAAAAAGAAAAAAGGTGTCCATTACTCTAATGGGTTTGTCATTCTCAGGACAGATTTATTTATTGCCAATAGAAACTGTGGTTCCATAATCTTTAAAGGTTCATAAGGAATATTTGTTGAGAATCACATATAAAAGTGTGTAGAAGACAACGAGTATGCCTAGGGAGTGGGGAATATCTGATTTTCTCCATGGGACTTTTAGTTATCAATTACTGCACCTCTGTCACTTTTCTCATGTAATTATGCCAGAAGCTATTTCCTTACTCTGTCATGCAATATTGCTCTCCTTTCTCAAACTCTCTCAGTTCTGACTTCTTTGGTTTTCCTTCCATTGCTGACCTCCTGTCGAATTATGCCTCAGTTTCCTCAAATGGAATTTGCGCTTAATGGTCCAGGCCTGACATGATCTGGTCTGGATATAGGGCGCTCTTTTCCAATATGTGGAAACTCAGTTTACACTATGCTAATAAGCCAGCTGCTCAGCAAATTACTGTAAAGACAATTCATTTATAAATGAAGCTATGAGACTTAAGATTATAATAAAAATATAATGCAATAGTTTACTTAAGTTCAAATAAAGACATAGTACAAAAGAAAGTGTCAAGTACAAAAGTACTTTTGTACAAAAGTACAAAAGAAAATACATGGCTTAAGAGGACGTTTCTGTTCAAGGAACAGCTCTGTTACAAGTTCAAAGATCTTAACATCTATAAGATATAACATATGCTCTAAGCATTATTGCTATGGTTGACTCAATGCATCATATTACCCAGTCCTTTGTCCCATACTGCCAAAAGCTCCAAGGAAAGAACTGTTTCTGAAAAATCCATTTCTCCTCTCCCTTCTTGTGGAGGAAAATGCTTGGAAGTCAGCTAAAAATGATGTCAGGTCAAAACTGCTGACAGGGAGGGTTTTCTCAAAGTACATAGTAAGAACCCTGTTAATACATTCTAAAACAGGTTGCTATCATCTAAGATTATTAATCCTATGAGTAAACTCCAAACAAACAAGGCCTCTTCCTGCCCTGCTTGGGAATCATGTATCTTGAGACTGGTCAACAGAAAATGTTGATTTCTTTAAGAGACAGACTGGCTAATTACATCTCCTATTCCAGTATACAGGTTGATTACATCTCCTATTCCAGTATCAGGTCAAGAGTTCAGTAGAAAGTCACTATAGGACAGCTCTTTAGGAAGTCATCATACAGAGGTCAAAAATATATATGCCTATATACAGGATATATGACACTCAAACCTTTTTCATGTAATCCTGCCTGCAAATTTTAAGTTTAAGAACAAAAACATAAAAATAAAAATAGTACTGATGACAAGAATACTTTTTCAAGGTGTCTTGAATGATCTGCTTATAGGTCATGACTTTCAATAATGTACATGTTCAAGATTTGACAAAACTATGATTTTTTATAGATTTTTATATTGCTTTGTGTAACAGCCAGACTTCTTTTGACTTCTTTTTCTTAAACTGGAGTATTTTAGGGAAAACAGTTGTACAGAATGCATTTAAAATATCCTTTCTACAGGTACTTGCCTGTGATCTTGCTTTAAGTGGTTGAATTATACTGCAGTATTCCCAACTCTTAGAAATAAAACCTCTGATTGTGCTCATTTACACAAGTTCTAATCTACACTCATACAACTCCTTCATTTCAAAGGACACACTCCATTTATACCAATGTAAGTAGGGAGCAACAGCTCATCTCATTCACTGATCCAGTCATCACCTGTCCATCATCCTATCTTTATTGACATTCATTTCTTATCATGGCTAATTTAGACATAGATCCTCAAACACAGGACATGTCCACTTATATATGCCTAAACAGCACTATGGTGCATGTATATGCCTCTGACATTAGCCAGCTTAAGGTGAAACCCCTCTATGATGTAATCACAATTTAGGTAGAAGCCTTGATAATTACAAAAAGATTACAATGTATTAAAAGATTGATCTTGCACAATGCGACAGGGTGAAGTCTTGCCCACCATGAGTGACAGCATCAGGGCCAATGTCAATCAGTCTCAATGGGAATTCATTCATCAGCATCCATTTATTTACGCTGTCTCCACCATTATTCTTTATATACAGGGTTAGGGATCGATCAGTGACTGTGGGGTTGCTGGAGAACGGTGCTTGAAATCACTGCTTGTATCCTGCGCCCATCTGGTAATGAACGCGGCGGGGATTCCGTGGTGGACAATAGCCTGGAGGGGAGGTTGGACTGAAGGTGTTTAATGTGGGGTGCTACATTGTGACCTGGGAAGCCCCATGGTGTTTTATTGCTCCCAACTGTTTTGCTACAACCAATGGACATCCGCATGCAGACTTCCGGCCGCCTGGACATTTAAGCTACTTGGAGCCTGCGGCCTTGCCAGATTGATCAGTGGCTGTGGGGTTGCTGGAGAATGCTGCTAAGTGACAGGCATGCTCTGAAATCGCTGTTTGCAATCACGCGCCCATCTGGTAACAAACGCGGAGGTTGGACTGAAGTTCTTAGGCGGTGGCCGTGGCGACCGTGGCATAATAATTTTTCTCTCGGGTGAACCTAGAATTCGCTGGTCCATACACTCTTTTATTGCATATGGTTAAGTTTGTTGTATTATTATTGTTTAGCTATGGACAAGATGAGGCACAGGCATTCAGGTTCTCTTACCCCTATAGATACTCCGAGGTATAAATACCCCAAAATAGATATTTCGGTACAGTGTGATCATCCCCCACTAGCACCTCAAAAAAGATCTTGTTCCGTGGGGGATGCAAGGCATATTGGGGATTACCTCTCAGGAGGAGCTACTTGTAGTTCCTCCACTTTGGTAATGGGTGGGAAGGATGGTCTGGGAGATGACCGGAGTAAAGAGGGGAGAATTAGCCTCCCCGGGTTACAAAGTGATCCTTCCCTGGGAGATACGTTGAGATCACAGTGCAAACTGATCTCAAGGACTGTTGCTCTTTTATTTAGCAGTATTTCTGAGATGGGTGATTCATTACTTTGGGTAACCGATCAACTAAGGGAAGTCGTAGCTAATCTAGCCCTTTTGCTACCAGGGGGGAGGATGGTCAGAAGTAATAGGATTAATACAGAAGAGGGGACAGGTGGCCCAATGAATTTGGGACCAAATCAGGAACTGCACAACAGGAACAGAGTCTTAGCAGGGAAATTTATCGATAAGCATTTGACCCCGCCCATGTTCAATTATTGATAATCCCATCTGAGTCAAAGTTAGACCACGCAGCAGTGAGGTTATTCCTAACTGGGGAAACCCTACGATTATTGCCAATAGTTTATCTAGTTTACTAGGAACCAAGGTAAAAGACTCTGATGTATTAAGGGTCGAGCACCTGAGACAAGGAACAAGATGGCTATGTATCAGACTGTTTTTTGCCACCAATTGATTGGTCAAGGTAATGGTTAGGGCAAGGAAGCAGTTAAAACCTAGAGGCATCTCTATTAATAGAGCTTATGCAGATAGAGGCAGTTTAAGGAACCCCCTTTGGAGGACTCCGTTATTTCTAAACCACCTACCTTTGTCAGATTGTTCTCCCCTGGGTTCCAGTTTACCGGTTGACACTGCTCTCAGCAGCAATAGCGCTGTTGATAAGCCCAATGAGAAGTGCCAAGTTCCAACTATGGAGCAGGAGGAAGGTAGACCCACCCCAGAGAGGATGGAATTGAGTAATCAGATGTCATTGGAAAATAGACAAAGCACCGCCCGATTTCCAGGAGAAGTTGGAAATAGACACCCAGGGAATATTGGAAGGTAACCTTACCACCACCCACCCCACCCCCATGTCTTGGGAATGGAGGTAGAGCTGGGGAAATGTAGGGGTTTATATGTTATGGCAGATATTAAATAATTCCTGCTAGACAACACGGGAGGGGTGGGCGCGCTTCCCTCCTTGGCTCCTTTTGACGAATTACCAACTTTGGATCATGATATTCGGATTCAAAAATTGGACTGTATTAGAGGAAAACTCACCTGTTCTACTCTTGAATATCAAGCCAAATCTTTAGATGCTTCCAAAGTCTATCAACCAGAACATAGCATAGTCATTTTGACAACAGCACGTTATCTGTCTGAGGATAAATCGGGTGGTTCCTTGCCTCCCCATAAGGAAGTACAGTGTAATACAAACCTGGAGATATGTAAAGAGGCTGCAGGATTGCTTTCTTTTCAGCTACAAGTAGAGTTAAGAGCGGGCCTGGAGGATAGATGTCTAATTTCTCTCGGTGATCCTCAGAATGTCACAGAGAATTGTGGTTCTGCCCATGAAGAAGGTTCTAATTAGGGAAGAAGAAGGTACCGTCTTGTCCCCAATTACTATACTGAAGGATAACTGATGACAGACGGTAAGTGCCAGGACCCAGTTAACACAACCTGGTATGCAATTATCATGTATCACTTGTTCCTCTACTGATGTTACCTTACACAATGTATTGGACGTGGTTGACCGCTGGGAGTGTAGGATAGAGGAACCAATGAGGACAGAGCATATCTCAGGAACCAAGGTAAAATTAGTTAGATCTCTCCCTCCAATGAAGTTTGCTTCTTGGAATATCACAGTGTTAAATCTGTTAACCCTGACTGGTGTACTTTTTTTGAAGAACTTCGATCTGGTCTTTCTGCAAAAAACATGGGATGATTTCAGACATGATGGGCTTCCGATTCACCACAGTTGATTCCCAGCGGTGGTAAGCCAACCAACAACACCCCCATGGTCCAGGAAAGCCCCGAACAGACGTGACGGGATCGGGACCACAGCAGAGAATTGGACCATTAGACCATGGCCTGGGGCAGTGCAACAGACATGACACCGATTCCGGGCCACGGTCAAAACATCCAGAAGGCACCGGGGAGGGTCGGGAGGCAGACATGGCCAACTGAGGGCAAACAAATCCAGAAGGGCCAAAAAGAAATGCCCACACAAGGGAAACGGGAAGGAGAAGGGAGAAGAGCCACCGAGGCGGAACACACAACAGGGACAGAGACAACAAGGTTATAGTGGAACACAAAGCAGAAACACACACCCAGACACATACACACCCACACGGGAAAGGAAGGGAAGGGGGAACACAGTGGGATGGCCAACAAACATGGCACTACGGGCAAAGAGGGGGAGGGGGGACCCAGGGCCAGGGAAGTAGGGGGGCAAAATCGGCCCGGGGGCAGGGAAGGACACAGGGAACATCAGGCAGAAGCCCAACAACAGCACAGGCATCACAGGCAACCCCACAGCCACACAGGCAGCCCTGGCATGGGGGGACCTCTCAGGGGCAGAGCACAGGCACAGGGAGAGGCCACCCAGACAGGGAGTGACCTGGGAACGCTCCAGGAGGTGGTCAGGGTCTCCACGCACCAGCGAGGGTGCAATGGATGGAATGGAGACGAGCCGGAGGCGAGCCAGAGCCGAAGAGCAGTGCAGTCGGTCCAACCCCCCCCCCCCAGAGGACACTGGGAGGAGCAGTTGGGGAGCCCCAGAACCCCACGGTCACAGAGTCACACACGGCGGGAAGGGGGTGGGACAACAGGCACAGGAGGGACCACAGCTGGACCATGAAGGACAGCAGCACCTGGGGTGCTGGGTGCTGGCTTGGAGATCAGGACAAGACCACAGGAGAAGACAGCCATGGAGGGGGACACCGGTTGCAGAGGCAGATGGGGGGGGGCATGGAGGGGGTCCAGAGGCACAGGCAGGGGCAGCGGAACCCCAGGAACCAGTCAGCACAGCAGCGAGCCTGGGACATCATGGAGAGAGATGGCAGCAACCCATGGCATCAGGATGGAGGCGGAGGTGGGAGCTCACAGCGGGGCAACATCCAGGGCCTGGAAGGCAAAGGGGGCCTCACAGCAGGCCACCCAGCCCTGGGTCTCTTCATGGCCCCCTGAAACTGGCTAAGTGCACATAGGGTGGCCACTGGAGCATGCCCCAATGGTATCCCAGTGCAGACATGTGGTGGGCGACGAGGTAGTATGCCTCGAATGGATCCTGCATGGCGAGCCCCCCCTGGACATCAGATTGGGACCAGCCAGTGCCATCAGTTCCACGCCGGTGGACTCCGACAAGCCATAGTCAGCAGCTAGGGGCCACGGAAGGAGACCGAGCTCCAACAGGTGATGATAGACTGACCCACGTGACCACTGGTACCCACGGGCCCCGTGAATACAGTAAAAAAAGGACACAGCCAGGGCAGGGCCCCCCCTCCACTAGACAAGCCATGTAGGTGGCCAGACTGCACACAGAGAGAGCAGACACGGTCTCCGCCGGGGACCACCCCACATGTGAGAACCTTGTCTCCAGGATGCACCCATCAGGAAAGGGACACAGACCCAGCGTCTCTGCATGGACCTGGCAATCGCGGGCGCTCGCCTCATAGCCAAAGTAGCACAGCCCGGAGCCCAGACTTGCATAGGCACCTGTGAGGCTGTCTGGGCAACTCAGGAACAATTGCACAGCTGGGGAATGCCTTAAGTCACACAGGGCTATGGTCTCGCAGTAGGTCCAGCTATGGGGGTGGCAGGGGTGGGGGTGCCAGCGAGCCCTGGGGAAGCACTGGCAGCCATGGTCCAGCAAGTGACGGATACTAACTGCAAGGAAAGAGGGGCCCGACAATCCCTGGAGAGACAGGAGGGGAAGCAGGGGAGCTCCAAGGCCAAGCGATAAGACCGAAGGCCACAACACGGCACGGCAAATGAGCGCGGCATGGGGTGCGGACCCAGCCTAGCTGCTGGAACAAAGCACACGTACAGGACAGCCTACACACTAATCAGGGCAATGAGGAGAACAGGAAGCCAACACAGAGAGGTGGGAGGTGATGACAGCAGGAATGCAGCTGCTGCCCACACGCCTGGGCACAGGATGGACCATGCGCCAGGCCCCGTGCGGGACCACAGGTGTGCTCAATAGGGTGCCCCCTGCCTCCCTGCCCCAGTCACACTGCAGGAGCTGGGCAGCCAGAAGCGACCTGCTCCGCCCCGCCCCCCCCGGTCGCCAGGTCACGACCTGGGGGTGGAGCGGCACATGCCCTGGCCTATAACAGGTGCAGCTCTAACCCACCCATACCGCTTGCACATGGACTTCTTGTGCATCCAGGTCGTAGAGGTGCACCTGGCCCCCCGGTTGTGGGTGTGCATAACTAGGAGCATTGATAGAGCCCGGAGAGCCCACCATGGTCACAGGCGCTCCCTGGCCCAGCTCAGGGCCCAGCGGGTATCTGGGGCGGCCCGATAGGCCCTCATTCGCACCCAGGAGTGGGTTTCTGAGCTCTGCGAGGTGGCTGGCTGGCTTCAGTGGCAGAGGGAGACCATGGGGCATGCAGCCCTGCTCGCTATGCCCATTGCCCAACAGGTAGGGGTCACGGAGCGGGCACAGGGGTGGTTGGCCAGGACGCTGGCTCAGTGGGACAAGGCCGCCTGGAGAGCGCACCTTTTGGATGGACAGGTGCATCCTCCTGCGACTCGCGGAGCTGATAACACCCTGGATGGAGCAGCAGCACACCCCCATGCGGGCCCCCATCCCCATGGTCCAGTGGGTGGCCATCAGGGTCTGGTCCCTAGCAACGCCCGACTCCTGCCAGTCTGTAACACAGCACTTCAGCATCGGGGTGAGCACCGTCGCTGGGATACTGTGAAACATCTGCGAGGCGGTGGAGGCCACACTCCTGGACCGAGCGATCCAGCTGGTGGGCCAGGAGGCTGTGATGGCCGGCTTTCTGGCTAGAGGGTTCCCCAACTGCATGGGCGCCGTGGACGGCACCCACATCGAAATCCTCTGCCCATCCAATGGGGAGGCCAAAGAATGTGTCAACCAACATGGGTACCACTCCCTGCAGCTGCAGGCAGTCGTGGACCACCGGGGATGGTTCATAGACATTTACACTAACCACTCTGGGTGCAACCACGATGCCTGGATCATGCCCCTCTCTCCCTTCTATGCCTGGATGTACCGTGGGGACTTCGTGGACATGGGGATGACCCAGATCGAGGGGGTGCTGATGCCCCCCTGCATCCTGGGAAACCCAGCCTATCCACTCACCTGGTGGCTGATGAAGGCATACCCGGTCACCAGGAACCATGTGGAGAAACTGTATAATACCTGCCTCTGTGCAAGCAGGATCATGGTCAAGAGGGTCTTCGGGGTCCTCAAGCAGCTCTGGAGGAGCCTTGCGGGCTGACTAGACTACACGGTGGAGACCTCAGCCCTGGTGATCAGAGCCTGTTGTGTGCTGCACAACATGTGCAAGACCGATGGGGCTGACCTCGACTACCCCATGCCCTGGCACCCTCCTGGCCGTGCCTCTCTATGTGAACGCTGAGAATCCGTGGGAGTACCGATACGCAAAGTGCATCCTTGCTGCCCTGGCTAGGTGGATCAGCTGGGAGACCAAGGTGTGAGGTCGCATACCACCATCCCCACCACCTCGGGGGCCCCACCAGCACCGTGGGTGCACCCCTAACGGCCACCCGCCCCCAGACCCGGGCCCATGAACAGGATAACAGCTGCGACTGTGGTGCCCGTGTATTTATTGTGCATACCTCCTCTACAGCTCCCACCACCACCACCCACCTCCCAGTGCCATTTCCCCCCCACCCAGGCCACTTGCCCCCTTCCCCCCAGCTCCAGGGCCTCCCTCTAGGCTACCCCGTGGCTGCCAGGGAGCTCTGGGAGCTCCCCTACCCCCCGCTGTCCGTGTCCCCGCCAGTGTCTTGGGATGCCTCAGTGTCATGAGGGATAGGCTTTGTTGGGAGGGAGGGTGGACCCGGCCCCTCTGGGTGGCTGCTCCCTCTGGAAGCCTACAGGGACAGGTAGGCAGATACTTGGGCCCAGCGGGCATGCCAGCGACTGGGGCATTGGCGGAAGCGGTGGGGGCGCGTCAGGGCCTGGCCTAGGGGCTGGGACAGGCAGGTTGTCTCATGGGGCGGCAGCCATCACGTAGGCGCTCATGGTCCCCGCTTGCAGAAGCAGCGAGGTGCCAATGTCATGGGACCGGCCTATCTTGGCAGAGTGCTCCCTCACCATCCGGTCAATGGCCTGTTCCAGCTGCCCGAATGCCTCCACCTGCCTGCTGTGCTCCCGGTGCTCCCACCTCCATTCCAGTCACACTTCCACCTGCAGCCTCCTGTCCCTTGCCTCCTCTTGCTACACGGCCCTTTCGGTGGCCGCCTCCATGCGGTCGACGGCTGCTATCATCCGCTCACCCTGCTCGGTGGTGGTGTGGACTATGTCCTCTGCCTGCTCCTCCCTCCGGTGCCATTCCCGTGCATGGTGCTCCCTCATCTGCTGAGCTGGGGGCACGGGGCTGGCTTGCTGGGACCCGGTGGGTTGCCCTGTTGGGGTGCACAATAGTGGCTAGTTAGGCGCCCCAGCCACCCCCCATCCCATGCCGTGACTGGGGGGTCATGAGCCCCCCTTTTGGGTGGCTGGCCAGTGCCCTCCCCTGGCATTCCCCTGCACTCAGACCCCCCTCCCCCACACCACATGGGCCAGGTCCCCTGCCCGGGCTCCCCTGGCCTCCTCTTCCCCCACTTACCAAGTTGCCTCACCTGGGACCTTTGACTGCTCCTGGGGCTTCTCGCCACCATCCCCCTTGCCAGCCTGTCACAGGTGCCAGGGAGTGCTGTGACTTATCCGGAAATGGGAGGGGGTTGGTGGGGTAGGCTGAAAGTGTCCCCCGGTGGGCCCCTGGGCCACCTTACCATGGTCTGAGGTGTCAGCGGTTGCTGGGGGTGGCCCCAAGGCCAGTGTGCCTCCCTTGGCCCATCCCCTCTGGTCTTTTTCCCATCCCACCTGCTTGCTTGACCTCAATGTCTGTCTCGGAGCCCTCCAAGGCCAGTCCCTCTGTGTTACTGGGGTTCTCCTGCATCCCCTGGCTGAGGGCAACTGGTGTGCTGGCCTCTGTTCCTCCCAGTATGGAGATCGGCTGGGGGTTCTTTGGGCTGGTGCTCAAGGGGGGCCTGCTGGTCCCCAAGGTGTTCCTCTTGGGGGGCAGGGCCCCTGGAGCTGGTACCTTCTAGTGGGGCAGTGAGGGGAGAAGCTCCATTGGCCCGTTCCCTGCCCTGGACCATGGTGCTCCCCACAAGGCAACTATGGAGGCCTTCATGTGGAGGATGCGGTTCAGGGCATCATAGTAGGGGGCAGTCCGGGCTCTGTGCCTGGACCAATGGTTGTTGTCCTTGATGGCCTTGTACCCCCTCCTGAGCTCCTTCACCTTTGAGTGGCACTGGGACATGGTCCTGTGGTGCCCCGCCACCTCCATGTCCCGCACGATCTCCTGGTACACTTGCTTGTTCCTCTGGTTGACTGCTAGCTCCAGCTGGTTCTCCAGGGTCCCCTATATACTGATGATGTCCTGGGTTTCCCTGTGCCCCCATTACATTCCTCGGCCATCTCCCACGTGGGTCCTCCTGGTCCTCCTCCGCATGCACTCCGCCCATAGCCTCCAGGAGCTCGGGCTCCTGCGCCCGTTTCTGTGGCCATGGATCATAAGGGGGGGGCGGTTGGTTGCTGGGTTGCCTCAGCCCCATGGCCCACCCCTTCCCCCCACCTGCTGGCCAGCCCACCCCCTTGGTGACCCTGTGCTGCTGCCCCCCCTCGCTCCCCTTACCTGTTTCCAGGGTGCCTCGTCCCCCGGACCGGTTTCCGGCTCTATGGCAGCCTGTCCCAGCTGCTGCTGCTGCTGCTGCTGCTCTCCCTCCACCGCCTCCATGTGCAGCACAACCTCCTTCTCTGCCTGTGCCTCCTCCCTTGCTCACTTGCCCTCCGCTCTCCTCTCCCTTCCACCTCGCTCCATCCCACCACCTTCCCCTGCTGCTGTGTGCCCTTTAATTCTTCCTCCCAGGCCTGTTGTTGTTGCTCGTTGCCTGGCAGCGATGCTGCATGCTTTGTCCCCAGCTGGGAATTGTTTTTACTGCTTCTGGCCGGTGGTTGCCGTTCAATCGTTATGTTTTGTTGTTTCCTGGTGGGAATTGCTTTGACCACCCTTTCGGAGATGGTCCATGCCAGAGCTATGGAAGGGTGGTTAGTTTTGTCCCCTGCTGAGGATTGTCTGTGGTGAACATCTGGCGCCTGCCAAACAGATGTTTAGGGCCCTTTGGCCCCACCGTGGGGTTGTGTGTGGTTCACTGTGGTTGACTGTGATCTCGTAACATCTGAAAACACCCATGGATGCAAAAGGATGATATTTGAGGTCTCAGGATTCCAGGTTTATTCTTTGCCAGGAATTAGGTCGTCACCCAAAGGGAGGACATCAGGAGGTCTGGCCATATTAATTGCTTACAAATATGAGAGGTATTGGTAGGGGCTACCATGTGATAGACAGGAAATGCAGATAGGAATGTGGGAACATATAAGCAGGAATCAGTTTCTTTTTTAAAATATTTATATTCCACCCCATTCCTCTTCCTATTACAATGCAGACATATGGGAGATATTAGAGGGATTGTATGATCAGTTGATTACCCAATTCCCAATGGTCTTCCCCATTATTAAGGGGGATTGGAATGCAACGATAGGTTCAGACCAAGTTCAATATCAGGACATCCTTGTTCAGAGTACGGAGTCGCCCTTTGTAAGGCGATCCCGAGATTCGATAAAGAATGAATCTGGGACCTGTATGCTTAGGTTTCTTCAATCCTGTGGCCTACTACCCTTTAATGGCAGCGGAATAAGTAAATCAGCTGGAGATTTCATTTATTAATGCCAATGGACGGAGTGTAGTGGACTACATTGTAACTTCTGCATGTCATTGGAGAAAGTTTCTAGATTTTAGGATAGTGATTAGATCAGAGAGCGACCATATGTTATTGTGCACGGAAGTTAGTTTAAATGAATTTATTAGTCACCATACCCACCTAGGGAAGAGGAAAGGAGGGATTAATTGTAGGAAGCGAGTTGGATGGAATACCTCATAGGCAATTAAGAATCTGGAGAAATTGAGGGATCAAGAGCTGTGCAAAATACATGAAGATATAATATTAGCTGCTGAAGAGGACATAGACCAGTCGATCAACCAGTTTCTTTATACAGTCTTTGTACTAGATGACAATATCCTCTCTCGTGAGTACCCCCAGGTGTCTTTCCAGTCCAGTAGATGGTTCGACAAAGAATGCAGGGCAGCCAAACATAGTCTTGCGTGCACTAAGATTGTGTGGCTTAAATTCTCCACAGATGATCTAAGACAAGCATATTTGGAAGAAAGAAGTAAGTATAAAACCTTAATTAAAAGGAAAAAACTCCATTCTACAAATGTGCTATGGGCAAAGCTTTTCTTGGCGGATTCCAGACAGTTTTGAATGCTGACAACCCTGATAGAGGAATTAAAGTGGGTAACTTTCTTCACAGAGTTGTACCATTATGATGATAGGGAGGAAGAGGTAGGAGTTCCAGCGTGTGCCAACAGGGCTCATCTATCCAGTGTCGGGACATTCAACCCTAGAGTTGAAGCTGAGGAAGTGACAGCAGTAGACAACTCATTAAGATCCACTAAAGCCCCAGCTGTAGATTGGATTACATCAGAAGTTTTACAAGTTGGGACCACCACTCTGAGCTCATTGCCGGCAAATTACTTTACACTGATAAATAAAACCTAGCAAGTTCCCCGAGAGTGGGAAGAAAGCGTTATTATCCCAGTATTTTAAAAGGGAGATCCCAGGAATCCAAGCTGTTATCGCCCAATCAGCTTGCTCCCTGTTATTGGAAAGGTTTACGCTAAAGTATTATTGAAGCATTTGGAAAGCTGAGTTTTCGAGAACAATCTCATCCCAGACGAGCAATTTGGATTCCACAAGGACTGTTCCACCATTGATAATGGTTACATATTGTCCCATATTATAGAGAAGTATGTTCGACTAAGAACGGGCCATCTGTATTTTGCATTTATCGACTTGAAAAGGGCCTTTGATTCAGTTCCGAGAAATAAGCTCTGGAGGAAAATGTTATCGTTGGGTATTAATAAGGACCTTTTGGCCTTGGTTATTCAACTCCACACTGGAAATCAAGCGTGGATAAGGATGGGAACGTATTATTCTACTCTATTTTCAATTTGTAGAAGAGTAAGGCAAGGTTGTGTTCTTGCCCCTTTGTTATTTAGCATTTACCGGAGTGATTTTATCAAAGTGTTGCTGTCGTATGGATGCTAGCCCCCAAAAGTCAAGAATAGGATGGTCATGTCTTTACTATACGTGGATGATATTGTTTTGCTAGCCCAGACTAGGCAAGGATTACAAAAACTAAAAAATCTGCTGGAATACTGCAGAGAGAACAAACTAGCAGTAAACCCCAATAAGTCACAAATTATGGTTATGGGAAGGAGGGAACAGAAACATCATTGACTCATAAAAGGGAGCAAGTTTTCTCAGACCGACTCTTATGTTTATCTGGGAATCACTTATTCCAGTAACGGCAAATGGGAAAGGCACAGGAAGCAGGTAGTGCTAAAGGCAACTGCAGCCTTTAAAAGGAATACTTAGACTAACAGCAAGATCCCCAAGAGTTTTTACTTCCCTCATCCTAAAGGTTTATAGGGCCAAAGTTAAGCAATTAATGTCTTATGGAGCCGAGGTAATACAGATGGAGGTCTCTGAGGTCTCTGAAGTCGTTCACAAGTTTCTGTGCTGCCTGCTAATGGCCCTTCAGAGTGTTCCTGGAGCTGTTTTGAGGGCGGAGACTGGTACATTGCAAATGTCCTGTATCAGAAGGCAGATTTGCTTCTGATACTGGTCTAAGTTGTGTGTCTGGTGCAGTACCAACTTGACTGCCCTTTGCTTCAAGGAGAAGTTAGAATGTAGATCCCTGCCCTCTTACTCATGGTTATCACAAGTGTCTATCTATCTAAGGAACTTGGGATTAACATTCTCCTCGGTATGGGGGCAGGATATCCCCCTTCAGAGGAACTTGTTGATACAAAGAGCATTAGATGTTAGGGGTGGGACTACCGGATCTACCGGTATCCAATACTGCCCGGTATTGGGTGTACCGGCAGTATTGGATTAAACCCGGTAATCTGGATAAATTGCCAGATTCCCCCTGTACCGGATTTTTTACATTGCGGCCATTCAAATGAATGGCTGCAATGTAAAAAAGAAACACAAAAAACCCACAAACACTTTCCCTCCCCAAGTCCAGGCTGCGCGGGTGGAAGGGGGGACACCCCCCACCCACCCTGCCCAGCCTGGATTTAAACACCAAAAATAATTTCCCCTAAGTCCCCTAGTGCGGGCTCCGGGCCGCCGCCGGAGACCCAGAGCCCGCACCAGCACTGCAGCAGCCAGCAGGTAAGTGTACCGGTACTTTACTGATCCCTGGGGTGGGGGGTGGTTTAATACCCCCCACCCCAGGGATCACCCTACCTCCCCACCCAGGATCGCCATTGCCTACCTTTGAGCTCCGGACGGTGGCGGTCCGGTGGCTTCACCACTGGCTGTGCCCGGTATTTGGCCTGATGTCCCACCCCTATAAAAGATGTAGCCAATCAGGAGGATTTCACAGTGGCAGCCACATGGAAAGCTGCACCCTTTTTCTCTCTTTTCAAAAGGCTACATATGTTTGAAGGGTGTTTGGATAAACTGCAGGACAAGGCCCTATGTAGAGCCTATTTGCAATTACACTTGCAACTATTCAATTCTGCAGCTATCTTAGACCGATATAGTGGTAAACTTTATCCCAAGAGTCCAGCAAGACTCTGGACTGATGAATTTTCACTATGAGTGAGTTCTTGGTACATTTATCACCATCAAAATCATTACAATTCAACTATAACACTGACATGGCTAGGAAACCAAAGCTTGCACAGAAATGGAAGCCACACTTTTAAAAAAGCATGCAACTGGCTGGGTGTTCTCCCTTAGAAAAAACCCTCAAGGAACATAAATTGCATTTCATAGGTTTAGCACTTCCTCCTTGGGCCCATAGAGCAATTGTCCTGTAGCCATCTTTGTCTGAGCAACTAGACAGGAGATGGTGAATGCTCCATCTAGCTGAGGGGGTAATAGACAATCTCTCAGTCAGGAAATTCTATTGTTCATGTAGTTGCATAAGATTTTGGGACAAAACCCCAAACATGTCCTGAAGAAGAAAATTGAAGTTTTAAGATCTAGACCTTCTCCCAGTTGGAAGTATTGCCTAGAAAGTGCTCCACAGATCTTGGGAGCTACTTTCAGAAAGAGACAACACACCAGGCAATAACTCTCTGAATACAGAACATGGAACAAGTGGGCAGTGCAATTTTGAAGGCAACAACAGAACCAATTAAAATGGAGAAAGATTGTGGTGGTTTCTGGTCAGGCCTGCAAACTCTAGAGGGTTAAAATAAGCTCTCCAAACTGTGTTTCCAGTAAAGCCTAGCCATTTCCTCAGGAGCTTGCTTTGCTACATTAAGAGTTGTTCAAATCACTTTCACAGAAGGAAGAAAGAGACAGCCAGATGAGAACACAACACAGTCAGGTGTTCACACTATTCTTACACCTGTTATTGCTTTGGCTAGCAAAACACAACAAACCTGTCAGACACCCACTCTTAGAGCTTGACGGGAAGAGCACACCCTGGGCTCCAGGAACCCTGAATTCCAGAGAGGCCCATGGCCTCCATTGTCAACACATCCCAGAATGAGACATGGGGTGTTTTACACACACATTAGGGAACACGGTTCGGATGTTCAATTTCGGACTGAACTTGGCCTGTTCAGATGACTGAACTGAACGTCTGAACCGAACGTCCAAAGTGCCGAACAGTTCAGATGAGCTTGGGGGTGAGAAAAACGTGACTTTGGGCTGGAAAAACGTGTCTGGAAGGGGGAGGCAGCTGAGAAGCAGACTTCTTGGCACCAGGGGTGGTTTCAGGGCCAAATGATACAGATATATATATAAAAAAATGATTTCGGTATCGGTATTGATGGCTGAACATCCAAAAATAGCACTAAGTTTGGCCGAACCAAACTCCACCAAACCGAACAACCGAATCCGGGTTTCAAACTGAACAACCGAACCGTGTTTTGTTTGCAGATCCCTAACACACATTTTTCCTGTATGTTTTCTCTACAGAAAATTCAGGATGTGTCTAAATCACTCACCTAGATCTTAAACATCTGGCTCTTTGAACTTCTGCATAGAACTTTTCCCAGAACTTGTGTGTAAAAGGTTCTCCTGGTAAGCTGCTTTGTTCCAGGCAGCTGTGGTCATTTGGTTTCCATGGCAGCCTGTCACATCTACATCTGTGGCTACTTTAGGCTGCCTCAGGGCAGTGTGTGTGTGTGTGTGTGTGAAGAATGCATCCATGAACTGCCTCTGGACAGAAAGAGAGAGTGAAGAATGCATCTGGAACTTACTTGAGGACAGCCATAATCCAGAAGATTGAAAGACCAGCATGTTAAGGTGTGTGTAAAAATGCCCATGGACACAGTGAGATGGGTTATGGCTGCACTCTAAGCCAAATTGCAATAAACTGGATGGGGTAAATTTCCCCACCATTTAGGGTCCAGTCCAACAATGGTTATCTTAGTAAACCAATAATCATCAGGGGAACTGACCTTGATGCACCCTCAAGCGCAAGCCCCCAGTTCTAACTCCCCACTAGCACATGCCGCATGGCATGGGTGAGGGAGGGTGGAGTGGTTACTTATGGACCAGAGTAAGGAGTCAGATGCCTGGAAGTCAGGGGGCCCCTTGCTGCCTCCATGTTCAACCCTCCCAGGGCCACAACCCCAGTGCTTGCCACACCCTGCTTCTGCTCCAGGTGTCACTTCACCATCTCTTAAGGAGAGGACTAAGCATTTCTATGCAAAATGTGTAACTGCCAGCTACATAACAGTACTGGACCCCCACAAAAGAGTGTGACAAATTTATTGTAAAAAAGGTAACAATAATCAAAGAAGCACCCTGATCAAACAGGTCGTAACTAAATCACTTTCGAGAAGCAGTGAAAAAGACAAAAACCAGGAATTCCTTGGCCAATCTGGGATCCCTGTAAAAATTGCTTCTTAAAAGGCAACCAGCTTACGCTCAGTGCCGTAAAGGTGGGTGGGTGCTGCCTGTTTGGCTGCTCTCCATGACTGTAGGGAGTTCAGGGGCCACCCTTAAGAGGGATGTTCCAGAATCTCAGCTCAGGAGATGCTTTTTTTGCACCCTTAGCCAAGTTGTCCTAGGAACCCTAGCTGGGCATAGGCGGATTTCCTGCCGAAGCAGGCTACTGCCACCAGCAACCCGACCACAGCAGAGCACTGCAACAGCAGGGCTGGGAGCCCTCCCTACATCCCTTGCTCCTTCCTCCCACAACAGTGACACGAAGAGCCCCCTCACCAATAAGGCAGGTGCAGGGACCATTCTCTGAAGATCAGATCTCTTTAACAGGTCTCAACAAATTAGCATTCACAAGTCTTCTTTGAATCTTGTGGCCTTTATTTCAGCAAGTTCTCTCTCTCCAGGTCACTATTGGGCAAGAGATTTGGGGCATGTTTTAGTCTCCTTCAGTTGGGAGAAATTTATTTATATCCACTAGCCTGCATTTGGAAATACCTTCTGATCCAAACAAAGGGGAGGTGGGGAAATACAGCAGTGGGCTTGCTTAAAAGACCTTGGCCATTTTTGTATGGATGCCTCACCGGCTCGGTCTTCAGGCCAGGGGGGGGGGGGCACGTCCATATAAATGGCTGGCAGTGGGTGGGTATAGGTGTCCGCTTGCCAAGTGGGATGGGTGTGAGTGCGTACGCACTCCTGCGCAACACCTACCTCCACCCATCACCCACCCACCTCCACCCATGGACCCCTCCAGAAAACCAGAGGCAGCCCTGTGGGTGAAGATGGGTCTGTGTCTGTATAAAGCAACACACCTCCACCCACAGCGCCAACTCCTAGCTCCCCACCCACCCCTATCTGTGTAAAGAGGGACCTTCTCAGGTTTCTTTTGTGGAAAAGCTCACAATTTTATTGGCAGCTGATGCACTAGCAAAACTCCGTTGCTAAATGAACATCCCCATGTGGTCAGCTCATAGCAATTATCTGCAATGTTCCAGCACTCTATCAGGATAAGGAGCAGAATGCCAAGGCAACCCAAGGCCTGAAACTGAGAGGAGGAGAAGGGTGCTTCAGAGTACGAGGTTATGGGACTGACTCAGTTAAGCTTTTCTTTGATGACTAACAATAGCAACTTTGGAGCTGGCCCCAAAGTAGTACGTTCTCCACAGAATTTGGCCGATTCTTCCTCTGTACTGAAGGAGCTGGGAGAGGTCCGTGGGACTGAAACCTCACAGCACTGCCTTAAGAGGAGATAAAAATCTCAGCTGTACAGTGATATGGGACACACCCCATCCCACCCACCCCCAATCCCTTGCGTCTTTATGCAAGTGAGACATAGGCCCTTTTTACACCCATCGTCCATGCAGAAAAGCATCTTGTGTAACTGTGGGCGAAGGGTGTGCACACTCCCACAACCCATGCATCATCCATCCCACCCACCAATAGACAGAACAAATGGCAAATACACCAGTTGCTTCATGCTTGGGGATGGGTGTGCGTCTATACACCTGCACCCATGTGCCACCCGCACTGGCAGCGCTCCACTCACAGCCCCCCCCCCCATTTAAAAAGGGCCATAGAAGGGGGGAAACATGGGAATTGGAGGTTTAGAGAGTGGGTTTGGGGTATATTTTTGATTAAATAAAGCTTCAACGAGGAGACACCCATGCCTCCAAATGCTGGGACCTGTTGCAATGGGGATCATGCAATCATAAATCTATAGGTGTAAACTAGTATATTTTTTTTTCAACTGACCTCAGAGGAACCATGTCAATTTACACACGTTGATGACCCTTGAATATACAAAACTCACTGAAAACAAACTGACTATTATTCTCATCACTCTTCCACATTTGAAATGAACCACAGTTTTAGTCAGTAAGGTCAAGGTCTCCGTGATATTATTTCATATGTAAATTGGCTTCTGTGGAAGCTGACTAAACCTTTTAAACCACTTGTATGTAACAGCTGTTTATGCAGTCCAACTTTGTGCTCATCCTCTTGTGTTCCAGAAGTAATCCTCCATACTGTAGTTCTTCTTAAGACGCCCATATAGAAAGGGGTCACTGGATTATAGTGAGTAACAGAACAATGTCATTATAGCCTTGCAAAAATGACATCCCTTTTACAATATGATCATTCACTTCTACAAGAGATTATAAACTGACAGAACAATTTCAGACTGGACCCCCTGCAGAAAAATCTCTAACTCCCATCATGGAAAGACTCTAGCTGACCTCTGTGTGCAGAGCTGCGTAGCTCAGATTCCTGAAGTGCAAAAGAAGACTTCCCTGTCAACAAATATGAGGCAACTGGAATGAGACTGCTGCTCTGTTCAGAAGGAAAGCAGCTGTGTTCTAATGAAAACTATACAGGGGTATCTTCTGTGAACCCTCCAAGCTTTAAACTTTCAACTGAGACACTGAAAGCATCACGCTTTAATGTAAATAAGCTGAGCAACTTTTTACATATTGGAAATCTTTGTTATTGAAGGATCAGAGGATTATGAGCTTTTGGTTATAAACAGTTTAGAACATATTATCTTTAGCATAGTTATTATAGTTGGGGAAACTATTCACTCCATTGTCCCAAACCCACCATGACCATTAAAAAGATCAAATTTCATTTTGGTAAGCTGGCCAGTGTTGCACAATAATTCAAGATATGAACGTGCAGAAAGCAGATAGCTACTCATGGCAGATTGCTGAACAGGATTTGACCAGAAGTTATAGAAAAGCTTGCTCAAACGGATTCTGAATGCAAAGAGATTCCATGACAGCCTGATATTCCCATTACGTATACATCACATCAGGAGATTTGCCAAAATAAAAGGCTTCGCTTTGCCAGATGCGCTAGGTTGTCTGTTGTGAAATGTTTCTGGCACTGCATACCGAAGAGTGTAAACTGAACAATGCCTTGCTGCACTGAACCAATGAGCAACCCTGCTCCCCCTGACAATTGATAAGACAGACATTTTGCTCTCGGAATGTGAATTTAAGCTACTTCACCAAGCCTACTTTTTCCTATAAACAAACATGTCCATGATGAACACACTATAAAACTATAAGCTCAATAAAGTTGGATTTCTGCAGATCAAGACTTTTAAGGGTCAGGGTTATTAAATAAATTGTTGTAGTCCACATTTTCAAAGCAATGGTTGTATTGTTCAAGTAAGGTTTGTGCTAATGAAAACTATGTTTATAAGCATCAAAGTGTGCTAGAAAAAGTATAGCTGGAGGACTGGATAGTTCAGATACTGGGCATCAAGCACTTTCCAACTGATCTAAATTCAGACCAAGTTGGAGAACACCAAATATGTATCCTGTTTAACAGTTGTTCAAAGGCCTATAGAAAATTGAAAGTGTTCTTAAGCCTGTTTAGTGTACAGTTATCAACCTATCCATAAATAGATTTGGGGGTAGGAGTGTGCACTGTGCAAGGGAGTAAGGGGGAAATAAACACTCCCTTCACATTCTGGGAAGAATAATTGGATCCTAAAGTGGGATGCATGGTACTAAGTCTGAAACTGTATTGATAATACATGTGTACACACACACCCACACCCCTTTTGGGGACTACCAAGTGCTGGGCCTGTACTTACAGTGAGACAGCTACTAGGGGACAGTAGATAGCAACTGAGTTATGTGGAGAGGGTTTGCAAATTCCCCCTTTGCGGCCGCAAAGGCGAGTTGTCGCGCCCCTTCAGGGGCCCCGGGTGGCACCGCACTTCGGGGCGGGGCGGTGCGTTACATTGCACTGGTCCCCTAATTCGGCTGCCTGTGATGCCTCCTCCCCCTCTTTTTCCCCCTTGCGGAGGTACTGTGATCTGTGGGGGGGGGGGCGGAAGAGGGTTAAGGTCTGTCCCGGAGAGGGTGCCTGCTTGGCGCAACCTCCATTCCCTCAGCCACGGGCGGAGAGGAGGCCCCGGGGAGCCCCATACTTGAAATTGAGGGAGGGGCCCATGTCCATGCAGCCCAGGATCTTGGAGGGCTGCAACCTCTCGAGGGACAGGAGGGGGAACAGCGGGGGGGCAGTCAGGCAGCACCCCCCACCCGGGGAGCTCTCTCTTTGGGAGCGGCTGGAAGGGTGCAAAGCCCTTCTTCGCAGCATGGGGGGTGCGGGTGACCCTCAACAACATGGTGCCACAGGAGTGGACGGGACAGCAGGGGGACCTGAGCCCCTCCCGCCCCTTCAGTAGGGGGGTAGGTGAGCAAAGCCCCCGGCACGGTACACTGAAGACCCTCCTGCACCCAGGCACTTGCTGGTTGATCCACAGGGGTCAGAGGCAGGGGGCACCCAGGCCCCGCCCGAAGCTGGGGCCAGCCTGGTTCAGGCTTTAGCCCCTGTGGGCCCAGGGCCACTGCAAACTATACAAGCAGTTCAGGGAGCCCCATGGCAGGGGATTCAGGCCCTGGGTACACAGCAAGAGCTGATCATGGGGAGCGGGGGTTGGCCATTAGCAGAGATGCCCTACCTGCAAAAGACAGGTGGCATGCCCACCTTCAGTGCAGGTATGGGCCCTGGTTGGGGGTTTTCTATTTCCCCCCCCCTTTCATCTGTCGGAGACAGGGATGGAGGCGGACAACCTACTGGATCCAGGGCACCCAACCAGAGCAATGTGGATGAGGATTTGCACCACAGGGTAGTGGCGTTGGAGCGAGCTATTCACGACATGGCCAAACGGCGAGGCGGCTGCGTGACAAGGACCGACGGGGCAGCAAGTGGGTCAGCGCCTGGTATGGTGCCAGTTTGTTCCCCCATGGGCACCCCAGCTGCGAGTGTCAGGGGGTACCTTCCTGCAGGGTGGGGGGTGAACCCAGGGGCAGGATGGGGGATGAGTCCCACTTTCGGACACCCCTGGGTGGCGGGCCCCTCCACCAGGGAAGGGAGGGCCAGGGGCCGCAGGTCAGCTGGCTCAAGGAAAGGGCCCCAACCCCAATTAAAATAGAGAGGCTGGCCGTGGCCCTTTCCCCCCACCCTGACCGAGGGGAGGTGGAATATATAGTCAGTGGGTTTAGAGAAGGGTTTCACATTCCAGCATGGGAGGTCCACCCCCACAAAGCTGTAAACAATTTGAAGTCAGTGGTAGGCATGGAGTCGGTGGTGAAACAGAAATTGGAAAAGGAGCGAGTTGAGGGCAGGATAGCTGGCCCTTTCACTGCCCTGCCATTTCCCGACCTGGTAGTTTCCCTGCTTGGGATAGTCCCCAAAAAGGCCCTGGGTGAGCTCTGGCTTATACGTCACTTGTCATACCCATGAGGTAGGTCGGTTAACGATGCCATCCCTAAAGGACCTAACTACCATATGCTATAAGTCATTCGACGCGGCTGTAGAGCCAGTCAAACACCACGGACCCAGGACCCTCTTAGCAAAGTGTGATGTGAAATCCGCTTTTCGTTTGTCCATCCAGACAGCTTCCACCTGCTAGGGTTCACTTTCCAAGGACAATTTTACCTCGATAAGGCCATGCCAATGGGATGCTCAATTTCCTGTTCGGCCTTTGAGCGTTTTAGTACGCTCATAGAATGGCTGATTCAGTGGCGCGCAGATGGAAGGGACGTCACCAAATACTTGGATGAATTCCTCTTCATCGGTGCTGCTGGAACTGATGAATGTCAGACGCTAATGGAGTCCCTTCAGGAAATGGCGGACAGTTTGGGCATCCCGTTGGCTCCTGAGAAGTCGGTGGGCCCAGCCACTTCTCTACAGTATTTGGGCACAGAGCTGGATACAATAAAAGGGGTATCCCGGCTTCCACATGACAAATTGAACAACCTGAGATCAAAAATCACAAGGTGCAGGCTGCCCCGTAAGGTCACAGTCCAACAGCTCCAGTCCTTAGTCGGTAGTTTAAATTTTGCCTGTAGGGTGGTGGCCCCCGGCAGAGCCTTCCTGTTTCGTCTGTATGCCAAACTGGCTGGTTCACCACTGCCACATTACCATATTCGGGTCACCCGGGATATGAAGGATGATTTAGATATCTGGTTGTCTTTTCTGGCTGAGTACAATGGGGTTAGTCTGTGGCAGGATGAGCTCTTAGTGGAGGCAGAATTGCAAGTCCACTCTGACGCCGCAGGCGGGATGGGTTTTGGTGTAATATTTAGGGACCGGTGATGTGGGGCCCCCATGTCCAATAAATGGATTGAGGGGGGCGTGACAAAAGACTTGATATTCCTTGAGCTGTTCCCGATAGTCTTAGCCATCCACCTCTGGTCTGACGAGTTTGCCAACCATACAGTTCATTTCTGGTGTGATAACCAGGCTGTGGTCCATATACTCAATGCCCAATCGTCACGCTCATCCAGGGTCATGGCATTAGTCAGGGCTTTTGTCTTAGTCTGCCTGCGCAATAACATAGTATTCAAAGCTCGGCATGTCCCTGGGGTTAACAACGGAGTGGCTGATTCCATATATCGCTTCCAGATGGAGTGGTTTTGCTCGCACGCACCTGGAGCCAGACAGGATATGGAGCCTTTACCCCCGTGGGCGTGGTACCTTGGATCGTAGACCTCTATTACACCGTGCAGGGATCCTTGACCCCACGGACCAGGGCGGCCTACCAAAGGGCGTTCAACGAATTCCAGGGCTACCGAGTGTCCCAGGGTTGGCACATGGGTTTTCCCATCCTTGAACCACAGATCCTTAAGTTTATGCTGGATAGCAGACAAAGGGGCGGCGCAGCAAGCACCATTAGTGGGAAGCTTGCAGCGGTGGCGTTTATGAGCCAGTTGGTTGGCTATCCCTCACCACATCGTGGATTTTTTGCACAAAGGATGTTAGAAGCATGGGCCAGAGACCAGGGTACACCACAAGATAGCAGGCTGCCCATTACACCGCAGTTCCTCATGAACATGTGCGGGATTCTCCACCGAATTTGCTCATCAGAGGGGGAAGTTGTGTTATTCAGGGCTGCCTTTACAGTGGCCTTTTTTGGAGCATTCAGGGTTAGTGAATTGGTTGCCAATTCTACTAGGGATAGGGCTGCCCGTGCGCTCGCATTAGAGGATGTAACTATCGAGGACCAAGGTGTGGCATTGCACTTGCGCCACTCAACGGCCAACCAGAGGGGGAGGGGAGTCACAGTGCACTTGGCATGGGCTGGGACGAGTGATCTATGCCTGGTATGGGCCTTGCTGCAGTATCTGTCTGTTCGGCCCGCGCTCCCTGGAGGGTTGTGCCGGCATGTAGATGGCACCTTCTTGACTAGGTACCAATTTATGTCCGTGATGGAGGCATCCTTGGAAGCCTTGGGTCTCCCAGCAGGGCTGTTTGGCACACATTTATTCAGGATTGGGCCACCTTTACCGCAACGGCGGGCATCGGGGAGCGGGGTCTTCAGGTGATAGGCCGGTGGTGCAGCCGGGCTTATAGGGCATACCTCCGGATGCCACTGTCCCTGCAGCATGAGTAACCATCTTTGTTTCCGTAGGTCTGGGGCATCTTCCAAAGTGCAGAATCTGGATCATTGGGCATAGCCTCGTTCGATGGGCCGGAAAGGCGGCAGAAAAATCACATTGGGGGATGCAACTGGGCCTATCAGTTTACGCCGGTGGATTGGCCGTGGTGGCATGCATTGGCAACCAGTTGAGTCCCACACTGACCAAGGAACATGGGGTCAGGCCTGACATTAGTTATTAACCTCAGTGAAAATGACTTAGGTAACGTAAAAGGGGTCCAAATGTTGAAGGAGATCAGAAATGACATTTGGTCAATCAAGTTCATGTTTCCTGGAGTGATGATTCTGTGGAACGACTGGGTTGAGAGAATATCTTGGGGCATGGGCGTACCACCACGTAAAATTGACAGGACTAGGGGAACAGTGAATAGGGAGATAGGCAGATGGTTGAGGTAGGTAGGTGGGGTGACGATTCCCCATCAGGAAATCACACATAAGAAGATGGAGTTATATAGGATAGATGGGGTACACTTGTCTCCCACGGGAAACAAGTGGTACCTTGTAGCTTTAAAAGAAAAACTGAGGGAAGCGTTAGTAAAGGATTATTTTGGTGGGGGGTTCGGGTGTGTCCAGTAAGCCTGGCAGCCCCTAAGTGGCAAGGGTCCAGCACCTGAGTTAGGTAGGTTAGAAGATTAATTGGGGGCATCTCCTTAAGAGATGAGGGAGTGATCCCAGCCGCAATCGCAGGGTATGGCAAGCGGCGGAGTCAACCCCTTGGGAGAGGTGATCGTGAGGGCCATAGGGACATGTACTGTTCCCGGCCTGAGGGCACCATCCTCCTTCCTCAAGCCCACATGGGCCATGGTCCCCCTCCCCGTGACTGCGGTATCGGGAGGGGGAGATGTTTAGAACAGTTATGAGGGATTGGTACCTGATGGGATAGCAGGCTGATCCCTGAGTTATGTTCATGTGTTTTGATTATGGGTGCTGGACCCAATTCACCTTAGCAAATTGCCCCCACCATCATGATTTGGTTACATAATGTGTTGTTAATAAAGAGTGCAGCCATTTGAAATTCCAACTTCCTGTGTCGTGTCTCACTTGGCGCGGAGTGTCGACAAGTGCATGAGAACTGGTGCAAGACATGAGGGAGTGATTGACAACCAGGTGGAGGGAAACTTAGAACTGTTACCAGGGCTCTGGTTATTCTGCCAGAGGGGGTGAGGGAAAGCCTGGGAGTCAATGGAGACAGAGAGAGAGAGAGAGAGGTGGTCGGGGAAGGGACGAGGAACACTGAGGGGTGAGGGGTGGAGGGGGGAGACCTCACCGTGGCCAAGAGTGATGGCAGTGTGGGTGAGGGAAAGCCTGGGAGTCAATGGAGACAGAGAGAGAGAGAGAGAGATGGTCGGGGAAGGGACGAGGAACACTGAGGGGTGAGGGGTGGAGGGGGGAGACCTCACCGTGGCCAAGAGTGATGGCAGTGTGGGGAGTTGCCCACTGACTGGAGTGGCAAGAGGGAGGACACTTGGTCAGCAGACTGACTGACTGGGATCAGAGGGAAGGACAGAGAGGTTGAGGATTCAAAACCCCAGGTATCTGAGGGACGGCGTGGGAGGTTGGCTGGCAAGGCGGCCAGCGAGGAAGACTGCAAGGGAGGTCGGCTGGCAGGGTGGTCAGTGGAGGGAATACCATTTTGGTGATCCAGCTATACTGAATCAGATGCTCTTAGTGGCCTCAGCTTACACATCAACCAGCCCAGCATAGTATTGTAAGGGAGTGTTGGGACGCAAAGAGTCTGTTTGGGGAACAGGAGAATTGGGAGAAATGTTAATTGCCTTATTAAGCTTATCTTGTTATAATAAACCTGTTGCTTATCTTGTTAACCTGCTTCATGTGTGCGTATCCCAAATTGGGGGCGGGGCGGTGGGTTTCTGAGCTAGTATTAGGCATTCCCACCACTGGGCCCTGGGTTGTGCAGGGAGGAAGTAGCCCAACCCCTTTTCCTCTGCAGGGTCACCATAGCCCTGTATGCACCCCGGGTGGAGACACTGCCATTTGGTGCCAAAGGGAAAAAAACCAGGAGAACGAGCCCTTGAACCCAGGCGCTCTATTCCTTGGACCCCTCCCCCGGAAAGTCAGATGAGGGGGTGTTACATTTCTGGAGGCACCGCTGGGATTATTTTTATTGGGCAGGGTGTGACTAAACCGCCCCAAAATTCTCGCTTAGAGGCCCCATTGAGACTGCATGGAAAATGATAAACCAGGAGAGTGATTTTAAAATGAATGCTGGGGTGGGGGGGGAAATCAACTCTGTCCCTGCTGGAGTTTCAAAATTGGTGCAGTCATGAGGGAATTCACCCATATCGGACCCTATTGGTGTCAGGGGTGCCCGAAGGGATGGGGCTCAAGGGACTGCAGCAGAAGCTAAGCTCCTTAGGCCTCCCTGGAAAACTACAGGCCCTAAGCAGCTGGAAAGGTGAACGCCGGAGTGGGAAACAGACAAGTCCTACACATGCATGTCTCTTCCCTATGGTGAGGGAAGCACTGTGTGAAGCCACATGAGCTGGGGCAGGCCCAATCCCTGCCTTGCCCATGGTGTGAAAGCACAGTCACCACACTCCAGGGTCAGCCTGGAAAGCAGGGAAGACAGTCTGCCCCGTACCCTGCAGGGAAGCCAGGTGGACACACCACTTTCAGATTACTTCCATCATGCACTGTGGCGGCTGCCGACCCCACCCCACTCTCCCCTGGCTCGCCCACTAGTCTGCATCCAGCCCTGACGTGTCTGTGTGGGAATGGAGACACCGCTTCCCACTCAAAGCCCTGTGGCAGACCTTGCCCTGAGGTGGTGGTTGGAAAGTTTTGCCATGGGGCTTTGAGTAGCGGGCACTCTCTCCATTCCCATGTGGCTACACCATGGCCAGGGGAAGGATAGTGGGTGGGCTGGGGGAGGAAGGATGTTGGTTGGGCAGCCACCAGTGTAGCCAGAACCTCGACCTGCCCCAGGTGTGGTGGGACTTTGACAGCAGCCTGCCCAGCTTCCTCATGGGTGTGTGCGCGCGCGCGCACACACACACACACGCACACTAGCTGCCATGTTCTCCACGCTTAGCCCCATAGTGTGGACGCTGCACTGGTCCACCTCAGGCCACACAGGGATCAGGTCCACCCCAGCTCATGTGGCTGCACCCCTTGACTCCACTCTCTCCATGTCCACTGTTGGAATACATCACTTCAGTTTGCTGCTGCTACCTCCTTGCTTTCCTTTTCTCCAAGGGTGTATTTGAGTCACAGTGCTGCTTGGGTTGCTGCATCTTATTAATTTACCAAACTCAATGGGCATTTTCACACACACCTTGAAGTTCCGGGTTTTTAAATCTTCTGGGTTTACAAGTCCACAAGTAAGTTCTGGCTGCATTCTTCACACACACAGAAACACACAGCCCTGAGGGAGTTCCTGGATGCATTCTTCACACAAACACTGCCCTGAGACAGCCTAAAGTAGCCACAGCTGTAGGTGTAACAGGCTGCCATGGAAACCAAGTGACCACAGCTGCCTGGAACAAAGCAGTTTCCCAGGAGCATTTTTTTTTACACACAAGAGTTCTGGGAGAAGTTCTATGCAGAAGTTCAAAGAGCCAGATGCTTAAGATCTGGGTGAGTGATTTAGACACACAAAGTTCAGGATGTAATAGCAAACATACAGGAGAACTGTGTGTGTAAAAACACCCAATATCTAGCCATTCGTTACTGAACTTCTAGTAGACACACTTTGGGGGAAACTAGCTAAACTATAGACTGGGTA
This sequence comes from Sphenodon punctatus, assembly GCA_003113815.1. Taxonomy (NCBI): domain Eukaryota; kingdom Metazoa; phylum Chordata; class Lepidosauria; order Sphenodontia; family Sphenodontidae; genus Sphenodon; species Sphenodon punctatus. The sequence continues at coordinate 50,325 of QEPC01012039.1, read as the reverse complement.
AGTAATTTGTCCAAGGTTACACAGGACATCATTTGGACTAGACTTCAAAGCTCAGTCTCCGCATCCTATGTGATAACCTCCATACAGATCTTGTACACCATGATATATCCCATCTTAGTAGAGATGAAGCAAATAGTCATCCAAATAAATATTGGCAGCCAAAAGGCAAAACATTCCTCTGAGGCTTCCAATAATTCATTTTGGATATTCCAGTTTTTCCTGTATATTTAGGTCATTTTGGTTCGGTTATCAGTTATTCAATGAAATGGCCAAAATAACCAGAAACACAAGTTTGAAAATTGAAATCAATATCCAGACTAGGTAAATGGAGCAGAAATGAATAGTACTTTGTAGAACCCAATTCTTGACAAGTGATATAGATAAATACAAAATTTGCCAGATAGTTATTTTAGCACTACATCATAGTCTTATTTGCAGTTACCATTATTCCAATGCATAGCACAAGCACAAACAACTCAAGATGTCTTTGAAATTCAAGCCTGCTTGGGCTGCAGGTCAAGACAGAGGCATGTCTGCAGGGCAGGAGAGCATGCTGGATGTGCCATGATCCCATTTTGCTCAGTGACAAAGCAGTGTGGCGATAACAGTGAGGACGCAAGACTTACCTGGAGAAACTAAAATGGCACTCCGTTATTCTGGGAAGGTGGTGACTGGTCCTGAAATAAGGTCCTGATGCTGCATAATCCAGGGCAGATGCTGCCTCTACTGCAGAAAGGGGTAATTAGGATTTCACACACATACCGGGCATTGATAGTCATTAATTTAAAGTAGATAAATAGGGAAAGAAGAAACTCGCTTACAGTACTTTAAGAAATTGCTCTTTAAAGTATGACAAATGTCCCTTCTCTCCAAACTCCCTCACAGGTCAGAAGCTCAAAAGCTTGTCTCAGCACCTTTTTGCTATAATATAAAAAGCCAAGAAAATTAAAGCATGGCATACAGTTATAGGAACAACGTTCCCTTACCCCATTGTATGGATATGTAAGCTCTGATTCCCTCCTATGCCAAGATCTGCTTGGGGGAACATAAGTGCCATTCTGGGTCAGACCAATGGTCCATCTAGCCCAGCATCCTGTCCCCTACAGTGGCCAATCATGGTAGCTTGGGAGAAGCACCCAACAGGTCACAATGGGGGATCAATTCCCTGTTGTTTTCCTCCACCTCCCGTCATGTTCCCTGATCCTGTCTGGCTAATAGTTGCTAATGGACCTATTTTCCAGAAGCTTGTCCAAACCTCTTTTAAAACTCAGTTATAGTACAGGCCCTTACCACAGCTTCTGGAAGTAGATTCCACAACCCAATTATAATCAGAGTGAAAAAATATTTTTTTATTTGTTTTAAACTTGCCACCCATGAGTTTCATGGAGTGTCCCCTAGTTCTAGTACTAGTGGAGAGGGTAAATAACTGCTCCTTGTTTATTAGTTCCACACCACTCATGATTTTATAGACCTCTATCATATCTCCTCTCAGTCGTCTCTTCTCCAAACTGAAGAGCCCCAACCTACCAAGCCTCTCCTCATACGGGATCCCTTCCAGCCCTTGATCATTTTTGTTGCCCTTCTCTGTACCTTTTCTAGTTCAGCTACGTCTTTTTTGAGATGGGGCAACCAGAACTGCACACAATATTCAAGGTGCGGTCATACCATTGATTTGTATAGAGGCATTATGACATCCTCAGTTTTATTCTCTATCCTCTTCTGAATAATTCCTGACATTGTTTGCTTTGACTGCTGCTGCGCACTGTCTTGTGGATTTCATTGTATTGTCCACAGCCACACCCAGATCCTTTTCCTGAGTGGTAATTTCTTGCTTAGTACCCACCATTGTGTACACATAGTTTGGATTATTTTTCCCTACGTGCATCACTTTGCACTTGTTCACATTAAATCTCATTTGCCATTTAGATGCCCAGGCACCCAGTGTTGTAAGATCCCATTGCAGTTCCTCGCAATCTGCTTGTGTTTTAACTACCTTGAAAAACTTGGTGTCATCTATAAATCTGATCACCTCACTCTTAACACCCTTTTCCAAATCATGAATGAATACATTAAACAGCACCAGTCCCAATACACATCCCTGAGGAACACCACTTTTTACATCTCTCCATTGTGAAAACTGACCATTTAGTCCAACCCTTTGCTTTGCTTTCTGTCATTTAACCAGTTTCTGATTCATAGTAAGACACTACCTCCTATCCCATGACTTTTTAATTTTCTCAATAGTCTCTCATGAGGGACCTTATCAAACATTTTCTGAAATCCAGGTACACTATATCTACTGGGTCTCCCTTGTCCATATGCTTACATCCTCAAAGAATTCCAACAGGTTAGTGAGGCATGACTTAGATTTACTAAATCTGTGTTGACTCTTCTCCATTAAGCCATGTTTGTCAACATGTCCTATAATTCTGTCCTTAATGACGGTTTCCACCATTTTGCCCAGCACAGACATCAAGCTTACTGGTCTGTTTCCAGGATCGCCTCTGGATCCCTTTTTAAATATCGTGGTTACATTTGCCACCCTCTAGTTCTCGGGTACAGTGGCAGATTTTAGTGACAGGTTACAAATTACTAACCGTAGGTCTGCAATTTCATATTGGAGTTCTGATAAAGGTCTTGTTACCACTCCAGAAGATAAATGTAAAGAAGATGTTGAGGTAAAGTGGCTGCATAAGTACCCTAGACCAGGCTTGGGGACATTTTGTCTCCCTGAAGTCAATTTGGGGATGAATAGGACCTGGCGAAGGGATGTTTAAGGGGAGTACGCAGAATGGGGAATATCCAGATCACGGATCTATGCCACAAATTCATCCCCTAACCTTGAGTCCACTCCCTTCTCCCAAGATTAATCGCTGGAGAGTAGGCACTGGAAAGGGGCCAAATAAAAACCAGACACAAACCAGAGTCTACATCCCACAAACACACACTCAAGTAAAGTAACTATTAAATAGATATATAGGGTGGAATCCAGCTCCCATTGAAGTCTCCCCTTCATTTCAATGGAGCTAAATTACACTTTAAATCATTTAGTACCCAATAGGGCATAGCTAGGTTGGAATGGGATCCCCAATTCCCTCTCCCAGGCTTAGAATTTTATTGCCCCCACAGGCAATTCAGGCTGATGCCCCCAACCCTGGGTCTCTGGTGCACATACAGGCTGCCATCAGAGGCAGGTAGGGAGACAATGGCAGCACCCAGGACAGAAGTAGAGTCTCTTCCTCCATGCTCACCACCACCACAAAGCATGTTTGCATGGGAGGAGGACTTGAGGGAAGAATAGGGCTTCCCCAGGTGAGAATGGACAGCCCCCCTCCCCCTCCAGGCAGTGCAGTTGTGGTGGTGGGGAAGGGAGGGGTGCTATGACTGGGCAGATGAGGGTTGAGAACAGAAACCCCCAACCCTTCAAAATGTGCTGCCCCCCAAAGATCTGTCACCCTAGACAGATGCCTATGTTGCCTACTCCTAAGTCTGGCCCTGTCTTCAACTGTCAGGGGATTCAGGTACACCATGGAGTGTGGGCCTCCCAGGCTCATACAGCTGCACTGCCTGTCCCTATTATAGCCATGCCCTTGGCACCCAGTTTTTCCAGAGGTTTAGGAAACACTTTTTAATAAATGTAATTCTCCTGGTTTACACTTTTGCTTTGGGTCTGCTTCACTGAGGTTCTTTAACTTCTTTTAAAATCTTGGTAGGTTAGAAGTCTGGACTGAAATTAATTATATGAAATTCAAGTGAGTAGATGTAAAGTTCTGCATTTGGGAAGAAAAAACAAATCCACTGATATAACATGGCCTGGTAGCAGCACATGCGAAAAGCATCTAAGGATTTAGGTTGATCCCAAACTGAACATGAGTCAGCAAGGGGATGCGGCTGCAATTTTAGGCTTCATTATTGTCTCCAAATCAAGAAAGTAATAATTCCATTCACCACTGGTCACACCTCACCTGGAGTATCATTTCCAGTTTGGGGTGCATCATTTTAAGAAGCACATGGTGAAACTGGAGCAGGTTCAGACGACAGCTACAAAGATGATAAAGGTCTGGGAAGCAAATCTTATGAGGAAAAGTTGGAGCAACTGGATAGGTTTAGTCTAATGAAAAAACAATTAGGAGGGGATACAATAGTAGTCTTCAAGTATGTAAGGGGCTGCCACAAAGAAGATGGCTCTCCATTGCTACCGAGGCCTAGACTAGAAACAATGGGATCAAATTACAGAAAAGTAGATTTTGGTTAAATACCAGGGAAAACTTCTGAAAGGGAAGAGCTGTATGGCAACAGGACAAGTTGCCTAGGGAGGTTGTAGGCTCCTTGTCACACCACATTATCAAAGAGAGAGACTGGACAACCATCTGTCAGCAATGTTGGCATCCTCTGTCCGAGCTGTGGTTTGAACTAGATGCCTGTCAAAGTCCCTTAGCTCTCCAGCTCAGGAGAAGCCACATGGGAATTAACTCGGCCACACCCACATCAAAATCACTGTAGTTCTAGCCCCTGCAGGGGGCACAACCCCCCCCCCCCCCTTTTAGGGATATCAATAATATTGCCCAAATAGGAGTCAGTCAACAAGCCCTAGATGGGATGGTCAGCTAAAATTAGTTTATTCGCATTAGGCCTAGCACCCCAAACTAAAGCTTTAACACCCTCCCAGGCTCCTCATCACCCCTACTAGGTCCATTCCACCAGGCAGTGGAACTTCTCCCATAAAGGTGGGTCCCCAAACATAAATGCAACAAGCAAAGTTCTTCCCCACTGAGATAAATATAATTATTATTGAGGCCCAATAGGCCCTTCAAATCTTTAGTCCACATTCCTGGTTCTACCTGGCTCCCTTAAGGTATACAGCATTGGCTCTCTGGTGAGCCTCTCAAACAAACATAGTCATGAGTTCTCTTATACAGTCCCTAATCAAACAAAGCCCCACCTTACTCTCCCACATCATCTGCAAATACCAATTGTGCAAGTCCAGTGGGGTTTGAAGTTGGAGACTTACCTACTACAAACTAGGCTGACTTGCTCAGCAGCTCTTACAGAAATCTTTCTCCTTGAGTTCCTCTGTTCAAATGACAAGCTGCCTGTTCTCCTCCCCAGTCGGATTGGCTGTAGCCAATAGAGACTTCTCCTCAACCCTGTACAGCTCTGACTTGGGCTTATTACCTAGCTTGCAGAGTCAATGCACAGCTACTTCCAATTAGGCTTGCAGAAGCTAGCCGACAGCTTTCTTGCAGCTCTTAGCTGTTCTCTATTGTAGAATGCTTTGTCTCTAAACAGCCACTCTATTACAGTCCCTTTGAACCCTAAGATTCTGTGATTCTAACTGCAGTGATCTTCACTGAGGTATGAGTGTCTGAAGTTCTGCTTGGAACGTCTCTCATCTTGTGTACCAGTACAATCCAATATAGAATGGTCAGATATGCAGATTTTAGAGGACCCCTAAAATTGGCTCCAATGTGGCCCTGCAACCTGTATTTCTCATAAGAGTCCTCTAAAATCATCATATCTGGACACCCTAATCCTATATTCTACTTCAAATCTCTGTAGAACACACTTGAATACTGGGAAAATATCCTCACTATCATCTGAGCACTTTCAACTGAGCTTTTAATATTTTGTAAAGGTGGAGACAAAATGAGAGCACAGTCCTACATCACTAAAGTCAATGTCAAAAATCCCATTGGATTTTAATGATGGATTGAAATTAAGGATGATAATTGTCGTGGTAGTGTACAGGAGTGTACAGGACTTTAGTTCCACTGACCCTCCTCTGCTTCACTGTAACTTTTAAAAACTCTTAGCTAGTAAAATGTTGAAAGGACTTTGGTGTATTCTAGCTTCTTACCCATAAACTAATATATTGTTTTTAATAAACTTTGTATTTACTGCTGGAGGGCTCAGTAAAGAATAATCTATAGGCTTGTCTGCATTCTGCAGAATACATTAACGTCTATCACGTTGTGTGTGTCCATTAAAATTTCATAGAAATGGCTGGAACAAATAACCCCTTGCTATTAAATCATTGCAAGCTGTTTCGTGGCTTATTTTATGTTGGTATGTTAAGTATAACTGTGGTGAAAGAACAGTGCAACCCTGAATAGTTAAAACAAAGCTGGAGATCCATAAAACAGTCTTTTTTGATGGGGATGGTGTTGTTTGTCTTTGGAGTAAAGTAAGATGGTGCCTGATCATTTAAATAGGAATTATCTTGTCATGTGCATAGCCAGAACAGTCAGGTGGAATGCATTAGGTGGGTCAGATCTGGTGATGACAGTGAATAAAAGACAATAGTCTTTTACGTGTTGCTGTCATCTACCGTCCCCCTGGTCCTCTCTCTTCCTTTCTTTCTGACTTTGAGTCCTGGCTCACCTTCTTCCTCTCTGTTGATATCCCCACTCTCATCCTTGGTGACTTCAACATTCATGTTGATGACCCATCTCAGCCCTCAGTCTCTCGCTTCCTCTCCCTAGCCTCCTCCTTCAACCTCCACCTTTGGACCAACTCCCCCACCCATACTAATGGCCATTCTCTTGATCTTGTCCTCTCTAGAAACTGCTCTGTCGCTGATCTCTCCTTCGATCCTCATCCTATATCAGACCACTTCCTTGCCTCTTTCAACATTTCCCACTGTCCCCCCTCCTCTTCCCCTTCTCTACGCCCCTTCCGTGACCTTCAAGCTATTGATCCCCTGGACTTTGCCTCCTCTCTCTCTCCCCTTCTTCCTACAGTCTTCTCTTCCTCCTCCCCTGACTCCGCTGTCTCTGCTCTCAACGCCTCTCTCTCCTCCACACTTGACTCCCATGCCCCTCTCTCTTCCCGCCCTGCCTTCTCCCACAACCCCCGTCCTTGGCTCACCCCTAGTATCCGCCACCTCCGTTCTTGCACTCGTGCTGCTGAACGACTCTGGCGCAAATCCCATTCTCACGCTGACTTCCTTCACTTCAAATTCTGTCTCTCCACCCTTACTTCTGCTATCTCCCTTGCTAGACAACACTACTATGCCTCCCGCATTGAGTCCTGTTCTCGGGACCCTCGCCGCCTGTTCTCTACCTTTGACTCCCTCCTCAAGCCTCCCTGTCCTCCCCCTCCTTCTTCCCTTTCTGCTCAGGATCTTGCCTCCTTCTTCACCTCCAAGATAGACAAGATCCGCCTCGACATCGCTTCCCACTCCTCTCTTCCCACTCCCACCCCTCTCCCTCCTCCCCCTCCTTCTCTCATGTCCTCCTTCTCCCCTGCCTCCCTTAAGGAAATCTCCTCTCTGCTCTCCTCCTCCAACCCTTCCACTTGCCCCCTTGATCCCATTCCTTCCCGCCTCCTCACCTCCATTACTCCCACTGTCGCCCCTTCCTTCCTGCACATCATCAACCTCTCCCTCTCTACTGGCTCTTTCCCTTCTGCCTTCAAACATGCCACAGTCTCTCCTATTCTCAAAAAGTCCACTCTTGACCCCTCTGACCCTTCTAGCTATCGTCCTGTCTCACTCCTTCCTTTTGCTTCCAAGCTGCTTGAACGTGTTGTCTACTCCCGCTGCCTTGACTTCCTATCCTCCAACTCCTCCCTTGACCCCCTCCAATCTGGCTTCCGCCCCCTTCATTCTACTGAAACTGCTCTCGCTAAGATCACCAACGATCTTCTGGTGGCTAAATCTAAACGTCTCTATTCCATTCTTGTCCTCCTTGATCTCTCTGCTGCCTTCGATACTGTTGACCACTCACTCTTGCTGGATTCCCTTCACTCCCTTGGCTTTTGTGGCTCTGTCCATAACTGGTTCTCCTCCTACCTCTCTGACCGCTCCTTTAATGTGTCTCTCTCCAACTCCACCTCCTCCTCCTTCCCCCTCTCAGTTGGTGTTCCTCAAGGCTCTGTTCTTGGCCCTCTCCTCTTCTCGATCTATACCTCATCCTTAGGCAAACTCATTGCCTCCCATGGCTTCCAATACCACCTCTATGCTGATGACACTCAACTCTATCTCTCTACTCCCTCTCTCTCTCCCTCTGTTCAAGCTCGTCTCATCAACTGTCTCTCTGACATCTCTACCTGGATGTCTCAACGTCAACTCAAACTCAACATGGCTAAAACTGAACTCCTTATCTTCCCCCCTCATCCTTCCTCTCCTTCCTCACTGTCAATAACTATTGATGGAGTCACCATCCTGCCTGTCCCCCAAGCCCGTAGCCTAGGCTTCATCTTTGACTCACCCCTTTCTTTTAAACCCTACATTGACTCTGTTGCTAAATCCTGTCGCTTCTCCCTCCATAACATTGCTAAGATTCGCCCTTTTCTCTCTGTCTCGTCTGCCAAAACTCTTGTTCATGCTCTGGTCATCTCTCGCCTCGATTACTGTAACCTCCTTCTCACTGGCCTTCCCCGGTCTCACCTTTCTCCCCTCATCTCTGTCCAAAACTCTGCTGCCAGGGTCATCTACCTCGCCAGTCGCTTCGACCATGTGCAGCCCCTCCTCTCTTCGCTTCACTGGCTTCCCCTTCCTGAACGAATCCTGCACAAGCTCCTAGTCTTCACCTATAAAGCTCTTCACAACCTTGCTCCCCCCTACCTCTCTGCACTTATCGCCCTCCATACTCCAGCCCGTGCACTTCGCTCCTCCTCTGTCCCTTCTCTCACCCTTCCACGCCTTCCCTGCTCCCCTAAGCGCCTTCGTCCCTTCTCACTTGCTGCCCCCCATGCCTGGAACTCCCTCCCTGTCCACATCCGCCTTGCCCCCTCCCTTCATACCTTCAAATCTCTCCTTAAAACTCACCTCTTTCGCTCTGCTCTGTCTGACTCTTTATCCTGCTGAGCCACTATTCCTATACCTACGATCGGTTTACCCTTATCCTTGCAACATGGACCTGCCTGCTGTCATTCTCATCGTAACCAAGCCAAGTACGTGCACTTGAGACCTCGCATCTTCATGAATGTTAGACCCCTTGTCTCTCCCTCTGTTCCCCTTCCTAAGTCTCTCCCCCAGCTCCTGTCTCTCAGATTGTAAGCCCTAGGGGCAGGGACCGTGTCTATTTTATTACTTTGTAAAGTGCCAGGTACACTGCTGGCGCTATATAAATGTTTGTTAATAATAATAATAATAATAGTGGTGATGAGGAGAAGACATGCACAACAGGGGGGGTTAAAGAAAAATATTTTTTCATTTAGTCGTACTGCATTATTCTTTGTTGAATGGCTTTCTATGCAAAAGTATCTTCCTTAATTCTAAGATTATCCATCTATTGTTGTGGTTATAGGACTAAAGCTTATTGGCAATTTTGTTCCCCAAAGCTAGTTTTGAGATTCAGGGTTATTATTTCATGAGGTCAAGGTGTCGTGTCCCCAAAAATGCTAATTTTTCCCTTTCTTAATTTTTGATGCAATGAAATTCATTCCACAAAGTCAGCTTTGTTTTACTTCTGAGTCAGTCAGTTCACAGCAACATTTTTGATGTGGGTTGGGACCACCGATCAATAGGTTGCAACCAAGATGTTACACTTCATTTGATAAGCTAGATTTCATCAATAAATATTCTGGTTTTCTGTCAATTAAAGCAAGGGCGGCCCATGTTGTTCATGGACACCTGATCGATTACATGACTGGTATGAAGTTTGGGGAAATATAGAAGATGTCTATTTTAAAGGTCAGGCGTCCCTCTTTGCTGACAACTGTGACAGTCAGGGCACACTGGATTGAAGGTAGACAGACAGGAACAAGCTCCAGGGCAATTAGGGTACATCGTCAAAATCAAGAGGCTCCATGGCTTGTAATCTTTGCACCCAAGACTCATAATGGAGATCAAAAAAGAAGAAAAGCAAAGAAACCAGACAGATAGCCACACAAGAAAAACCCTGTGGAGTCCTTTGAATTTTATGACCCACTATCCCATAGACAACAGGAAGACTTGGATGGTCTTTGCTAGCGGTGTGCAGCAGGCACATAATGCATCTTTGTTTTTATTTCATTTACAAAAACCTCTTCATTGGGGGGTGCGGGGGTTGCATAAACAAAACTGTTCATCTTTGGTTTTTTAACGTTTGTTTTTCTGTTTAATTTGATTTAAAGTAATTTTTTAAAAATTAAGAATTGCTGTTCATGTGCAAAATGTCCACTGCACCATTCTGCACATGTGCATCCCTTTTCCAAAATGGTGCCAATGCTGCTGGTGCCCATTTGTGAAAGAGCACGCACGTACAGAATAGCTCCAGCAGGAATTTGTGCCTGCGCAGTGGTTTTTTAATTTCTTATTTGTATAATGAATACTGACTCTTTCATATTTTAGTTACTAAAACAAATGGGGCTTTGTTTGTTTTAGTAATTTAAAAAACAGAAATTGCACACCCATAGTCTTTGCATCAAGCTCAATATTATCCTATGCTCTCTTGTTACCAAAGTGTAAGTTGTTTTGTTTTGTTACTGCCTGCCTCCTCTCCCTCGGGTCCAAGCAGTTTGAGACAAATACATTAAAGCATAGTATCCATCCCTTATCTTTGTTTGGGCATTGCAAACAGACATCCAGAGGACCCTATGAGTGGGGTCAGAGTTCACAACAGACAGGAAGTGTTTGAGAGGGGCAGTGTGGGTGTGACTGGGATTGGGGTCCCCTGTCTCTCTAGGCTGACACCAATCCTCCCCACTAGACCAGCCACAACCTAGCTGCCTGTATCTTCGTGGGGTTCCAAGTCATCAGAAGAATAGGTTTAGTTCACGGTGCCCCGATTGAGGCTGGGACTTTCCCTTGTTGGTATCTGGTGCCAATTACTCACAGAGACATGTTGCGTTAAAGAGAAAGGTTTATGTAGAGGTTATAAGACACATGTTGGCTCAGAGTCATAGAGAATGTGCATTTAGAAAGCAAGGTCAAATAGCACGCAAAGCTATCTCACTTAGCAATGGCTGACTGTTTTCTTACTCTTGTCATATCCTTTTCTGGTGCCCAGCCATGCTCTCAGTCCCTCTTGCCACATCTTGGTGTCACCCAAGATGGTTCTCCTCAGTTGCTCTGGGGATTGCCTTAAGAAACCACCCCCTCCATTGTCACTAGTCGTTGATGATCCATTACCTGAGCGGCGATAGCTACTGATAGCCCTTTGATAGCTGTTAACTACCTCCTGTTGAACGTTTCCTCTGGTACAAGCCCACATTGTCATTCAAGCACTCTTCCCGTGTCTCATCACAGACTTGCATTGTAACACCCCAAATTCCCTTCCAGCTTGCACAATCTATAACTCACATTATACATGACATGATATTTTATATGATATGATTACTATTGGTATGTTGTTGAACCACCTCCAGTTACAAGAACGTGCAGGTCACAATCTGCTGAGGCCATACATTTTCCCTGGTTCCCCATAACAGTGGGTCTGAAGCATGATTACTGCTTTTCCTGCTGCTGAATATCCTTGAGGAGAGAGTCTCAGGGCATGGATTCCCTAAAGGAGCCACCGAAGCTTGGTTTCACTTGTGCAGCTCTGGAATAACCATGCATGGAAAGCAGAAGTTAATATAAGGACAAAAAGTCACATGACTGGCCTAGTGAATTTCAACAGAGCTGTGAGTTATATGGGCCAGACAATTGCTTTCGGCTGCATAGAAGTAAAGTCGTTTCTCCTCAGGAGAAGAACTGACTTGGGTAGAACTTTCATTAACCTTTCACTCCCTGGGTCCCTATATGGATATTGTTTTGAAGAGACAGAATTCTGGCTTGGTATCGGCATGCTACGTTGGAATGGGCCTTGGTGGAAAAGATGGAATGGGCCCCAGCTATACCTCTCCCAACAGCAGTGGATTCATTTATACAGTGGAACATGCCCTAACCCCCTGGCCCATGGGCCCCAGTGCAGCTTCATTGCCTGTCCCTATTACATTTTATTTATTATTATTTATTTAATGCATTTATTAGTCGCCCCATGCCAACAGCATCCCGGGGTGACATACAATTCAATAAAAAACATTAAAAAACCACACATTTTAAAAATCCAACAATTTAAAAACCAAAACAGGGTCGGGATAAACAAATACAAATAAAAAGGTAAGGGTAGAGATAAAATCTTAACCCCTCCTCCCCCCCCTCCCCAAAGGCCTGGGTGAGCAGCCAGGTTTTAGAAGCCGGAATGTCAAAAGGCTTGGGGCCAGGCGAGTTCCTCCAGGAGGGGGTTCCAAAGATGCGGCCTGGTTACTGAGAATGCCCTCTCCATTGTGGCCCCCTGCTTAACATGGGGGACCTCCAAGAAGGCACCCCTGGCAGACCAAAGGAGCTGCTCTGGGACACAGAGGGCGAGGCAGTCGCTGAGGTACAAGGGGCCCAGACCGTGAAGGGCTTTATAGATCAATACCAATACCTTGAAGTTGGCTCAGCACACTATTGGCAGCCAATTCAGAGTCCAGAGCACAGGTGTTATATGCTCCAGACGACCCATCCCCATCAGGAGCCAGGCTGCCGCATTCTGCACTAGCTACAGCCTCCGGCCCAGGAACAAGGTCAGCCCCATGTAGAGCGCATTACAGTAGTCCAGCCTCAAGACGACAAAGGCATGGATGAGGGAGGCCATGTCCGGCCTGGAGACATATGGACGCAGCCTCCGCACCAGATACAACGGGCAGAAGGTGGCCTTCGCCACCGCCTCCAACTGTCAATCCAGGCGGAGATCCGAGTCCAACACCAACCCCAGACTCCGTACCTTCTGAGCTATCGGAGGATGAACCCCCCTATCAGGGGGGCTGGCTCCTCCCTCGCCCTCCCCACCACCATCACCTCTGTCTTATCAGGGTTGAGCTTCAGTCTTCTCTGCCACATCCACTCCGCCACAGCTCCATCCTTGTGGCTCAGTGCTATTAGAATATTGGAATGCTGAAAATTGTATTCTTGTAGCAAACTTACAAGGACATAGCAATATTATGCCCAATCAGCTGGAGATAATCATGCAATCCCTTGGTATATTGAGAGGGAAAAGAATCTGTTAGAGTGTTTTTCGCTTTCAGTGAAAGTAAGGATTTCAGTTTGTCTACCCTCCTTAACAATGTTGGAGGTTTTTAATTCGCACATTGCAAATCTCCCTCTTTTCCTCAAGTCTTATGCACTGCTTTAATCTGGGAACATAAACTCAAATACCTCATCTACAAGTCTAATGCAAGTCTGTTGCTTCCCAAAAGGAATTATTATTTATGCCTCATTTCTTCACACACACACCCTCAGCACAGGCGGAAAACCCTTTGGGATTAGTGAATCCTGTGAGCAGACAGATTTTAATTCCTTATAATAATACTTTCCCAAGCAGCAATTGGAATACTAGATTTGGTTGTAGAGTGGCCCATTCCCTCATTTGTAATGTTTTGCTAATTGACATTTGGACAGCTCAAAGAGCAGCGCAGCTGCTCCCATCTTTCATAGACCACACGTGTCATCTCTGAACAGCACCTGTGCCTAGAAAGTGAGGAACCTGATATGGTGCTTGCAACCAGAGCTCACTTGGCATCAGATTATGGCTGCAACAGCAGGCCAATTTTTCTCACATAAAGAGACACCCCCAGGAGATTTAGAAATGATTGCTTGGTACACTATTCATGTACTCAGCAGTGTACTACTCATGTTTTGAGATTCTTCTTGCCAAGAAAGCAAGGCAAATCTATAATTATCTGCTGCAGGGTTTTCTTACACCATCACTCTCAGAGGCAAGATACAACACTAGACAGATCATTGATCTGATCTGGTGTGGCAACTTCTATGTTCTACTCTGTAAAATAACTAGGGGTGTGCAGTGCACCAGGGACCCATCTCATTTTTCGTTTTTGTTTTCATTAATAAAAAATATGATTTTCACTTTCATTATTAATGAAATTTCAGTTTTTGTTAGCGGTGTTGCTTTCAATTTTGATATCAAAATTTTCATTTTTGGCTTTGTTTCCATTTTCATTAGCAGAAACAGAACTTAAGTTGACTATGGGTGTCTTCAGACGTTACGAGATCAAGGTGAACCACGGTGAATGTGGTCACCGTGTCTCGAACGTCTGTTTGCGGCGCGCCAGATGTTGGCCACGGTGAATCCCCACATGGGGTCCGTTTGAACCACGCTTCCCGGGCTAGCCGGGGGAAAGTCCCGGGAAGCGTGGTCAAACGGACCCCGGGCCGTGACCAACGAAAAGTCACGTCTGGCCGCGCGCCACGGCCTGGGATCCCCGGAGGGATCCCGGGCCATGGCACATTTGGCCGGACGTGGCGGCCGCATTGGCCCCACCGCCCACCCGTCTCCTCGGAGGGCGGGCGGCGGGGTGCGTGGAGGGGGCGGGGCCGTGCAGTCGCACGTTGCGCCGCACGGCCCCGGCCCCTCCCACTTTCCCCGCCAGGATCCCCCCGGCACGTCTGTTGTGCCGTTACGGGGTGACCCTGGCGGGGAACGAAGCCGGTGGTTCCGGTACGGGGCCAAAGGGCCCCGTATCGTCTGAAATCACCCAATGTGGTGTGTGCCTAATATATATAATAAAACAGCCTAGTATCTAGTAATATCTATAGACTATCAAATCTATTTATATATACACGCAACTAATATCTATATATGGACAGGGAAAGGGAAAAGAAAAAACTATGAGGTATATCTATAATATATCTAATCTCTCTCTAATCTATATCTATATAGGGGCAGACTGACAGGGGAAGGTAAAGGGTAAAGTGTAAAGGGTCTAAGGAAAGGTAAGGTCTATATGATGTATAGTTGGTAATGTACACTGAGGGCTGGAGAAGATTTTTAGTTATCATCAGACATTATTCTCATCTCACATCCTGTCATTTAAAATAGCACAAGAGTTTAACCTAGAGCTTCTGCACTTGCAGAATTACCTGTGATTCTTGGACAAATGTTTTCATATGCTGCTTTATTCAGCAATGGGACATGTAATTGCTAGCGGCTTGGCTCCGATGAGTGGTGAGAGTTCACCATGGTTCAACAAAGAGCTGGACAATGCAGTGAAGAGCATGGTGGAACTCCTAAAGTCAGAGCTATTGCCAGAGCAGGAGAAGCTTCATGTCCCCACGTTAGAGATACTTGTTAGTGGGTGAGTTGCTGCATTGTAGGGCAGGAATAGAGAGACTTTAGTTGTAGCGTTCAAACAGCACGGTTACAGGACACTATTTATTTTTTAATTTCTACCATTGGCTTAATCTTTCACTCCACATGAGTGACAGGTAATGCTTTTAACTTGAAGCAGCAGTGCCACTCAATAGTACAGCTGTCAAGTGATGCGTCTTCCTTCCACCTTGAAGATTCACCATTGAGAACTATCAGTCTGGAGTACTTGATTGGGGCTCTTCCAATCCTGTTTAGCTAGCTGCCACCTGGTAAGTTGTGTCTGGTGTCATAGAAATAACAAATATTATGTATTTTAATACTTTTTGCCATTGTTGGATAACAAATGCATGTAGCAAGAAGACTTCACTAAGGTACTGATCCTGTAATTTGATCTATGTGGGTGGCACCACAACACGGGGAAGGAAGTGCGAGCTTCTGTCTCTGTTTCTTCTGTTGCTGGGCGTATAGCTGCTTGCCCACATTATGGGAGCGAGGGAACTTACGTGAGACAAAATCATGGTGGGGAAACTCATGCAAAGCTCCACTCATGGGTACAGGGGGTTAAAATGTCATCAGGCAATTCTGGCGGCGATTTCACTCAGATGACAGGATTGGAGTTTGAGTCCTGTCCTCCATGAGTGAAATTGCTGCAAGGATTGCCCGATGATGTTTTTACCCCCTGTGTCCATGAGTGGAGCTTTGCATGCATTTCCCCATTGTGATTTTTGCCTCACATAAGTTTCCCACCCACACCTCCCATAATGTGGGAAAGCAGCCTATGTTGTGCAAATCTGAGATAGAACAATCTGCCTACGAGATGGACCCTTGGGTTTGCATGGAACTATGATGACTTCAGCAAGCTCTGCATGCAGGATCAGGCCCAATTAGGGATGGGCAAACGCGGTTTGGCAGTTCAGAGTTTGGCCCAAACTCAGCCTGTTTGGACGACCGAACTTGAACACGAACACACCGAACGGCGAAATGGCCGAACAGTTCGGTCAGTTCGGATCGCGTTCAGGTGGCAAAAAAAGGTTCACTGGAAGGTCAAACATGACAGGGAGGTGTCAATCACCTGAAGCCCCAGCAGCCATTGCAGGGCTCCACCCCCAGAAGCCCCAGAAGCCATTGCAGCGCTCATCCCCTCCAGGTGAGCAGGGCTCCACCCCCAGAAGCCCCAGCAGCCATTGCAGGGCTCCACCCCCAGAAGTCCCCAGAAGCCATTGCAGCGCTCATCCCCTCCAGGTGAGCAGGGCTCC
>QEPC01012039.1:11859-30145 GCA_003113815.1 Sphenodon punctatus | reverse complement strand
AGAGAGTTGTAGGAGTTAGCTTAGTGATAGAGATAGCGTTAATGATTTAGTTTTAGTGTTTGTAGGAGTAGGTCTGTGTACTTATTAGATAATCCATTTAGTTCATAGCATTTCGAATAGTTAATGGCAGTTAGATTTAGTGTAGATAGATAGATATAATATTAGATTTTTAAAAAACCCATATAAAAACAAAAAACAAATAAAAAACAAAAGAAAACCATATAAAACCCAATAAAAAACAAAAGAAATATATAAAAAACAAAAAACCACCACCAACAACATTTCCCGGACGACCGAACCGAACAGCCGAATGGCCTAACCGAATGGCCTGTTTGGACGACCGAACTGAACAGTCGAACCCAAACTCGGCGAACTAGCCGAACTGCCAAACTGAACAGATGAACCGAACGCAGCCGAACCGAATGGAGAAACCGAACGGACGAACCAAATGCAGCCGAACCGAACGGCCGAACCCAAATTGCGATCTGTTCGCCCATCCCTAGGCCCAAAAGCTAATTTCGGGAGGTTTCCCTCTGCTGTCACACAAAGCAAGTAATGAGTGAAAAACTCCACATTCATGACTTTCTAGAAAATGTAAAATCAGGATAGTATAAATAAAAACCGTAGCACTCATGAGAATAATTCCATTTCCCCATAGGCTCCCAATTCATACATATTTTTATGAACACCACCATTTCCCCTCAAAAACCAGAGACCACCCCCTCCCCTTGGCAGCACCCCACAAGACACAGGTCAAAGGGTGCCAGGGAACGGAAGGGGAGAAAAAGGATAAAGGAAGAAAACTCCCCATGCAAAACCGGTCTTCTCGGAAGGAATAAGAATGAAACAAGGGAGGCTCCCAGGTAAACAATGGAGCAGCCAAAAACAGGTGGCCTCCCTCTTTTGAGATGAGCCCTCCATGGCTGCCTGAAACTATGGGCAAGCAACAGATCGATCGTTAGGCTGATCACTCCACATCTGTTTAAAAATAGGCTTATAGAGACTTTCTTTGACTCATATTCATCCTGCCATGCCCCCCATTGAAATCCTTCAAAGCTTTGTCCCCTCAGCCCCCAACACTTCATGCAAAGGTTTCTTTGTCAGCCCTAGTATTCCTAAACGCCTGTGTGTGTGTCTGTGTGTGTGTGTGTGTCTGGAAAGAAAGCTAAATATAGACTACAACCCAGGACCATAGGAGGAAAAAGAGAAGGGATGAATTTTGCTGACCAATATAATAGCTGATTCCATGCTTAAAAAACCCAGTTACTGTTACCTCCTGGGGAGGAGTGCCAAGGTCTTATCTCTCCATTTAGAGATGGGCATTCTAGGGCCCCAAACCTTTCTGTGAAGAACCAGGAACTGAACCCGGATCTTCTGATTCCAAAAGTAGCAACCTTATTCACAAGGCCAGCTGGAAGCTTGTGCAAGTTTCTGGTTTACGCAGAGTTAGCTATTGCCTGTACTTGGCTACCAGAGACACGTGTGCCATTAATTAAAAACCTGTTGTCTAGCTTGGCTAAACAGGCCCTTCTCCTTTGTTAAATGGTTTGGTTTTGAGCTGCAATGCTCATAGTCCTGGGTTCTAGTCTCTGCTGTGCCACTGTAGTCATTCTCTGGGCTCTGTAGAATATTTAGATGGCAGCAGAAGCAGTTTAGATTGTGTGTTTGTGTGTGTGTGGCTGGAAAGAGAAAGCTAAATTGACACAACGTAGACTAGAACCCAGGACCATGGGCGGGGGGGGGGAGAGAAGGGATGAATTTTGCTGACCAATATAATAGCTGATTCCATGCTTTAAAAATCCTGTTACTGTTACCTCTTGAGGAAGAGTGCCAAGGTCTTATCTCTCCATTTAGAGATGAGCATTCTAAGGCCCCAGACCTTTCTTGGAGGAACCAGGATCTTCTGATTCTAAGAGTAGCCACCTTAGCCACAAGGCCAACTGGACATTTGAGCAAGTTTCTGGTTTACGCAGAATTAGCTATTGTATGTACTTGGCTACCAGAGAAGCACATGACATTAGTTAAATAGCTGTTTTCTAGACTTACTAAGTAGATTTTTTTCACCTTGGTTGAGTGGTTCAGTGTTGGGCTGTGATTCTCATGGTCCTGACTTCTAGTCTGTGCTGGTGCAACAGAAGCCAAAGCAGAGTGTTTAGTGCATTATATTTGCTGCCAAATACAAGTGCTGATTCCTTGCTAAAAAGATCCAAATGCTGTTACCAAGCTCTTACGCCCGCATTTACAGATAAGCAACACCAGCTGAGTATTGTAAGGCCCCACTTCCTTCGTAGAGGAATCAAGCTTTGGATCTAGATTTTCTGAACTGAAAGGTAGCGCCTTATCCACAACACCAGCTGATCCCTCACACAGGCTTTTGATTGAAGCACAGATAGCTAACGCCTGTATTTGCTGCCCAGAGTAGCACATTGACATGTGCCATTAATTAAATTGTTGTTTACAAAGCAGGCCCCTCCCTATAGCTGAATTGTTAGGCTTTGGGGTGCAATTCTCATGGTTGTGTGTTCTTGTCTGTGGCCACTTTAAGGCATGCCCCCCCAACCCCCCATGCATATTGGCGGTTGAGGGAATACGCAACCAGAATATGCATGGGGATTGGCTGGTCTGAAACCAACCCAGCCCCCACACTTTGCCAGCAGAGACATGCAGGGATGCAGAGCAGGAACTTAAGATAAGATAAGATAAGAATTTATTTACGACCCATATGGGTCAAATTTCACATAACAACAAACAAAAAGTACAATGTATTACAAACATTCAAAACTTATTATAAAAGAACATCTTCCTTAGCGCAACTTGTATGACACATACCCACTACAGAAATATACTCCGATCAAAACAACCAAGATAGGAGAACATACCTTAACTTGTTTGCATTTCACTCCACATAATGTACACGTTTCTTTTCAAAACTTTAAGTATTCTTAGAAACTCACTTGTAGTTTACAAATACTATACATTAAATAGACTGATTTTCGTTAAATACGAAATTAAATTTTGATTGGACTCTCCCTTTAACCTGTATTCTCCTTTTTACCTGTGCGGCACACAGGAATTTAGCAAGATGACATACCGACTTCAGTGTCAGTTCCTGAAAAAGCTGTACTGTCCTCTCATGTGGGGATAGTATATCTCTATTCACCCATGGGATCAGCCATTTCCTCCTTTCACTAGTATACAGGGGGCATTCCCACAAAAGGTGGGGGATATCCTCCACCTTCTTCAGTATGCATGGGCATAACCTTTGAGCCAGAGGAATTTTACGCCAACGGCCCTCCTGTATGCTAGATTCCAACTGTGAAAATCGCATACGTATTATTACTAGTCTCAAATGATGTTGGGGAATCTGCAAGTAAAGACCTGGCATTGATGCAACAAATCTGTACTGATTCAATGGAATATATGTTAGCTTGGCTGCCTTAGCTTTGTCCTCCTGAAAGGCTATGTCAGTCAAGCGATCCAGAATCAACTCCTTATCACCCTTAGATGGAATGCAGTCATGACATTCCCCCATATACCCAAGCCCGATTTTCAACAACTCCTGTCTAATGTCTTGAGCCCAGGAATACCCAAATCTCCAATTTTGTTCCATTTCCAGGAGTAGCCTCTTTGGAATACGATTTGGGGAATATACTCTGAGCTTTAGCCAGTATGAAAGGGCTCGCTGCCTAGCCTTGACAGCCACATTTAGGATCCCCAACTCTTGTCTGATCAGTGCTCTAGGAGTTGAAATTTGGATCCCCATCAGTTTTTTCAAAAAGGCTGCCTGCACTACCTCCAGAACTGCAATACCGGGTCAGATCAATGGTCCATCTAGTCCAGCATCCTGTCTCCGACAGTGGCCAATCACAGTGGTTTGGGAGAAGCACCCAACAGGTCACAATGGGGAATCCATTCCCTGTTGTTTTCCCCCCAGCTCCCGTCATGTTCCCTGATCCTGACTGACTAATAGCTGCTAATGGACCTATTTTCCAGAAACTTGTCCAAACTTTTTAAACTCAGCTATAGTACTGGCCCTTACCACAACCTCTGACAGTAGATTCCACAACCCAATTATACGCTGAGTGAAAAAACACTTTTATTTTTTTTAAACTTGCCACCCATGAGTTTCATAGAGTGTCCCCTGGGTCTAGTACTAGCTGAGAAGGTAAATAATAGGGATGTGCAAACAGAATGTGGTTCGGCTGTTCGGTCGTTCAGTTTGGGAACCAAGTTCGGGTTTGGTCGTTCGGTCTGGGAACTGGGTTTGGGTTCGGTTCGGTGGAGTTTGGTTCAACTGAACGTTTGGGGGGGCGGTATCGGATTTGGGCGGACCGGCCTCTCCTGCTTCCCTTGGCTTGAATCCCTTCTCCATTTCTCCAAGTAGTGCAGAGGAAGATTTTATATTTTTATTTAATTTATTTATTTATTTATTTATTTATTTATTCATTCATTCAAATGTGGAATATAATATATATCTACTACACTAACTCTAACTGCTATTAACTATTCTAAAACCTATGGAACTAAATGGAATATCTAATAACTAGAAAGGCCTAGTCCTACAAACACACTATAAAACTGAATCACTACTACACACTATCTCTATCTATCTGTATAACTAAGCTAACTCCTACAACTATATCTATCTATCTATCATAACTATCCAATGTCGATCTATATGGGGGGGAGGGGATAAAGACAGCTCATACCAAACAACACAGGGAGCGGTACAAAACTGAAATGAAACCTAATTCAGACTAATCCTACTCTAAATAAATCCAAAAACAGGGAAAGGGAATCAGGGATGGAATATATAGTGGAAGGAGGGGGAGAATTCAATGGAGGGTAGGGAGAAAGGACACAGGGATGGGTAAAAAATAAAAATAATGCCAAAATCTATCTAATCTAAATAAATGATACTAGGGATGTAAACGTGTGGGATGGGTGAAGTAGGAGGAGGATGGCAATGGATTGGGAGGAACACAAACTGCTGGGGGAGGGAGACTTCTGAAAACACCTGCTGTCAGGAACAGTGGCTAGCTCAGAAGGTGTTGAAAGCAGGAGGGCAATGACTTCTGTTACTTGCTGTGCCCGCCTTACCACAAGTCCCATTGGCTCTGTGTAGTAGTATAAATCTTTATTGATACGACCATTTGGTCGATACAATATAATCTAGACACAAACATAAGAAACAAAAACATCAAAATGTTTTAAGATAAAATAAACACATCTTTAAAAAAGGTTTACTTTTGCCAAAAAATACACATCAAATGCTCAGACCTGGACCAAGCTATAATCTTAATCAACAAGGAGAAATCTAAGGATTCTTACAATTTTCCATACCAGACTGTGCCAAGTCCCTTCTCCTGGAAAGCAAGAAAAGGAAGTTGGCCGCCCTATACATTATCCCCACATTAGCATTTGCCAGAATGGAATTTAGCTTTTGTTCGTAATTCCACCAAACAGGTTCTGAACTAAGCAGCCCCTAAACTGATATCAGACCTATGCAGACAATGGACACTCAAATAAATAATGATTTAAATCTTCGATCTGTACTCACATATCCTTAGGTGATAGGGGACGCCACTCTGTCGGCCCTCCAATATTTTTGAGGGCATTTGCTGGAAACGAACCAATCATAACGCCTTCCTCAGAGCAACATTTGATAGATAAACCAAGTAGGGTTCTAGTTGGTGGATCATTTTTATCCTACCACACTGAGGCCCAACCCCTGAATCCACGACTAGTGCCATGTCCCTTTGTTTAAATATGTCTAATAGACGTGATTCAAGCAATTTTTTTCAGGGATCTTCTCAGAAGTCCCTCTAGGCACTTAAGGGAGAAACCACTTTCACTCAGAAGCCTTACAAATCAAGTTCTCCTCATGTACTTATTCCTATAATTTCCTTGCTCCTCCCTGCAGGCATATGGGAGGCTATCTTTGGGCATATGCATTATTCTGGTCCAAAAATTACAGATGGCCACCTGGACTCAAAAAGTTACAGAGATAACTCCTGTCTCCGCACTTAAAAAGGCCACTGGTGTGTAAATCGGCACCCCTAAAATCTTTCTAAGGATCTTATTTTGCACTACATCCAAGGTAGAGGCACCAAATCCCCATAATTCTGCCCCATAAAGAATTTGAGGGCTAAGTTTATGGACCATAAGCCTGACAGCTGGTTTACTAACTTTCCCCCACTAGTTGCCCAAAATTTGATAATACCTCCAGCTGTTTGCTAGGCTTTCAACTTTACAGCTGCCAAATCCAGTGACCAGGAACCAGAGGCAGCAAAATTCAGCCCCAGATATCTGAAACAGGGAGCCTGATCAATTTTGTTCCCATTTACGTGTACAAGTTCTCTTAGCAAAAACAACGATCTTTGTTTTGTCGTAATTTATTTTCAGATTCTCAGAACTGCAATAGGTAATACCAATAATACCCTTCTCATCCCATTTTCAGCAGTCGATAACACCACCATATCATCTGAGTAAAGGAGAATGGGAAGAATGCTTCTACCTACACTAGGTGCGAAAGTCAACTCATCTCTATAAGCACCTACTATTTTGTTGATGTAAAATTTGAAAAGAAAGGGTGCTAACAAGCACCCTTGCTTTACACCAAATTGAACTGGTATGGCATCCGTCAAGTGACCCTGACTAGACATACGTACTCTCATAAAGGTCTGCATATGCAGCCCTCTAACCAAAAACAACAGGCACATATCAATATCAGTAGAAGCAAGTTTTGCCCACAGCCTGCCACGATTCATTAGATCAAAAGCTAATTTAAGATCCACAAACGCAACCATAAGATTGCCCTTCTTAATTTGAATGTATTTCTTAATTAAATGATCTAGAACAAAGCAATGATCTATTGTCGCGTGGCCAGCCCGAAAACCTGCCTGTTCTTCAAGAAATATATTGACTTTCCTTGCCCATACTTCCAATTTGGCCAGGAGGTATTTACCATATAGTTTAGCCATCACATTCAAAAGACTGATGGGCCTATACTTTGCTTGGTCAGTCTTAGGACCTTTCTTGTATATTGGAATCACTATACTGTCATTCCATCCTTTGGGAAATTACCCTGTGACATTAATGCTATTGAACAGTCTAACAATTACAGGGGCCCACCAGTCAATATTGTCTCTAAAAACTTCCCCTGGTATTCCACCCTCCCCAGGGACCTTCCTTAGAGGCATGGCTGCTAAAAGACCACAAACTTCCACCTCCTCAACCAATTCCCAGGCTGGGCAGTCCGACAAACATAGATCTATCTTGGGGTTAGCCAGACTGTTCTCAGCTAGCACAAATATACTCTGGAAATATTCTTTCCCGGTTTGGGCCGGAATTTCAAAACTAGATGTAAAGTCATCCACTCCAATCCCCTTTTTGACTAGGTTTCAAAATTTGGACCCATCTCTCTGTTCCACTGCCAGCCCTAATTTTTCCCATTAAATTACTTGATTATTCTTTTTCTTATCCTTTTCTTAAAAATAGACCTTGCTACCCTCAATTTTGCCAGATTTTGTCTCACCGGCCTTATCTTGAACGTATGTGCTGCTTAGTTGACAGCCCGCTTAAAAGTTCTACATTCACCATCAAAACAAATAGCACCCTTGTTCCTAGACCTGGACCGTAGGGCACATTGGCTCTGTGCAGCCTAGCCCCATGTCCAATCGCAGACTGCGAAGCCAGTGGTCTGAGGAAAAAGGGGATGGTGACTGGACAGGCTGCCCCCCAAACTCATCCAAACTCACCCGAATGCAGCCGAACTGTTCGGTTGTTTATGAGTTCGGATCAAGTTCGGATTCGGTCTGTTCGGGTTCGGTTGTCCAAAAGGACCGAGTTCGGTCCGAACTCCAAATTTCTGAACCGCGTTTGCACAACCCTAGTAAATAACTGCTCCTTGTTTATTACATCCACACCACTCATGATTTTATAGACCTCTATCATATCTCCTCTCAGTTGTCTTTTCTCCAAGCTGAAGCGCCCCAACCTACCAAGCCTCTCCTCATACGGGAGCCCTTCCATGCCCTTGATCAGCTCTGTGTCTTTGCTAGCAAAGCCGCACAGAGGTGGCTTTCAGACCAGCCAATCCCCACGCATATTCTGGCTGCACATTCCCCCCACCCCCACAGCCAGAATATGCGCTGGGGTGATATGTCTGAAAGTGGCCTGAGCTGGTGCAGAAAAAGCTCAGGCAGAGTCTTTAAGGCACTATATTTGCTGCCAAATATACGAACTGATTCTTCCTAAAAACAAAATATTGCAGTCACCTCCCCTGAAACAGAGCCAGGCTTTTAATCCACTATTTACAGATGATCCACACCAAGCCACCATTCTAAGGATCAAAGGGCCTTTATGCAGGACCCAGGAATTGAATGAGGACCTTCTGAATCCAAGGGTAGCACCTTCACCCCAAGGCCAGCCTGACACTTGTGCACTCAGCTTGATGAAACACAGACCGCCATCGTCTGTACGTGGTGCCCAGAGAAGCACGTGCCATCAGTTAATTAACTGCTTGCTTAACAAGTCCTTCACCTTGGTCAAGTAGTTAGGCTTTGGGCTGCAATTTTCATGGTCCTGGGTTGTAGTCTGTGCTGTGCCCCTGTAATCCTCCTCTGAGTGAGGGGCTCTGTAAAGAAATGTCTAAGAGTCATGAGTGGACGTATTCTCCAAGAACATATCCAGTCCTTTTTTAAACACAGCTATACTACTGACCCGGACAACCTCCTTTGGCAACAAATTCCACAATTTGTGCATTGAGTGAAAAAATAATTTGTTTTATTTGTTTTAAATCTGCCACTGTTGGTTTCATGGAGTGTCCCCTAGTTCTAGTACTACTTGAGAGGGTACATAAACATTCCCTATCTATTCTTTCCACTCCATTAAAGATTTTATAAAACCTCTATCATATCCCCTCTCTGTCTTTTCTAATCAAGCCTCTCTTCATACGAGAGCCTTTTGAAACCCTTGATCATTGTTGTTGCCCTTCTCTGCACCTTTTCATGTTCTACTATATCTTTTTTTTTTTTTAAGATGGGTTGACTAGAGTTTCACACAGTACTCCAGGTGCAGTCGCACTATCAATTTATAAAGGGACATTATGATATTTTCTGTTTTGTTCTCTATCTCTTTCAGAATAATCCCTAACATTCTATTTGCTTTTTTGACTACCACCGCTGCTGAGCTGAGGACTTCAATGTATTGTCCACAAAGACTCCAAGGTCCTTTTCCTGAGTTGTTACTCCTAATTTAGAACTCAGCATTGTGTACATATAGTTTGCATTATTATTCGCTATGTGCATCACTTTGCATTTGTCCACATTAAATTCCATCTGCTATTTAGATGACCAATCACCTAGTCTCACAACATCCTCTTGCAATTCATCACAGTCCGTTTGTGTTTTAACTGTCTTGAATAACTTTGTCTCATCTGAAAATTTGATCACTTCACTCTTTACTCCTTTTTCCACTTCATTGATGAAGCTATTAAACAACACCCGTCCCAGTCCTGAGACACTCCACTATTTACTTCTCTCCATTGTGAAAACTCACCATTTAGTCCTACCCTTTGTTTCCTAGCCTTTAACTAGATACCGATCCACGATAGGACACAGCCTCTTATCGCATGACTACTTAACGTCCTCACGAGTCTCTCATTAAATCCAGGGTATAAATCCAGAATAAATAAATTAAGAACCTTATCAAGCACCTTCTGAAAATCCAGATACACTATATCAACTGACTCACCCTTATCCACATGCTTATTTACTCCCTCAAACATTTCCAGTCATTAGTGAGGCACAGCTTCCCTTTGCCAAATCCCTACTGATTTTTTCCCATTATGCCATGTTTATCATTATGCCCAGTAAATTCTGTTCTTGACAATCATCTCCACCAGTTTGCCCGGCACCGACATTATGCTCACCAGTCTGTAGTTACCAGGATCACCTCTGGCGCTCTCCTTAAAGATCAGCATTACATTCGCTACCCTCCAGTCCTCAGGTACTGTGGCAGATTTCAGCAAATTAGAGATATTGTCGCCTGATTGTTTCCCTCCTCTAAGCAAAAGCTGCAAGGCTAGTTATAGTGTCAACATATTCCTGGTGTAACCACCATATCAGTTTTTCCTGCTTGCGAAAATACTTAACTTTGGATAATTAAGGTGTAATAGAGAGCTCTCGTATATCTTTAAACAGGGGGAATTGCAGTACATAATGGATCGTATCATCTACTATTCCCATTTGACAGGGGCAGCGTCTCTGATCCTTAGAGAGACGTAAACTCTGACCAGCCAACATGGCTATCGGCATCTGTTCAATGTGTAACCTACACAAGGCTGTCATCAGTTTCTAGCTCAGACCAATTTGTAAATACTGCTCTGCTTCCCAGTCTGTTTCCCACAAATTGTATAATGGGGCTACCTTCCTGAATCGTACAGCCGCCAAATCAAGTTGATGGGCAATGTCTTTAATTCTCTGTAAGGCCAGGTTCTTATCTGCTAAAGAGAAGAACGTTAGCTTATCCGTAACATAATAACCCAGTCCCAATTTGGTAAAGGCATTATTAATAAATACCAGCCAAGTTGACTGGTGTACCTGGGAATGGTTTACATCTTCTAAATAGCACCTCCTGGGGAACCGTGATGGTGAAAAAGTCAACAGCTTGAATCAGTACACAAGGAGTCTGATTCTGACAGTAGTAAATATTGATTCAACTCTAATTTCCAAGAGGAGAAAGGTGACTGGGATTGAGGGAAACAACCCCAACAACTGGCATAAAAATTGATTCTGGGAATGTCAATACTGGAATCAGCTATAGATAAATAATTTGAGATAGTCTTAGCCCAAAAGATTCACACTACCGCTGAAAGCAATCTGCTTGCAAACGTATCATGGAAACATTTCACCATTCAGGCAGATAGAGTTGCCCTACTTTTGACATTCTGTATATGAGGCAGAAGAAAATATCAGGCCTAAGTATCTACGATCTGTAACCATCTCAATTCTATTATTCATAATGCTCCAGGGATATTTCTTGGGGCAAGTACCTCAACACTATTCTAGTTTTTACCAAATTTATGCACAATTTGTTGCTATTTCAAGCTTGCACAAATTTAATCAAAGCTCTCTGCAATCCAGTTGGAGTCCTTGAAATTATTACTGCATTGTTGCACCTCTGATGTATCAAGGGATATACCATTCATTTGCATACCTGTACACACTACGCTGAGTCAACAGCCCTACTGATCTTGTCTTGAACAGCAAAATGACATTATGGCTTGAAAAGAAATGGCTTTGTAAGTGCTTCTCCATGCAGAAAGAACATAAGAAATACCACACTGGATGTTTTTAGATGGATGCAGGGGTTGCCCATCCCTGGAGCTACTTTGGGGATACCCCCACACAAACATCTCCCTGTATAAACCCATAACCTCCTTATTCGGTAGAGATTGTTTATATTTTCTTATAAAACCTTGACTACTTTCTCTCCTCTACAGGTGCACAAAATACACAAGACCACTGTTCTCTATCACAGGCAGCTATTTATTAACCCTGCCTCTACATAGGCTTACAATGTACCTGAATAGCAAATGCCCTTAAAGTCTCACTATGTCAAAGAAAAGCAGCAAAAAGCAAATAAGTTGGCCGATCCCAATGGGTTGCTGAGATCTCAGTCTTCTAGCTTGCTTCTATCTGTGAAGGGAAGACTTGGTGTGTGTGTGAGATCCAAAGTTTCCTTATTCTTGCCAACTACTCATACCCTTATTGTTAGCATTACTTCATATTAACCTGTCCCACTTCGCTGACACACATAATGGTTAATTCTGCTGACCATTATCAAGTTAGTCTTCAAAAATCCCCTTTCCCTGTGATTTTCCATTAAAGCGGTCAGCAAATCCATTTTCCAAATTATCAGCAAATCTATTTTCCTTCACCTTGGTCCCTCGCCCACCGTGTCCCCTGCTTTGGATATAGTTTTATGTTTGTGGCTAAATATTTATTTGTTTGCATTTCTTAGCCGCCCGCTCATGCCCATGGCATCCCGGGGCGGCTTACAATAAAAAAATGATGATTTAAAACAACAATCAAACACAATTTAAAACATCTAAAATTCCTTAACACTCCCCACAACTTTTATCCCATCCCACACCTTCCTCTGAAGGCCAAGGACAGCCAAGTCTTGCAGGCCTGGCAGAAGGCCAACAGACTTGGGGCCAGATGGGCTTCCTCCGGGAGGGAGTTCCATAATTGCGGCCCGGTCACTGAGAAAGCCATCTCCATTGTGACCCACCACTTTATGCGAGGGACCTCCAAGAAGGCACCCCCGGCGGACCGAAGGGGTCACTCTGGGGCACGGAAGGTGAGGCGGTCCCTGAGATATGAGGGGTCGAGACCATGTAGGGCTTTATAGGCTAAGACCGAAATCTTGAATCTAGCTCAGTATGCTATAGGCAGCCAGTGCAGCGTGCGGAGTATGGGAGTAATATGCTCCCATCAGCTCATCCCCATAAGGAGACAGGCTGCTGCATTCTGCACTCCCTGCAGCTTCTGAACCAGCGCCAAGGGAAGCCCCACATAGAGCGCGTTACAGTAATCCAGCCGCGGGGTGATGAAGGCATGGATGAGGGTGGCCAGGTCGGGTCTGGAAGAAATATACGGATTCAGCCTCCGCACCAGATACAGCTGGCAGAAGGCAGCTTTCGCCACCATCTCCCCCTGCCGATCTAGTTGGAAATCCGAGTCCAATAATACTCCCAGATTCTGAACCTGCTAGGCTATGGGAGGGCCTCTACGAGGGGAGCCAACACCTCCCTCGCCCTACCCACTGCCATCACCTCCATCTTATCAGGATTGAGCTTCAGTCTGCTCTGCTGTAACCAATCTGCCACGGCCTCCAAACATTGGGACAGTACTGAGAAAATGGCAGGACCTGGGTCAGTTGAAAAAAAGCGATGTAAAGCTGGGTGTCATCAGCGTATTGGTGGCAGTGCACAACAAACCCTCTCACGATCTCCCGCAAGGGATGCATATATACATTAAACAATAATGGAGACAGAATAGAACCTTGCGGAACGCCATAATCCAGGGCCCGGGGGCTGGAAGATTCAGCCCCCAGGACAACCCGCTGGCTTCTCCCCGAGAGGAATGATCGGAACCATCCAAGGACAGTTCCGTCCAGAATCCCCAGGCTCGCAATCATCTCAACAGNGAGCTATTTTCTTTTGTTGTGTGCAAACTCTGATGATGCCTAGACAGAGCTCTAACAGGTCCTGGCACAGTAGGCAGTAAAACTTTGTTTTTTTGACCACTAATAAAATCCCAACATAAGGTTAGATCTCCCAGGGCCTCCTGGAACCGTTGAGGTTCCATCAGCCTCCGGGGCCGGACCATCCTAACTGGTCCATTCCCCTTCTGAGGTTGGCGTGCTAAGAGACTGGCCTGTAGGAGGTAATGATCCGTCCATGACAAGGGTGGACAAATACCATCTGTTTGTTAGTTCCTCACGTATTATTTAGCCAACTTCTGGGTTTCAAGTGTAAGCTACTGAGTTGCAGACCTGGGCACTTTTGACACACAGAAGTTTGCATCCAAATGTCATACGGTCTTGTTCTACTGTTAGCCTTCTTTTAGACTGTCAGCTCCAGCTCATATCAAGCAGTATCAAAGCATTTCGGGATCCAGAGAGGCCTAGCTCCAGTCAAGTCACCTCTGGGGTCACATCTGCTCCCACTCCCCAGTGGATTCCCCTGACCATGGTCCCCCCCCCCATAAACCATAGAGTTATGGGCAGATCGTACGATGCACTAGGCTGCTGCCCGCAACAATATGGTGTTGCAGAGGCAACGGCCAGCCAAGAATGGAGTTACAGCATCGATCTGCCAAGCAGATGGACAGTTGTTCCACTCCAGGCCCAGTTAGGCTGGCCTGCTCCGATGGCGGTATTCCACTATGTTCTGGAGCACCACAAGTGCACCCACTCCAATGTCTGATGGGCCACCTTCAGACAGACCAGCCAGCTTGGGGGAGAAGCAAGTAGTACTGACAACCTCAGAACTGCAGTCCATCACTTTACACCCATTGCATCAAACCAATAGTCCATCTCAGACAGTGGCCAACTTTGGTGACTCAGAAGTACACAACAGGTCATAATTGAGTGAGACAATTCCTGCTATTCATTCCCAGCCCCAGCAGCCAGAGGTATCATCCTCTGAACAAACTGACTAATACCACCACTACAATCAGTCACTGTTGGAGACAGGACGCTGGGCTTAACTGATCATTGGTCTGACCCAGCATGACAATGCCTGTGTTCTTAATTGGTCTTATTTTCTATACACACAGTTCCATGGGGGTGGGAATCAGCTGTGAAGCACTTTTGCATTTTAGAATGGGTAGCAGTTTTCTTTGCAAATGCCTGGGGATCCCAAAGGAGTGTAAAAGAATAAACACGGTGCCTGTTTTTTAAAATATACCATCTTTCTTATTGCATTCTTTTAATTATTTGATAATTGTCAACTCCTCCTGCCCTTGTAATATTCTCTCCTCATGCGATTTGTATCCCAGATCCTTGATCATCTTTTGTTGCTCTCCTCTGAATCCTAGTTTCCAGTTAGTCAACATCTTTTGGAAATGTGTCCCTCATAACTGAACACAGTCCTAAAAGCAAGCTCTGACCAGCGCTGAGTATAGTGGTACTATACATTGTATAGTACTCGTCGTATAGAGTGACTCATCTTGTGGGCCACTCTGGACTGAGCTGGGAAGAGCAGTCTACAACACGCGATAGCTAACTAGGGCCCAGTTGGGCGAGTCATTTCCTGGGTGTGTTGGCAGCTAGCACGGCAGCTAGCCACCAACACACACAGGAGAACTTTGGGGCAAACATCTGGATTGCCCCCAACAAATGTGATGGTGACCCGCAGGTCAAAGTCCATGAATCTTTTTCTGGGAAGGTAGAAGAGTGTGGGCCCCATGTCTTTTGACAGAAACTTTCTTAAATCAGTCCTTCGCAGTGAACAGTCAAGTTAAGGAAGCATAGTTTCCTAAAAGGGGAGGGTGGGAGACAGGAACACCACTTAACGTATGAAATCATTTAGTTATGAATACATATGCCCCTATTGTTACAATATGTTGGGTCCTCTCCTGCCTTGTGCCCATCTACCAAATTTGGTTTAAATCCCATAGACCAGTGACCACATACATATGGTGATCACAAAAGCCTTCTTTCTAGGCTATTTTTTTTTTTTTTAATAGTATGTGTTAAGACTTTAACAAAAGTGGCAACTATTAAGACATTCATGCTAAATTCATGAGTTGGTAGCACTGTTATATTGCCAATCCCTTCTCTGACAAGAATAAGAAAGGTATTTATACTGGAAGTGCAGTAAAAGATTCTCCCTTGTCGTCACAGAGGGAAAATTTCAGATTTGAATATTCCAAGTGTAGGTAAACCCCCAGCGTGTATGTACAAGAGGCTTTTTCTTTTTTCCACTTTAAAGAATTCCCTTTTTTATAGAGGCATGGTCACAGTTCCATAGTTAAAGCAAGATGGAGATCTCATTGAATCCCTGACTTGCTTTAACACTGGAGTTTTGGTGCCGTTCCAGGTTTGTGACCAGATCTGTTGCAGGAGTTTTCTCCATTATTGAAACTGTAGGATAACTTGAATTTATTCAAAAATTAAATGACACTGTCTAACTGCTGCTTGATGTTACAAAAAGAAATCATGCTTTCAGAGGAAAGTTATATGCCATAGAAGATATAAAACTCTTCTTCCATAGAAGATAAAGGATGTCACATACGTGTTCGTTTTTCATTCTGGGTTGTTGATTGAATGACAGCATGGCTCTTCTATGGTTGGCTGCCAAATGTACACCGCAACATAGATACAGGGGACTAGAGATGGTGCCAAACTACATACCCACTATCCTGTCCAATCGTCACACAAAGGAACAAATCCTGAGACAGATGTGAAGATATATATACTGTCATTCAATCTTCATGCTTTGCTGGAAGCATACACATCTACATACTAAAGGTGTTTACGTGGTTAAATGAACTCAGTTGCTGAGAGTTGCAGTCAGCTGGCTAGGGAAGGATTAAACCCCTGCCCCCACTTCCTTGCCCAAGCACATCCCAGCTGGGGCGCTCTAGGGCAAGGAAGCCCCTTTAAATGTTCCTCAGGTGGCTAGATCCACCAGGGCGAATCTAGCTGGATTTAAACCCCTGCCCCAGTGCCTCCCGGCAGTGGTGTGCTGGAGCAGTTAAGCCCCTTTAAATGTTCCTCCAGGCACCTGGAGCCACTAGGGTGCATCCAAGCACCCCAGGAGGAGATGGGGAGGGGGTGGAGGATACTCAGAAAGGGCCAGGTTTTCACCTTTTAAAAAGAAAAGGAAATTCTATCCTAAAAAAAAGAGAGTTGGTTTTAAGACATAGTTAAGGCCGATTCATATTTATTCTAACTTTAGCACAACAGGAAATTGTATGCTAAGGCATCTTTTACACATTTCTCTTATTACAAAAGAATTTAAACAGAATACTATATTTTCATATCTTCCAAAATTCTATTTACCAAAGATGACTGAGGTGGGAAGTTGAAGATCAAGCCCCTTGTGCCCCAGCTGGGGCAGGAGTAGGGGTGCTGGGGAATCCCACCAGGGTCGAGGATCAAGTGCTATTCCCCTTCCACATCCAGGAACTGAGCATCAAGCCCTTGTGCCTCAGCCAGGAGAAGCGGCACTGGGGAGTTAAAGTTTAGAGTGTTAAATAAACAATGGTTTCCATGCTTATTCTGGGGAAAGTGGGAGGTTTGGGAGAGTGGAGGCAATGGAGAATGGTAGGGATGGGCGAACAGATCACGGTTCGGGTTTGGCCGTTTGGTTCAGCTGCGTTCGGTTCAGCCGTTCAGTTTGGCTGGGTTCGGGTTAGGCCGTTCGGGTAATGTTATGTGTGGGTGGTTTTTTTGTTTTTTATATGGTTTTTTGTTTTTTTATTGGGTTTTATATGGTTTTCTTTGGTTTTTTATTTGATTTTTTGTTTTTTATATGGGTTTTTTTCATTTATTTTTTTAATCTAATATTATATATATCTACCTACACTAAATCTAACTGCTATTAACTATTCTAAATGCTATGAACTAAATGGANTACCCCTCCCTGTCACGTTTGACCTTACAGTGAACTTTTCTTGCCACCCGAACTCACCCGAAGGCGATCCGAACTTTCCGAACTGTTCGGTCATTTCGGTGTTTGGAATTGAGTTCGGTTCGGCCAGTTCATGTTCGGCAGTTCGGATCGGTCGTCTGAACAGGCAGAGTTCGGGCCAAACTCCGAACTTCTGAACCGCGTTCGCCCATCCCTAGAGAATGGTGGAATGGCACATTGAGAAGCAACTTTGAGGGCTGCAGGTTGAAGTAGATCAGTGGACAATGGCATTTCATGCCCAGCTCTTTGTGTGTGGTGTGTCTGTAATTCCCCCAAATTAGTATGTTACCAGTTTTCAGTCCTTTAACATTGTTTCTTAACATTTAAACAATGTAAAGGAAGTTTATCCTATTAATTTGTGAATATTTTAAGTCATGACAAGTAATTCCAATAAAAATAATTTCCAAGTAAAGCTTTGAGTTTGTTTGAATATAACATTTATTTTAAACCACATTAAGTGTGCTTTATGGATTCTTTTTCCTAATTAAATATTTTAGTTCAACTACTTTTAGCTATTGGAAAAACCTTTGAGATTTATCCAGCATACAAGATTAACATGATGTACTTTGTGTTTTGTTTAAGTCAAATAAACCTGCTAAATCAGATTTCATTTGATTTAGGGCATTAGAAATTTTCCCGGAAAACCCACATCACAAGCGTGCACACAAAAAACTCGGGGGTGGGTAATGTTTCATTTGTTAACACCATGTAAGATCGTGATTATATTTTTAACTGCCTTTAGTGAGCAATGGGACTCCCAATTCCCATCTGCACACACATGCCTGTGCAAACCTTTTGCTTCTTTTCACAACATTCTGAAGCAGCTGCCTCACCATTGAGCTCATCTCTAGATTTGGTGACTCTTGCTATGCTTTTTGAAGAAGTTAGAAGTATCCGACTCTTGCATAAAAACCTTTTTCAAACCTGTAAGCAGAGAAACAGGGATTTATCGGCCACTGATGGTAAAAAGGAACATCAATGTTAAAGATAAATAAAATCTTATGGTGTTTTTTTTTCTTCCTCCCTTCCTGCAAAACAGAAATGTCCCTCCACTTACTTTCCTTGTCCTCCCCC
>QEPC01012035.1:4392349-4426313 GCA_003113815.1 Sphenodon punctatus | reverse complement strand
TTCCTGAACGAATCCTGCACAAGCTCCTAGTCTTCACCTATAAAGCTCTTCACAACCTTGCTCCCCCCTACCTATCTGCGCTAATTTCTCTCCGTACTCCAGTCCGCAAACTCCGCTCCTCCTCTGTCCCCTCTCTCGCCCTCCCCTGCTCCCCTAACCGCCTTCATCCCTTCTCACTTGCTGCCCCTCACGCCTGGAACTCCCTCCTTGCCGACATCTGCCTCGCCCCCTCCCTTTGTACCTTCAAATCCCTCCTCAAGACCCACCTCTTCCGCTCTGCCCTCCCCGACTTCTTGCTCCCCTCACCTAACTCCTGCTGATACCCTCCATCCAGTGCAATCTGTTACCTAAGGTCTGTGTACTCATATCCTCACCACATGGACCAACCAGTCATAATTCTTGATGTAACTAAGCCAAGCGCGTGCAACTGGGACCTCACATCCTCGTGAATGTTACACACCTTGTCTCTCCCTCTGTTTCCCTTCCTTCGTCTCTGGATGCCCTTTCGCCACAGCTGCCACCTGGGCATCCAGACGGAGCTGCGGGTCCAGGAACACCCCTGGACTCTGAACCTGAGGTACCAGGGCAGGACGGGGGCCATCACTCCCTTGGCTTTCCTCACGACCATCACCTCCATCTTGTCGGGATTTAATTTCAGACGGCTCGCCCTCATCCAATCCCCCACAGCTTCCAAGTAAGCACCGAGGCTGTGGGGCCTGAGTCGGATGAAAATGAGAGAGAAAGCTGGGTGTCATCAGCATACTGATGACACCATATGCCAAACTCCCTAACAACCTCCCCGAAAGGCTGCATGTACACATTGAACAAGAGAGGGGACAAGATGGAACCCTGTGGGGCTCCACACGTGAGGACCCGGGGAGAAGATGAAAAATCACCCAGGACCACACGCTGGACTCACCCAGCCAGGAAGGAGCGGAACCACTCAAGAACGGTTCTGCCAGTCCCTGCCCAGTCCCGCAGCTGAGTCACCAGCAACTCATGGTCAACGGTATCAAATGCAGCCGAGAGATCTAATAGAATCAACAGGGTCGAATGACCCCGGTCCAACTCACAGGAGAGGCGGTCGACCAAGGCAACAAGCGCAGTCTCTGCCATATCCTGGGCGAAAACCTGACTCTGAGGGATCGAGAAAGTTAATCCGGTCCAGATGTTCCTGCAACTGTCAAGCCACCACTCGCTCAATAACCTTCCCTAAAAAGGGAAGGTTCAAGACCGGCCGATAGCTAACCAGGACGCCAACGTCCAATGATGGTTTCTTGAGCAGGGGCAGCACCAGCGCCGCCTTAAGGCAGTCCAGCACCCTGCCCTCGCCCAGGGAGGCGTTGACAATCCCCGCCAGCAGCGGCCCTAATGTCTCCCAGCTGGCCTTAACCAGCCAGGATGGGCTATGGGTCTAATTCACAATAAGTGGCTCGAACGGACCCCAGGGCATCCCCTGCATCTGAGGGTGACACATTCTGAAATTCATCCCACAAAACAGGACACGGCGGGGCTTCTACTGCCTCTGGTTCACCCACTGCTAAAAGTGTTGTGTCAAAACTGTGGTGGATCTGAGTGATTTCATCTGCAAAAAAGTCCACAAACAAATCACAGCGGGCATTCGATGGCTCTAAATCCAGGTGGAGGGAGGCCGGACTGACCAGCTCCCTCACCACCTTGGGATTGGGTGCATGACAATGTCTATTAGCAACTTCCTTACTTAAGAATGGCCTCCTTTTCTTGATGCCAACTGTCTTAGAACTTCCATTGTCCTGAAGCTTTTCACCTCTGGGTACAAACTCTGTTTTCCTGTGCATCTCAGCCTCTGTTAGACGTATTGATTGTGATTCCAATTACGTTTAATTAGGACATGGTTGATTTTCTTATCTTCAGTGTTATGAATAAAGTTCAACAAGAATTTAATTTAGATATACAGTAATTGACACTAACATAGTACTTTTATACATCTCAATGCACTTTCCAAAGGTGAGTAGGCTTAATTATCCACCTTTTAATATAGATGGAATAAGTTATCAAAGGCACAGTTAAAACATTCAAGACTATAGAGTAAGATGCCTATAAAGCCAGGTTTAATATATAGGTCTTCCAGTTTGCAGTCCAGTGTCTTTTCCATTGCATCTCTTGTTTCTAGGAATATGTGTCCAGTTTATTCAAATGGGCACTTTATTTTTGAATATAGAACATGATAGTTGGGTGTATAAAGAAGGAAATATGATATAAAATGTGTAAAACTGAACAAAAGTTTTGCTGGTTGAAAAGTAAAAGCTGCTTTTTAAAACTGTTCATTAGTTTTTTTTAATTAGGCTACTAAGATGTAGACAATCATGAAATACTTAACTTGGCTTAACTTCTGGAATGTGGCTGTCTAGCGTAAATGGGTATTAGTTTAACTTGGTTGTCAGCTTGATCCTCTGGCACGTTCTAGCAGTTAATATGCCAGCACCATTGAGTTCCTTCCACCTTCAAGTGTGTGTTATATGCTCGAGAATGATCACACCATGTGTGTCTGTATGGGGAAATTGGGAAAGTAGTCATTCACGATCAGGTGCTGTTGAACTACTTTGATAATACTTATCTTTGCAAAATGGTCATCTGCGTGGGTCATGTGAGAATACAAGACTGTGATTTGCTAAGCTTGTTTGGGGAAAGTTTATAAAGCTGTGTATTTTGAGACTGGTGAAGCAACATGACCCATTGGAGAAGTTTAATGTTTGTGGTGGCTGTAGGTGCTTACACTTTGTATTATGAACTTATTTACAGTTAGTGTTAAAAGCAAGGATAGCTAAGCTCACATTCTGGCCACAAGCTAAAAGGCTCGTAGCTATGTCCGTGTATGTGGTAGGAAAGTACACCCAAGTGTATTGCTTGGAGTAAGTTTATGTGTTGGACCAAGCGCACCTTCTTGCGAACCAAATCCTATTGTAAAGCAACAGTGTTGTTGGAAACATGTGCATGCGTCTTGTAAAAGTTTAGATATTGTTTTAAAAACATGTGTGTGTGTGTAACCTTAGTGAGATTAAATTGTAGATTTACAATTTGTATTGTACTACCACCCAAACATCCCATTGTGCTAGATGATATGCAGACATGTATAGACATTATCCATGCTCACGATCAAATATATATGAAATGCTATACACCCTGCAAATGTGACACTAGGACAAGGAGAAGCAGGGGGCCAGGATAACAGTAATAAAACCACATAATTTCATAGGTTGCTTGTTACACAGCTTTGATTATTTCAAATTGCAATGTTGCTTTTATTTAATAAATTGTCTCTCCGTCACTGCTGCAAATCCGACTAGTGTTCAGAGGAACTTGCAGAGAATATCAGTCTCTTTTTTGCTTTCGTAGGATGTATTAAAAGACTGGAAAGTCTGTTTAAAAGCTACTTGTTTTCTACATGAGAAATAACAGGTTTTGCCTATCTTGTGTTTGCTTGGGATCCCATGGATGGTGAAAAACGAGTGTAATTGATATTGCAGAAGACTGAAATGTAAACCATTGAGAGACAGGATGTTTAATCTTGCTAAAACGTGGGCTTATTTAGTGTTCCAGGTTTTTGTAAGATATTGAAAAGAATTAGTTATCAAGTTAAAACATTTGAGTTTTGTCTTTAATCTGTTTAACTTGGGAAGTTTTAAAACAAACAGTGCTTTCATCACTTCTGTATAAATCGGAAGCAAAGCAAGTTAAAATGATTTTTTCATTTGCAGATCACCTTCCTCTGTAGCGTTATAAACTGCTCAAACCGTGTGCCATTGAATTAATTGGAGTTTTTTGAGTGCTGATGACAAAATCCATGTCTATAAGCTGAACCAAACTTGCTATTTCTTAAAAAAAAAAAAAAAAGCAAATACTGCTTATTGCATACTGACAATGTGTGTGGTATGGTTAAAGATAGAGGAAATCTTGGTTTTGAACCCAAATTTTTGTATTCCCAGTTGGACATACGTACTCTTCATATAGAAAAACACTGCCCTGGTCACTTTTAAAACAGTTTATTGTTGAAAGAAAAAATCCCAATACCACTATTCAGTGGCTAGCTATACATCACCTTTTGCGGTAACTTTCAAGTTAACAAAAATTGCGGTTGGAAAAAAAACGCTTCCGATTTGAAAATCTGAAATCCAGCAAATTGTTCCATATTATGGAACAAAGTATTCTCTCGGGCCATTGGAAGAGAGCTTGGTGTACCCCCTTCCCCATGAATGAAC
Organism: Sphenodon punctatus; assembly: GCA_003113815.1. Lineage (NCBI taxonomy): Eukaryota > Metazoa > Chordata > Lepidosauria > Sphenodontia > Sphenodontidae > Sphenodon > Sphenodon punctatus. Next base: position 4,422,075 of record QEPC01012035.1, on the reverse strand, counting down.
TTAAAGGGGGACGAGCAACATCTATGGCTGTGTATGCTAGGAATGATGTTTAACGGGGTTTTTCCACCAGTATTCTCTGTGTATTTTAGAGAGTGGAACCCTGGAATGATGTCTGCATTTTAAAAGTGGATAATACAGCTTTTGGAAAAGGCTTTTCAGTATGAGTGTGTAAATATTGTAAATTATGGTCAAGGACATTGAATCAATGGTGACTGTTCAAAACGGCCACTCCATTTCTGATCTCTGTCCTTATCCTAACTGGAGACAAAGTACTTCAAATGATCTTGTATTGGACCAAATTCTGTTGGTGAGAATATGCATCCTTTCGGGCCACACGGAGCCCTTTCTTGTCTCTTACATTTGGAACCAACACAGCGGCCACACTCTTATCCTGAATGGGAGCCTGTATAACATTCCCATCGAATTAAAACTTATACCGCTAGTGGATACCAGAAACAACCGACGAAAATATTTGTGCTTTGTGAGCTGCTATAGCGGGGTGGGCAAATGGTGGTTTGGGCAGTAGAAGTGCAGTTTCCAGCCCCTCGCTGCCTTCATGATCCTGTGCCTTGCTGCTTTGCACTTGAATCTCAGCAGCTGAATTGCTGCTGCTTCTCAGAATCTCAGCACTCAGAACCGCAGAGCATGGACTCCCATCAGCCAATCACATAGCAAGACAGGTTGGGGTCTGTTTGTCTGTCTTGTGGCTCTTGGCCATATGAAGGGTGTTTTTAGACAAGCACCTCTCCACCCATCATGCATGTTGCAGGGCTGTGTAGGGCACTGGCATAGCCCTACAACATGGGTGCTGGGTGGGGAGGGGCTTGTCTAAAAACACCCAAAGATTGGTAGTGACTTTTGGGGTTTGGAACTTTGCTTCCCCCTCCCCTGTTCTGTAGGAATGTGGGACAGCCTGCTGTTTACACCTACACCTGCTGTGTTCATTACATTTTATTCAAATGGCTTGAGATGCTAATTCTCTCTCCTCCTACAACATTCCCCCCCCCCCCCCCCCCCCCCCCCCCNCCCCCCCCCCCCCCCCCCCATCTCTATATGCCTAGCCCGCATTCATTGGGCTTATTTTATTGCTGGTCTCACATTGTATTTAGATATTTGAAATGTAAATGATTTTTTCTTAAATGCTCACTCCCAGGTGGCTGAGCAAATGCTGTGTGTGCGTATTTATGAAAGCAGTCTGTAGTTCCGCCTTCTTACATGCCTGGGGAATGGCCCTGCACGGCCATTGGGCTTGCGTGCTTTCATCAAGAGAAGTCACTTCCGTAGAAGACACCATCTGAACTACTTCGGGCTGTGTTGGGCATCATGCAGCGAACACCGCCTCTGTTGGTTCTTAGCTATGTGTGGGCTGCTCGCCCTGCCTGGTGGGTCTGGATTGCTGCTCTTGTCTCTCCCCCCAGGTACAACAGGGATCTGTTCTGATGTGGGGACAGAGACAAGTGATAAAAACAAGGAGGCAGTCATTGTCGCTGCTGTGCTGTCTGGTCATGGCGCCCCAGCCTGACACGCTTACTTGGGCCCTGCGACCATTGGTGTGGCAGATCACAGGGAAGGGTCCCTGGGAGTGGTGTGGGAGCCATGCCACTATCATGTTCACGGATGCTTCCAGTATCTGCTGCTGCTCCTCCCAGTAAGCCCAGCTCGGTTCTATGCTGGTACATCTGGTTAAACAGGTACATGGTGAGAATTGCCCGTGTTGGCAATCCTGACTGCATACCTGGCACAATTTGTGGGGAGGGGATCCTTTTCTAGAAATCTGTTTCTGTAATTCTTAACCCAGTTTTTAAAAATGCATTTGCCAAATAATTCCCAGAGTAATTCCCTGGATTCTAGTTGTCGCAGCCTTTTGTTAGTCAAACAGCATTATGGCATTTCAGTTCTGAGTTGCTGGTATCGGTTTCTGTGGTCTAAGCTGGAAGTCCATGTGGAGAGAGACAAGCAATGCTGGTTACTTTACATTGTGGTCTTTGTGGCAAAATGTCCCAGGCTTGTGAGCAGTGCCAGTGTGCAAATCATTCCAGGACATCTGTCTCCTTGGAAGAAGCAGCATCTATGGAAAAAGCCTTCATGGTCAAGCTCAGTGTTGACAAACAAGGTATTTATTGTTGCAACCACTGAAGTTACGAGAAGTCGCTCCATAGGGAAGATGGACCAAAGGGGTGTCTAAACAATTGCACCCACTTAAGTTGAAAGCAAAATATGTAGTCTTGAGTTTGTGGGATTGAAAATGCAGATTAGAGCCAGCAAGCAAATGCCTTATTTGGGCTTTTCAGTGTCCTCATGTTTCTCTTAACTCTCTTGCATGATTGTAGTGCAGTCTTGTGCTTTTGGGAGTAATGCATGTTCTAACCCAAATGAGTTTGGGATTTCTTGTACCTTCCAAAACAAACATTTGCGTGGTCAAATATGATCAGCTGTGTGTATGGCTGGTATCAGACATTTTAGAAGGAAATGAGGAGGAAAAGGAGGGAGAGCTGTTCATGGCCTCCCGGCTGTTGTGTTGAGGTTGGAAGATATTGGTAGCAGACATTGTTTGCCTTAAGGCAGGTTGGGCACCAGATTGCAATGTATTTTACCACCCAAGGACACTGGATGACTCTAAATCCATTAGTGAAGCTTAACTAAGGGGAAGAAATTATGGTGAAAGAATACACACAAAGGTAATTCTTACGGACAAAGGAATGAAAACCAGTGTGATTCTTTTCTAGAAAACTGATAAGTAGCCAAAATAGTCCTCCTTACTGTGCATGTTCAGTCAAAGCTGCTAGCTTCAGTGATTAGCATAAGGTGCATCTAAAGTTAAACTGGCTTCCTTTTCTTGTACATCATTTACATTGTTATGGCAGGTTATGATTTTGCAACTCAACTGATGTTTGTTTGGCCTTGCAGGAAATACTGTTGTGGTATTTAGAAACCTCTGTTTTAAAGCTCTGCTGTAAATTATGGAAGCAAAAGCGCTCTTAACACTTACACAGTTTAAGGCCAACATATACTCAGATTTCCAAATACGATTGTTCTAAGGAACAGTGAGCAGGCAGAGCTTCACTGGGGTCTGTTAATACTACCTAGGGCATTCTTATGCAAAATGATGATCCCATATGTATACAAAAGTGCCTGACCTCCAACAGAGGTGGTGGTAAATTCACGTTTGCAAACTCCCCTCTACCTCTGGGTTTTGAACTGAAGCTCTGAATTAAATGAGCCTGCTGGGTAAAGAGCTCTGCTAGCATGGTCCACCTGCTGTGCGAACAGAAGAAGTAATTAACCTGGGTCTGATAATGCACCAGTGTGTGCCGCTACTGCTATCCCCCCAAAACATAACCGATGTCGAAGAGAGGGGAACTAGCCTTGCCATGATCCCTGCAAGGAATCCTTAGACATCCCCCAGTCCTTGATGCTGCTCAGATTGAGAACACAGGTATAGAACCCATCACCAAACCTGAGCTGCTGGTCTGAACACAGAAACAGGGTGACTTAGTTGAAGCTAAGCCGCAAGCAAAAGTGGCTGAACCTTACAGTAAAAGATGGAGTCAAAATAATTCAGATTTCTTTCTGATGTTGGTGAGTGTGTGCGAGCTTTTGGGGCCACACAGGAAGGAAGAGAGTTGGTGTTCCTCGCACATGGAACACCAACTCTCTTCCTTCCCTCCCTAAAACTATCAGGATTTCCTAGTTCCTCAACCCCATAGACTGCTCGGTGATGCTTCTACTGCCCAGCCCTGTCATCCAGGGCCCCCTTGTCCCTGTAGCTAAGCATGTGCACCTGCAGCGTCTCAACTTCATGAATGTATTTCCATCCCTACATTCTCCTCTCCCTTGTCTTCCCTTTGTTGGCCATCCTAGATTGTAAACCCCCTGGGGCAGGAATCCATCTCTAACGATAAGTGCTAGACATGTTGCAAGTGTGAGAATAATAATAAATTGAGAAAATACAAGAGAGGTGTTCTTATATATAAGAATAAAATGATGAGAGGGAACATATATTTTTATTTATTTATTTATAAATATTTTTTAGCCGCCCCCTCATGCCTATGGCATCTCAGGGCAGCTTACAACAATATGATAAAATTCCATAAAAACAAGATTTAAAAAACAACTTATACAATAAATTAAAAAACAATCCCATATCCACCCCCCACTACCCAACCCTCCCCTCCGAAGGCCTGGGCGAACAGCCAGATCTTGCAGACTCGACGAAAGGCCAGGAGATCTGGGGCCAGGCGGGCTTAGTCGCAGCCCGGCCACTGAGAACGCCCTCTTCATTGTATCCCCCCATTTCACCCAGGGGACCTCCAAGAAGGCGCCCCCAGTGGATCGAAGTGATCGCTCTGAGGCACGGAGGGTGAGGCGGTCCCCGAGGTATGAGGGGCCCAGACCGTGCAGGGCTTTATAGATAAATACCAACAGCTTGAATCTGGCTCGGTACGCTATAGGCAGCCAGTGCAGAGCGCGGAGCACTGACGTTACGTGCTCCCGTCGCCCAGTCCCCATAAGGAGATGGGCCGCCACATTCTGCACCAGCTTCAGCCTCTGAACCAGAAACAAGGGAAGCCCCACGTAGAGCACATTGCAGTAGTCCAGCCTCTAGGTGATGAAGGCATGGATAAGGGTGGCCAGGTTGGGCCTGGAAATGTATGGGCACAGCCTCCGTACTAGACGCAGCTGGCGGAGGGCGGTCTTAGCCACTGCCTCCACCTGCCGATCCAGAGGGGAAAACATAGGGAGAAAATCCCATAATAGAGTTGGAAGGAACTTCAGAGTTCATCTAGTCAAAGCCCCATGTCAATGCAGGAAATCCACAGATACAGCATCCCTGACAGGTGGCCGTCCGGCCTCTGTTTGAAAACCTCCAGTGGAGAGCCCACCACCGCCCTAAGCAGCTTGTTCCGTTGTCAAACCACTCTTACCATTAGGAAGTTCTTCCTAATGCTTAACCGAAATATGCATTCTTGTAATTTGAGCCCATTATTTCTAGGCTTGCCCTTAGGGGCAGCAGAGTTCAGACGTCCTCCAGAGTACTGTGTCCAGTTCTGGGCGGCACACTTTAAGGACATTGACAAATTGGAACAGGTTTAGGGGAGGACAACAGAGGCCCTTTTTATCCAGGTGGCACCCACGCATGAGCACCCACGAATCTGGATGTCTATGCGTGGACGCCGCCTGTGTACATGCTGCAGCGGGTGGGTGTATGTGCATGCATACTCCCGTGGAACACGCATGAACCCACGCATGGCACAACCGGCGAGAACAGCGGTTGCTCCATGCGTGGGTGATGGGTGGAGATTGGTGTGCGCCTGTCTGCAGCTTCCCCTCCACCCAGCGTCTCCGCACCACTGCGCACACTGACCCCTCCCTCCCAGCACACCAGAGACGGTCAGGGATCTGGGAACCAAGTTCTAGGAGGGAAGGGTGAAAGAACTGGGTATATGTAGCCTAGAGAAGAAAGGACGAAGAAGAGACAGACAGATACCTGAAGGGCTGTCCCAGAGAGGATGGCATAGACTTGTTCTCGTGACTTGGACACTGCTTCTGTTAATGCAGCCTAAAGTTTCATTATCCTTTTTTAAAGCTGCACCCCACTGCTGACTCACGTTCTGTTTGTGATTAACTACAATCCCTAGATCTTTTCCACATGTACGGCTGCCAATCAGCTATTGTGCATTTGATTTTTCGTACTTAAATGCAGAACTTTACATCTATCTCTGCTGAGTTTCGTTTTGTTTCAGCCCAGTTTTCCAGCCTGTCAAGATCATTTTGATTTTTTTTTCTGTATTCTAAGGTGTTAACTATCCAGTTTTGTCATCTGCAAATTTGATAAGCATTCCCTGTACTCCTTCATCCAAGTCATTCATAAAGATATTGAGCAGTACTGGGCTCAGAACAGAGCCCTGCGGTGCTCTTGTTTATGCTCGGTACCTCCCTCCTGATTGATGAGGGGCCGTTGAGCATTTTGTTTGATATCAGACATTTAAAACCACTCACAATTGATAACAGCCAATGCAGATTAGAAACTGCAAGTGTAAACGTTTAGGGGCGGGGGTGAGAGGAAACCACTTTCCAGAAGCAGGAAACTCACTCGCCAAGGGAACTGAATGTGAAGCGGAAGCACAAAGGGGAGTGGAAGCCAGTCTGTCAGTCATTTGCACATTTCTGTAACCGCCTTTGTAATGTAGATATGGCTTTGGAGCAAGGGGAAAAGAGACACCGCCTCTGTTTGGAGGGTTATCTGGCAAATGGGAAGATTTTGATGAACTGACTTTGAAACTATTTTGTCTAGAATGCAGTGTAAACCTTTTGCTTTGTTAAGGACATGTACATTAAAATAGGATTTCTACTGCTTAGGACTTAAAAGTTCTTCTGTTTCTCACTCACCTGAGGTTGTAACTCCTTTTAGATAACCATTATGAGCCAAAAATGCATGGTACAGTTGGTAATTTGATTAAGAATTCACACAAAAGCTTTTTCTTTTAAATGCCAAGTGTTTGGTGAGCGAACTATTATTTCAGGAGTTAGCGCAGCACTAAAAGGTGTCCTTCTGCATTATTCATTTATGTGTGTTCAATTTCCTTTGTTAGTTTCTGGCAGTTGGATTATAGGCCATTCTAAAGCTCACACATTAGCCCAGATAATTTAAAATATGTAATTGGAATAGCTTTTACTTTGGAAACTATATGACAGTATTGTTTGAAGCTAAAAAAACACAAAATTGTGTGAAAATTAGTTATTTAAAAGCCCATCATCTGTCACGTGAGAACTGAGTTGAGGTGAAAACATGGCTTCAGACAGGCAATAGCAGTCAAGGAAACCTACCATATTTTTGTCGTCTCCTCCTTGACCGAGTTGCAGCTGTACCTAGCATCCTTGGCTGCGCTTTCGTGTGATCCTTCGTGTGCTGTAAGAGCTGGTTGTAATGACGTTCTTTGTAAAGCACCAGGCACATTGCTGGCGCTATATAAATGCTCATAATAATTTTGCATCGGTACTGAACCTCCTGGTCCAGCGTACTTATCTGATGTGGAGCTGTTGGCTTCCCCAAAAAGGCACAAGCCCAAGATGCTTGCCACTCGTGGTTGCTGTATTTCCCATTGCACTTTGGGTAACAATAGGTATGTCAGCCATCGCTTAAAGCCGCAGTAAATTCAGCCTAAGCTCTCCTGCCAGAGCTTGTTTTATTTATCTATTTGAATTTCTACCCCACCCTATCCTCAAAGACTCAGGGCAACTTACATAAAAACATTGCATACAAATAAAACCCATACAACAATAAGACACCCACCCGATTCCACCCCAAACCAAAAATCTTTCCCTGCCTCTTAAAAGCATGGCCGGATCAATCGGTTTTGGCATCTGCCTTTGGAAGATGCACAATGTAGGACTTAGGCAAACCTCCAAGGGAAGGGAGTTCCAAGATGGTGGAGCAGCCACCGAGAATGCATCTGTGAGCCTGGCTCGTAGAAACCAGGGCCGATGATGGAACTTGCAAGAGGGTTCTCTCGGCTGATCTTAGGGGTTGAGAAGGAGGAAGGGCGTCCTTTAGGGCAAGGCATGTGGGGCAGAAAATTTTGCCCTACCAAATTTTTCTGTGGAAAATTTTCCAGGACTATAGAAAATTTAGCACAGAAATATGGTCCGATTCAAAATTTTCTTACACAAATTTTATGCAAATTAATGTTAATGCAAATAAGAGAACTTGCATGGGAAAATTTTGGGGAAAATTTTCTGATTCAAAATTTTCTGGAAATCCCACATCACTGGGTAGGGCCCAGGAAGTTTAGAGCTTTATAGGATAAAACCAGCCCCTTGAATTGTGGCTGGAACACTCTTGGCAGCTAGCGCAGACTCCTAAGCAGTGGTGTAACGTGCTCCCAGCAGCCCACCCCGGTCAAGAGGCCAGCCAGATTCAGGATATTGGAGTTTCTTTATGATGGAAGGATGAAGACTCTTCTGGCAAAAAGTAATTATTTTCTTGGGATTTTATGACCAGGGATGGTGTGGGAAGCAGTTGCAGATCAAAGAGTAAAAATTGGGTATAAATATTTGGCTAATACATTCTGTGGTAAAATGTTTAATGTTCAGATTTCATGAAAATGATTGGACGTTGGTTCTTGGATCTAATACATCAGGCTTTAGGCAGACCGGGCAGATAATACTGTATCAGTTTAGTGTTGTGATACTGAAAGGATTTTCTTAACCTCCATAAGAGCTTATGTTGGATACTTGCCTGGACGTAGGTGTTAATACGATCTTTGCTCTGTAGAGTTTGCGGTTAGGACAATATAGCTGAGTGTGAAAAGTAGCATATGAACATGTTAGATGCAAACTGAAATTTTTATGGAGCATAGAATCCTCCCCCCCCCCCCCCCGGTTCTGTGACATCACTTCTCTTTGTGCCCACCTGGATTAGGTCACAGCTATGGGAATCTTGATTAACGTCTTCTCAGTAGTAAAAACAATTCTGGTTTTGCAAATTATGATTTTATTTTTAAGTGTGCATTTTTATTTCAGCAGGATACTTGTATGAGCCAGAGATGGAATCCTCTCTCCCCCCCCAATCTTCTGCACGTTCAGTCAAACCAAGTACAAACTTCAGAACATCGTTTTTGCATAGACATTTTAAAAAAAGAATTTAAGGAGAATTTTAAAAACAGGCAGTATAATTAGGTTGCACATTTACCTTCACACAATCAGTTAATAGCCAGATTAATTAGATTGCAAGCCTTAGGGCAGGGACTGTGTCTATTCCATTACTTTGTAAAGCACCAGGCACATTGCTGGTGCTCTATGAATGCTTGATATAATAACAACAACAACAGCTATGTTAATATGCTCTGTGCGTAGTATTCTATACCTGTTTTCCTAGTTAAAGGAACCCAACTTGAAATCTAGTCTGTCTTCTATATCTGTCAACTCTGGTTTTACAACTGCATTTTCCTGTTCTTAAATACTTTTCCTCTCTGTTCTGTGACTGCCAAATGAAGGAAACTGACAATGAAAATATTGTCAAAGGCTTGTCAGAAAGCTAAAAATCACTTTTCTCTAATTTTGTAATAGAAACTATTGCAACAATAATAGGTAAAACCTTCAGATAAACTTGAACTGTGCGTTGACCAGTTGGCTTTATATATTGCTGGAGATTATCTAGATAAAGTGCGTAGTCTGCCTTCCAGTGAGGTAATGGGGAGGCTTTTTGTTTCAGAAGAAGTTTAATTGCACCTTAAAGGTTGAAATCCAGTAAGTATTTTGGAGAGGTAAATTGTGATGGATACATTTTTATATATTTTGGAGTGATCATACAGTCCTTGTTTTTGTTTTTCTGTTTATAATTTGGAATGGAGTATGTTATTTTTTTATATATAAAAGCATCCGTTTTTCAGAAACTAGAACACCCAAAGAACGTTCCAGGATGCTCTCTTAAAAAGTGCACTTAAAAGTTTCACTCTGTTCAGGCAGGAAATATCCCTGAGTCCAGTTGTGTGTGTTAATAGCTGCTGGCATGAAACCTTTATTTCATTTTCTGAACAAAACTTTCCCTTCTTGAATGTAGCCTGTAAAAGTGCTAATGCTGTTTCTTGGAGACGCAAAGCATTAGAAAGTCGTTGTCGCAGTGGCCGGAGTGCAGCCCTCTTGGAGGATGGCGGCTGCTACTTATTTCTAAAGAGTGGGGATGGCCCCATTCTTCTGACTTGGGGAATTTACCTCTGCCACTTCCACAAGGGATCACCCCATAGTGTTACAGCTCTTCTCATGTCCAAGGCTTAGTAGGCTTTGCTATTGGGTCTGGCCTGCCTACAGACCTCATCTATAGTCAGCCCGGTCCACCCAGCTGGGGCTTCTCCCACCACTGCGGGTGCCCAAACAGCCTCAGCCCAGCCAAACCTGTTCCCCGACCCTGTACCTTGTTCCCACTTGAGCGGTCTAGGCTCTCTCCAGGGTTGGGTTGCTAGGAAATGGCTACGTCCCTCGACCCAGCAGAATTTCCACTCAGCCCTCGGTTCCTCTCCTTCTCCACCTCCTCTCGGTTCTGAGCCTCTGGCTTTTAACTAGCAGCTTTGCCCAGGTAGGGCCACTCAGCTGACCTGCTTAGCTACTGAGTGTAGTCCCTCTAGGGCTAGCTGCCCCAGTCTCCTCATAACACAGCCTCACTCTGGGGACTGATCCTGGCAGTTACCTGTGATCCTGGCAGTCATCATGACCCTTCCTCTTGTCCTAGTTTCAGGAATCTCCATACTCCCTCTCACCTGCGCAGCCACTGAATAACAGGTAGAGTATGAGGCAGTCAAGCACTTAAATTATGACACTACTGCAGCAATATCCTGTCGTCGTCTTGCGTAAATCATCCCCTGATTTCATATACATAGGCTCCCACTTGAAATAGCTCTGTATGTCTGCTCTTCTGAGATCCATTTTTAATGCAGTTTGCAGCCTCCTGAGTCCAATAAAACAATGCAGTAGCAAAGGAAACTATTTTACCAGGGCTGTAAAAAACAAAATCCACTCACCTGCTTGCTTCTGCTGAGGATAATTTTTGACCCAGTGAGTAGATCTTCACAGCCCCGGGCTCGCTTCCTTATTACCAGTCCCAGCCTGACAAGTAGTCTTTATTGCCCGCCCCCCCCCCTCCCCCCAGTCTCTGATTGTAAACCCTAGGGCAGGGACCGTGTCTATTCCATTACTTTGTAAAGTGACAGGTACATTGCTGGCGCTATATAAATGCTTGATAATAATAATGCCTGGCTAGTCAATTATTTATCTATTTCTATAAACCTGTTCTTGACAGGTGATAACTAAACTTGAACACTGGTTAACACAATCCTTTGACAGCTTTTGGGTGGCTTAGATTTATTTTAGAGGTGTAGGTCTCAGGATTTTAAGTTCCAAAACAGGGTTATGGAAGTAAAACAGTTGAGAACTGGTGATTTATTTCTTTACCAGGGAAGGTTGAATTCCTTCCCCGGAATCTCATGAGATAACTTTATTGCTACATCTTTGCAACTACAGTTTGGGACTATTTTATAAAGTGCTTGTTTTAGAAGGGGAGGTGAATGTTGTGGTGGTGGTGGTGGTGGTAGTGCCTCCAGTCCCTCCTATTGCTTTACAAAACTGACACCCCCTTACTCCTTTACCTGGAGAAGACCATATCTTATCAAGGATGACTTTGAGTTCATTCTTCCTTGTTTACAATTTTGTAGGCTACCGTCTCTCCCATTTGTGGTTGCTTGAAGTCCATGTGGCAACCATTGCAGTTTCTCGCATGGAAAAATAGTAGAAAATCTCGATAAACTTTTGCTAACAAAAACAAAACACAACCAAGTTGCTAGTAGAGATGCTGATGGGGATGAACGCTCTGAAAGTAAACCAGGAATTTATTGACGATAAATGCCCTAGGTCTACATTTTGACTTGTGTGTGATATGATCCAAGGTACTTATGGTTGCTAAGGAGGTTAAAATATCCCTTGGATAATTTCTAGTTCTCGTTGACCTGAGGGGCTTCGTGCCTTCGTACGAAAGGTGTTCTCCGACGTCTGTCTCTTGTTATGTTTGTGCTATACAAACATTTAGGAAAGATGTATGCATGAGACATAGAGAACATGGGTGCTGCCAACACATGCCTTTCATGGACAGATAGTTGCTATTGCATCAAGACGACCACACAAGTTTATTTCTGGTCCGTGTCATCTAAGGAACCATAGGGACTTGGACATTTTTATAGGATGTTGCAGGCTCACTCTAGTGCCTTACATGTCACCACGATGGCTTATAATACTCGATTTTCTGGATATAGAAGTGCAGTACTACATTCTGAATATTGTTTCCTGCTTCTTCCTTCCCACCATGAATGGAGTCTGTAACCACTGCAAACATTACAGGAGGCACACTTTCCCTGCCAATGGTGAACGACCACCACTGAGACAGCGCCAGAACAGATGGTCCATGGAGTATAATGTTGGCATTGAACACTATAGAAAATGGAGGGAGAGATGATGAAGTGTTGCGTCCTGCCGCCTCTACTGCACCGTGACTGTGTCCGTTGAGCTCAACAGAACATGGCGAGAGAGCACAGGCGGAGCAGGGTCAAGCTGCCACATCTTGCCATTGTGGATAATGTGGATTACAAACGACAACCACAGGGCACCAGCAAAAGTGACTTAAAAGACTCTGAAATAGAATTTACTTTATTCTCTGTGTTTTATTTATTGTAGCAGGCTCCAGTGAAGACTTCACACACAACATGTACATTTCCTTCAAGGAACCTTCACCACAAGGCCAATAAAATAAACATCAACTTTACTTGCCAGACGTGTGCGCCAGCTAAAGCTTTTTCTGCGGTAGTAAACTAAAGTGGGGAGGGTGTAGCTGACATTTTGTCTATCAGTAGTATAGCTGGGTTTAAAGAAGGCCTGGATAAGTTCTTGGAGAGTAGGGGTCCATTAATGGCTGTTAACCAAGTAGCTTGCGGGATGAACGTCTTACTGTCGGGAGCTGGGAGTGATCAACGGGGAATGGATTGCCCATTGTGACTGCTGGTTCTTCTCCCATGCGATCGAGATTGGTCGCTGTCGGAGGACGGGATGCTGGGCTTGATGGACCGTTGGTCTGACTCAGTCTGGCATTTCCTACGTTTACGCCGTGGATAGAAAGTATGAGATGGGTGAGAGTTTGTCAGATGAAAGAAAGCTGCTAAGGGACTCTTCTGATCTTGAAGAAGAAACCATTTTCTTTTTTCCAGTGTTGACTTACATGGAATCTGGACTAATTGAGGCTCTTAATGGACATTAACAAATACGATGCTGGCCCAGTAGGGGCCGAGCTGGGCCAGCGTCACAGCAGTACATTTTTCAAGGCCCACCAGATGTGGGCCCAGTTCAAACCCTGTTGGGGGTAGCAGCCGAACCAGAGAGATGGGCCCGGAATGAAGTGGGCCCACAGTCCAGTCCCACCCCCAACAACCGGGCAGGAACTGGTCTGTTGCTGGCTCAGCCTTGGGGGGTGCCATGACTGCCTGTCATGGTGGGGGGACGGGGCACCGGCCGCAGCACGGGGGTGGAGCCAGCCAGCTGTGTGGCGTTCCCTGCCCTCCCCTCTCCGGCTAGGGCAGGCTGTGGGGATGTCTGTTCCCACTGCCAGAGCTGCCCCGGCTGGGGGTCGCCCACTCCCGGGCAGGATGGCAGCCGCCCGTCACATCTGCGAGTACCCAATGTAGAATTGGAAAACCTGAAAGTTGGCCTGCCCCTACACAAAAGGAAATGGTTCCTTGAAATGTCGCGGAGGGAAATAAGGCAGGTTCATTATGGATGTTCTTCAGCGGTCAAGTGGTGCCATGTAGTGTCTAGTAGGATAGCTTTCCCCAGCTGAGGATCCAGCTTCAGAGGTTATCTGCAAAGGGGCCTTGTCTGTTTTAGATTAAAGTTAAATACATGGGCTCTCTTACACAATCACTTGAGAGCGGAGCAGAAAGCACAGAGCACACCATGTGCTGCCATTCTCCACGGTCAGCTGCTTGCCTGATGGGGCTTCCTTGCGTGCGCAAACCCTTTCGTACGGCTGGCTGATAGAGCACGGCCCAAGCTGTTTCCTGAGCTCAGGTGGCTGTGTGACTGACTCAGCCCCTTGTCTAAAATCGGCTAGTCACAAGTGGATAACTGCTCAAAGCTAGAATGTTTAGAATATAGCGCAAGCAGTGGAAATAGGAGCTATCGTCTTTGACTGTGACACGACAGTAGCTCTTACTTTGGGGTCCGTGTGCAAAATCCTATGAAGAAACATTCCCTATCACAAGAAAACTGACTTTCTTTTTCCTTTTCACACACTGTCTGAGAAATGAGAGATCTGCCTCGTGACCAGAGTTATGTATCTACAGTAGCTTAGGTGAAAGCAATACTCTGCAACAAACCACAACAGGGATTTGGGAAGGCGAACTTTCTTATCTTCTTATTTAGCTTTGGTTGTGTAAATAGTTTGTCTCAGTCCACGTGAAATAATAGCCACCTTTCAGTGAGGTATACCCTGTTAGTGCCGTTGCGCTATATTCAAGACCTGCCTTTTAAAAATAAGTTTCTGAACCCTTAAATGTTTGATATTTTTTAATTTGACTACTTGCCATCCCTTTTTCTGCCAAGACATTTAGTGTGACTAAGTCTGTACCTGTGGAATATTTGTATTTGCTATCTTGTTTCCTCTGCAGAAATCTAGGATTCGTTTCCTCTTAAGGGTGTTCATCCTACTCCGTAGCCCCACTCTGTGTTCATGGAATGGGTGGGTGGGTGGGGTAAAATTGTTGCAGCAAAATTGATAACCTTAATTGCTATTGATAATCTGCAGCAGTTAATGAAAGGGACAAAATAGGGCTGCTATCCTTCTCATGGAGCTAACACTCCACAGATGCAGATGGTGGAAGTGTGGCGTTTATGGGATATGGGTAGCCTTCTGGGGGGTGGACTTTAAACTGGGGAGAGAAATATCTCCTGGGTTTGATCAGTACCACGTACTCCTATAATAACCTGACAAGCTGTTAGTGTGTTTAAACTATTTTAAATTTGCATCCACAAGGCAAACTAAATTGGTAAAATATAAGTAGCTGGAGGACTCTAAAAAGAGAACTTCAGCCTTATTAGCAGATTCTTAAAACTTGGTGATAGCTGTGTATTTCTGTCACATGCAGATCGCTTGCTAAATGCTTCTTTCTTATCAAGAGTTTTAAAACGTACCATGGGAAATGGAAATTCTCAACAACTTCTCAACATCACAAATATATCCTAGTTTCTCCCTATGTTCCCCTCTGTCTCCCCACTGCCCTTGACACTCTTCAATTGTAAACCCCTTGGGATAGAGACCTGTCTGTAACTATTGATGGTAGAGTGTCAGGTACGCTTCTACCACTGTGTAAATAATAATAAAATCTGTTTTGGCAACGTGTGTACATTATTTTTGAGACTAGTGAATACATGCATTAGCAGAGTGAGCTGAGAGAGACTAATAGCTTATATTAGCCCCGTTGGCTTTGACTATAACTTGGTCACTTATTATTATTATTAATATAAACATTTATATAGCACCAACGATGTACCTGGCGCTTTACAGAAAATAAGATCGACACGGTCCCTGCCCGAGAGCTTACAATCTAAAGACAGGGGGAGGGGAGACAGGGAAGGGAGAACAGAGGGAGAGACAAGGGATGCGACATTCACCAGCTGCAGCTTCCGAACCATCACCAAGGGCAGCCCCACAGAGAGCATTGCAGTAACCTAGCCTTGAGGTGATGAAAGCACGGACAATGGAGACCGGATCCAAATCAGAAAGAAACAGACAAAAAATAAAATAAATAGGACTTTATAGGTGTATTCAGTACATCTTGAATTGTGCCTAGGACGCTATTGGCAGCCAGTGCAGACTCCAGAGCACCTGTGAACGTGCTCCCAGCAACCAGGCAGGTCGCCACATTCTACACCCATCGCAGTTTCCAAATGGCCATCAAGGCCAGCCCAACCGAGAGTGCATTGCAGCAGTCTAACCCCGAGGTGACAAAGGCACGGATGACGGTGGACAGGTCTGAATCCGATAAAAAATATTAGTTGTAGTAGACTCTACTAAGTAGAGATATTAACATCTCAAAACCATGAGATAATCATGCAAGCTACCACACACTCCGGCCAGATCTAGCAAGCATGCTAGATTTTCCTGCTCACTCAGGAAAAGGATCTGGGGGTGGCTGTGGCCAATACAATGAAATCCACAGCGCAGTGCGCAGCAGCAGTCAAAAAAGCAATCTGAATGTTCGGAATTATTCGGAAGGGGATAGAAACTAAAACTGAGGAGGTCATAATGCCTCTATACAAATCAATGGTGTGACCGCGTCTCGAATATTGTGTGCAGTTCTGGTCACCCCATCTCAAGAAAGACATAGCTAAACTAGAAAAGGTGCAGAAAAGGGCAACAAAAATGATCAAGGTCATGGAAGGGCTCCCGTATGAGGAGAGGCTTGGTAGGTTGGGGCTCTTCAGCTTGAAGAGATGACAGAGGAGATAAGATAGAGGTCTATAAAATTATGAGTGCTGTGGAACTAATAAACAAGGAGCAGTTATTTACCCTCTCAGTACTAGAACTAGAACTAGGGGACACTCCATGAAACTCATGGGTGGCAAGTTTAAAATAAATTTAAAAAAAAATTCATTCAGCATATAATTGGGTAGTGGAATCTACTGCCAGAGGCTGTGATAAGGGCCGGTATATAGCTGAGTTTAAAAGGTTTGGACAAGTTTCTGGAAGATAGGATCAGGGAACATGACGGGAGCTGGGGGAAAACAACAGAGAATGGATCCCCCATTTTGACCTGTTGGGTTTTTCTCCCAAGCCACCGTGATTGTTCACTGCCAGAGACAGGATGCTGGGCTAGATGGACCATTGGACTGACCCAGTGTGGCACTACTTCTGTTTAATTCTAAGCACACAAGCAAGCCTTCCAAAGTTGTTTAATCTTCTTTTGTCCACAATAAATACGTTTTAACGTTCTACTGGAAGGATGCTCTGCACCTTGCAGAATCAGACCCATTAAAAAGTTGTGTTATACATAAAGTGTTAATGATAATCATCCATGCCTTTATCACCTCCAGACTGGACTACTGCAATGTGCTTTATGTGGGGCTACCCCTGGTGACGGTTCAGAGACTGCAGCTGGTGCAGAACGCGGCGGCCTATCTTCTTTTGGGGACGGGGTGCTGTTCGTTGCACTGGCTGCCAAAGCCTATAGTCTTCCAGGCCCAATTCAAGGTGTTGGTTTTGACCTATAAAGCCCCACACAGTCAGGGCCTCATGTACCTGTGGGACCCCCTTGTTCCTTGTGGTCTGGGAGTGCCCTCTTCGAGGTCCCAACCATGGAGAGGGTGTTCTCGGCCGTGCCAAGGCTGGTGGTGGTTGGTCTGTCCCTGGACCTTTCCTCCTTCCGTCAACAGTGTAAGACCTGGCTGATGGGGGGTGGGGGGGTATGTTTTTAGTTCCAGCAAGTTGTATTTTATTGATGTATTTAGTATATTTGATTTTTTATTATGAATTCTTTTTATGTATTTGTTTTATTAGCCCTTTGCTAGCTGCCCTGATCTGCCTGAGGCAGGATGGGTGTGGGGTATACGTTTTGGGGTGGGTTTTTTTGTTTTTTTTTTAATATAACGTTATGTACTTTACATTAATTTCCTTTGGTTGTAACTTCTTTGTTTTTTGGAATAAACTTAATTTTGAGATTTGTGATATAGTTTTGTATCAGAAGTAGTTTGTTATGGGGGTGGGAAATGTCTCTTTTTTATTAAGCATGGGTCTCCTTAGTGAGGGAAAGATTTGGTGTCTAAATACTAATTTCTTCTTTAGTAGTATGGGTCTTATGGTGCAATTCTATCCTCATTGAAGTTAGTGGCTCGGCTCCCATTGACTTTGAGAATTGCATCCATGGTAAGTGTGTGATCACTAAGAATTCCTAAAATCATTTCTGTTTTGGAGTGCAAATAAAACCCTAAATGTGACCCCATTTAATCCTTGCTGAGTTTGTCCTAAAACAGATATTTCCTGCCCTCCGTCGATGTGTTCAGTTTCACAATGGGGGAAGGGGAATGACATAATCTACTTTATCTGTAGCACAAAACTGAGCAATAGGACACTTGAGAGGAAGTGTTTTCAGTTATTCTAGTACCAGATGAGTGACACGGGCCTTTAAAAAGGGAGTTGGATTCAAAACATTGTACAAAGCTTGAGATGATTGTGAGCTCATGTCTTTAATGTGTGTAAATAATAAATCTTTCTGCACCATTAGTTCTGTGAATCAGCGTTACTGGAGTCTATAATTTAAACTAAATGCAAAGGAATACCAGTCTTTTATTTGTTCTAAAATGAGCTGCATGCATAGTAACTCTGGGATAGTTCAGAAGTATTAAACACACCTGGGACAAGATGCAAGATCAGCATTTTGTTCTTTAGAAGCGTTTGAATTGTCTTCATTATGGGTGCCTGGACAGCACTGGCTAGTCAGCAGGTTGTGAAGTTTGAACCCTTTCCAAGTGGATACTTGGACTATTTAGCAGGTGCAGCAGCTGTCTCTTTGCTAGTATGTAGTTCTAAAACCAGCTGGGCGCTTTGCACAAGGGTCAGGAAGCCAGTCTTCCTGTTAACTTTGAACATGTGTTGGGTTTTCTCGAGAAAGTTAACTTACAGCCTGGTTATTAAGCTGGAGAGCATGCTTGGGTAACTTTCAAAACACATTCCTCCTCCTCCTCCTCCTCGGAACTCGGTGTAAATGGGGAACACAGTTTATTCTGAGACCCAAAGGATGATTCTGTATGACTTTTCATCTTCAGTTCAGCACCAGCGAGCGCCCTACCTGGGATCACTTTTGCCTGACAAGAAGTGAAATGATTTGATTGCTTGGCTGCTACCCAGTTCACTGTCCCAGCAGATTTGCTCTTAACGAGTAATCTGACCCATGTTCAATGGCTATTTCAGCTGCGTACTGAACTCCGGTCCCTTTCCCCCACACAAATATTTTGGGTAGTTGGGTGAACGGCTAGCGGCCTTAGCTGGTCACATGTTGGTCTCGCACGTATGAGTTCGGTTTGTGTTCAGTGGAGGAAGTTTGGGGGGGGGGGGNACCGGATTCCGGGTACCGGATTTTTTTTTACATTGCAGCCATTTAAATGAATGGCTGCAATGTAAAAAGTTTTTAAAAGCCTACCAAAAAAACCTCCCCGAGTCCAGGCTGCGCGGGTGGAAGGGGGGACACCCCCCACCCACCCTGGCCTTAGCTGGTCACATGTTGGTCTCGCACGTATGAGTTCGGTTTGTGTTCAGTGGAGGAAGTTTGGGGGGGGGGGGGCAGAGTTTCTCCTTACAGTAAATGATCCCTTTCCTTCATTACATGTGTAGACAGAGGGATAAGTTTACACTTCGTGAGAAGTAACGATTCTAGGTGTATTTGAACTTCCATTGTTCTGAACGTACTTTATGGCTTGTTACCACTTCTGTGTGATGTGTTTTTAGAAAGCTCCTATTAAGGCAACACCAGTCTAGCTGTTATACTAGCGTGTTAGGGACAGATCCATCCACCTGCTGATTTCATCTTGGTTGTACCTTGGAAAGCTTCTTTAGGACTTTTCATTTGCTGTTGTGGTTCCAGAGACATGAGCTTTTACTGTTGATACTGTCCCAGAGTTCCTCCTGCATTTGCTCACTGTGTGAAATAATCTCAGCTTGACAACTTGGCCTTTACTTTGTTCAGATCTAGTTTATTTTGAGCTTGTTGGCGGAGTCTCCTTACTGTTGCTCCTTTCTCTATTGTCAAAATTCCAACCAAGACAAAGAAGACGGAGTTGTGGTGATATCATTTGTATTGGCAGAGCATTCAAAGATCCCAGTCAGAATCAGTGCTTCATAAGGCTATTTGATGGATGAGGATATTTTTCCTGTCCTCAGAAACTAGCTAGTTTATTTCAAGTTAGATGATAAAACAGTAAGGGGAAAAGGAGGATAAGGTTAGTGGTAGTAAAACTTGGGTATAAAAGCTAACTGCTGCAAAGCTTTAATTTTAATTTTTTATCCAACCTTCATATAATATCTCTAACCTCAGGTTGTCCAGCAACCTAACCTGTATTAGCTGTCTGGTTGCATCTCAGCCGTGATGCGTACAAGTATCAAGAAAAGGGGGGATTTTGAAACCATAAAAATGGTGGTATTACTGACTTAGTTCCAAAGTGGACGTTTAGGTGCAGCTTGAGGTGGCTATGTAAGTAGAACCGAGAGGATGCCGATTTGGAAGAGCTTAAAGCTGGGGTGCGCAAACCTTTTGTGTGACCCTATGTGACCTCAGATGGCAACAGAGAGATGTAAAGTATGTCAGTCGGGATCATGACCCAGAGTTGGGAAGACTGAAAATGCTTAGTGAGTTGAAGTAGCCGTGTGGTGAGTGAGAAGGCTCTTGTCTGCCTGGCTTACTGGATGGAAACTTGGAGGGGTAGATTATTTTAGTTGGGTTGGGGCAGATGAGAAGTGTCCTTAAAATATCTGGGTGGGACACAACATTCTTTTTCGCCATGTCCTAGTAGTCCTAGATGGGGAGTGATACCTGGGTGAGATCAATGTCCTTTGCTGTCGATCCAGTTCTGTCCCTTTTGTGACAAGGAGTTTGGCCGGGTGCGTCAGGCCCTCCCTGTCCGTATTCAACTCCCGCCTAAAGGCCCACTTCTTCGAGACCGCTGTTATATCATGAACCCAGGCCCTGTCCATATCATAGTAGCCTTGTGGATTTCAGCCATGTTAACGGAAATAAATAAACTTACTGAATCCCTGCATCCTGTAGTCCGTTATTCATGGGAAGCCTCTTACTGGTAGTTGTTTGTGTCTCGATTAGATTGTAAGCTCCACGGAGCAGGGACTGTCTTTGTTACGACTAATAGCACTATAGAATGCTTAGTAGCAGTAGTAGATGGTGGATGAACGCTGTATTGTTGGGTTCGGTGATGAGGGAGGCTATCTAAATTTGAGCTGAGGGATGTTTGATTCCAGTTATAGTTGATATGGGGCGACTAAAAAAAATTGCTACAATTGATTTGTTGCACTTTAGGGCCCTGATCCACCAACAACTTGCTCCAGGGGCAGCGACTCCATAAACTGGTGACTGGTGAATCGCACCCCAGGTGTCGACTGCAGGTCTGCGAATGGGGGTTGACTTTTCCTTTCTGTTCCTTTGCAGTGATTGCAGTTCTGGATTCTACCCTTTCTGGACGGAAGAGGACCGCAACCCAACTGTGAACTCCACACACAAGAAGCTTTTGTTTTTCTTTTTAAAACGGCACCAGTTCTATGGAAAGAAAAGTCTAGAGAGAAGAAAGATTACTTTCAGACCTGGCTCTCCTTTAATTTTAGTTAGGATTCAGCATGTAAATGAGCAGCAAAGAGAAAGAAGCAGTTGGGGCTGCCTTTGAGCATTGCATCAAGTAGTTCTTAGTTCCTTGGGGGGGGAACTAAAATAGTTACATGTAGTAAAGCCCAAATACCAGGGCATTGTTCGTTTTTAAGAACATTGGCTCTGGATTATTATTTTTTTAAACAATTGTCATGGTGAAAATGAAGCTTATGTTTTAAAGCTGTTTAGGGCAGATGTTTCCCATTTGGTCTTAGATTTTGGGTAAACGTTTTTAGATAATTTGCCCTCTTTCCCCAAGTGTTGAAACTAGTCTGCTGCAGACAATGAAAAATCCAGTCAGTTTGGATCTGCCTGCTTATAATTAACCATGGTGTTCCTCTGAATGTTGTCAAGCAGGCCCAGACTTCGCTTTTGTAATGTGACTCCTGAGTTCCATAGTGCCACGGCAAGAGGAAATTTAATGAGGTGAACGTGGTTGTGGCTTTTTTTGTAAATGTAAGTTACCTTTTTAGGTATTTTTTTCATAGTGTGAGTGCAGAGAGAGGCTAAGATGAGCAGCTGAGGGGTTGAAGGGTGCAGTCGGCACGAAGTGCGGCTTCTCGTGCTTCGCTTGGAGACGCACGGTTGCCTCAGAGCCTGAATAACTGCATCCTGGAGGAGGAGGAAATCTGGAGTTCAGAGCAAAGTACGGAAAGTGAGGGATTGAACCACAGAGGGAAGAGCTCTTGGTAATTCATCTCATACTTTTTTATTCCTGCAAGCATGTCCATGCCATCTTTAGTGTCTTATTGTTGCTAACGGTTCAGCTAGATGGCTTTTTCAGCAATTTTTATTTGCCCTATTTTTCTTTTGCTATCAAGGATATAGCGCAGTAGCTGCTAAAATTGCATAGGATTGGGGACCCTGCGACAGTTTCAGAGATCAAAAGCTGCTAGATTAGCCTTTAGACTACCACAACTCCTTGAACACATCTGATGGATGCCCCTGTTGGCATTTTGTGAGGGTAGTCTTTCCGTAAACCATATCTATGGGGCGTATATAGTCCCATTTACTTGTGCATGCTTTCTGAAGTAAGCAGCACGTCCCAAAAAGTCTGATCCTGCAAGACAACTGGTTACAGTAGCAAGCCCACAAAATTCACATGTGTGCGGTTAGGCTAGAGTGGGACAGAGAGGTCCCAGGCCCATCAGAGTGTGTCTACAGTTTTCACATGTGTATTTATTTAAATGTTATATCCTGCCCTATCTTGAAGGCTCAGGGCAGATAACATAGAAAAACAGCATATAAAAACAAATACCGTATAAATTCCCCCCCCCCCCAAAAAAAAACCCTCCCCTACTCCAAGTAAAAGTTGACTCTCAATCAGACACACATGCCAGAGTTTCATTGGACATTTTTGGAACAAAGAGGCCGGTGCCCCTTAAGGCATATGCGTGTTTTGTGTAGAGGACATTTGCCGCCTCTCCTCCACCCCATCATAAATTTCACAAATGACTCGGCCACTGCTATTTTCAGCAGGAAGTAAATGGGCTTGTTCTGGCCAGGGGATTCAGTTTCCTTTTTAAATAAGGATTGTGTTGTGTCTTGGAAGAGAGCTGTTTTCCCAGGCTGTAATGCATAGGTCCTGGTTTGCCAATGCTGTCCAACTCTGGCTAATGAGGATGCTGTGTCCTTTTCTTGTAGATCCTGGCCATGAGGTTTGATGCCTCGCTTTTTTGAAGGGAGACACTGGACCTAAATGGCGCAGCATGACTTTGTTCCTGCCTGGCTTAACTTCTCAACGCCACAGTCAGCCAAGGTAACCTCCCCTGCTCAGATCAACCACTGAGACCTGGGCGCTTCCAGGGGCAAACCTGAAGTGACCATGGTCCAACCAGACTGCCCTTTGGGTTACGAGATACAAACATACAAATTGGGAGTGTGCAGGGGCAAACCAAGCACCCCAGATCACATGCAAAGCTGTTACCCCCTAGAGCTGAAAGGAGGCCCCACCAAAACAAGCAAACCTGTCCGATCCAAACGATCCAAAACTAAATGAACAAACCAAGCAGTGAACGCTACTTAATAAATTTCCCCATTTTGTTCTGGGTCAGTTGAGTTCGTTTCCAGTGTGTGTGTGGGGGGGGTCCCCATACCTATTCTCATTGTTTTTAGTTAAAATGATGGGAGGCAAATGGAATAAATGAAGTGAATGACCCGAAATTGTGAAAAATCAGTTGCTTGAATGTCGTTTTGCTCCCTGTTCCAGTTCTGTGAAATTCCTATGGAATGTTTTTGAAGAGTTTGTAAGAGAGAGCGTTGTTCTGTTTGAGAGTAGCATTCTCCTTTGTGTCCGAGTGCCAATGTTGATTGGTCAGTTTCAGGATTAAACGCAGAAATGGGGAAATACTTTAGGGTGGTTCTCCCAAGTTTGGTGGCAGTACAACTTGGCTCACCTTCCTCTTTACACTTGTTTGCAAAGTGTATACCGTTCTTTTTATCTTTTCAAAACAACACACAGCGGTCCTCAAGAAGCTAGCACCAACAGACATGGTGCCCATTGCAGAATTCTTTAGTTTGTATGTAGTGCTGCTTATTGGTAAAATACCACATCTTGGGACAGTTCTGCTTTAACAAAAAAGTCTGAAAAGGGTGAAAACTGGAAAGGTAGGGCTTTCCCTCCTACTGTTGATTTGAACCTGGGAAATAGCTGCCATATTTTTGATCCCTCTTTGTTCTCAGTGTTTGATATTTTTAAACAGCTAACCCTTGAATGGGTGTCTAATCTGTTTCTTCTGACCGGGGTATGGTGAATGAATACCTGTGCGGCTTTAGTGACATGCAGTGTGGTGTTGTAAGACTTTGGGGTGAACTTGGTGAATTGCGTGTGACTGCAAAGATTGTACTAGTAAAACTTCCCTTTTGATTCAGTGAAGGGGGATATGTGCAGTTGCGTGCAGGCTTTTTGTGGAGTTGACTTTAATATTCCTACAGTTGTCACCTAAATAGCACAGAGCCTGTTGCTGCAATTACTTAAAACAGTGCAGAGGGCATCTCGCCCCTCTCACGGAAACCCTTGAAATAGCACATCTGGCCTAAAAGGTTCCTGCGGTGATAACTTATTGAACCATGTCTTGAATCTTTTTCTGTAGTCCCCTGTGGCCACCTTTGAGAAACATGGAGAGCATCTTCCTCGAGGAGAGGGCCGCTTTGGAGTGAGCCGGAGGAGACACAATTCTTCAGACGGGTTTTTCAATAACGGGCCCCTTAGAACCACAGGAGGTGAGTGTTCCCGTAGAGCTTACTACGCAGGCACAAGACTGGCTGTAGCCCTGTCCAGAACCTATTCCTAAGGTTTGTGACTTTGCAAAGCCACACCCCGTCTGAACACCGCCACTTAACCTAACCACTCTTACCTGCCAGTGATCGAAGCTCTGCTGAGCTTCCCTGGTAATAGCAGAGAGTTTCTAAATTCCTCTCTAGTTCAGGTTTGCCTAGTACAGATTGAAACCGTCTCTCTCAACAGAGGTGACTTACCGTCCGAGGACTAGAAATATGTCAGAACTAGAAATATCAGGCCATTCTTCATGTATGGCATTGCTGCAGAACTGGAGAGGAGGATTTCAAAGAGAGACAAAGTGAATGATAAAACGAATTGAAGTGCTCCAAAGTGGAGAGGGATTGTTCACCTTAGAAATGAGATGGTCAGAAGATGGTGTTGGAAGAAATGGCAGATGCAGAGCTACTGTTCTTTCCACCTCTAAGCATGAGAACAAGGAGATACAGTGAAATTGAAAGATGGGAAAGAGAGATTGAAAGATGGACAGATCAGTCTTTTTGTTAATTCAGTGTGTAATTAAACTGTGGAATTCATTGCTGTAGGAAGTAACTGAAACCAAGAATTAAGTGAGATTCAGAGAGGAACTGGACATCTGTATGGATGACCAGAATATTTGGAGCTGTAATCTGTAAGGTTTTTAGAAGGGATGTAAAAACTCATACATTGGGTCTAATCCAATTTAAGAATCAAGATGAGAACTTAATGGAGCAAATTAGTCTCCATTGGTTTAGGTTACCTCCTGTATAGCACTGAGTGTTGGGTGCTGCTAGAGACAGGATACTGGACTGCCTGGGCTACTGGTCTGGTTCAGGCTATTATTATTATTATAAACATTTATATAGCGCCAGTCGTGTGACCTGGCGCTGTACAGAACATAGAAATAGATGCGGCCCCTGCCTGTGGCTTACAATCTAAAAGACAAGGAGGGGGAGACAGGGAGAGGGGACAGTGGGAGAGACAGGGGAGAAGACAGACACATTCAGGCGGATGCGAAGTCTCAGGTGCGTGTGCTTGGCTTGTTTAGCCATTCTTATGTACCAACTAATTTTACATGTATCTCTCTCATCCTCTTTTAGACTGCTGGCATCAGCCTTCCCTGCACCGCCATGATTCGGTAGATTCTGGTGTTGCCAAAGGAAGCCATGTCGGGCTGTCGGGCAATCAGCCTGGCTGGCACGGTCCCTCACGGGGCCATGATGGCATGAGCCAGCGAGGAGGAACTGGAGTCCATCGCCACTGGAATGGCAACTTCCATTCGCGGAAGAGTTCTGCCTTTCAAGAGAAACCACCTGCAGAGGCCAGGGAAGAGAAGAGGGAAGACAAGGAGAAGCTGCAGTTCGAGGAAG
Source organism: Sphenodon punctatus (assembly GCA_003113815.1). Classification (NCBI taxonomy): domain Eukaryota; kingdom Metazoa; phylum Chordata; class Lepidosauria; order Sphenodontia; family Sphenodontidae; genus Sphenodon; species Sphenodon punctatus. The sequence continues at coordinate 4,396,495 of QEPC01012035.1, read as the reverse complement.
AAGACTTTGTAAGTGTGCAGCTTCTTGCTAGAAATAGCGGTTGTGAGGCGGGGTTTCCCGGGTCTCTTTGCATCAACACAAGCAGGGAGCAAGATGCTAGATTTAACATCAAGACACGTTTCCTCATTACTGTGCGGCAGCTCTACTCGGGGGCACTTCTTTGCTCATTCTGCTGCTTGCCACTGCCGGGTTAAAAATGGAACAGACTGGAGAAACTGACCGTGGGTGACTGATTGGGTGTTAACAGTTTGAGACAAAGGAACTGAGGGGTGGAGTAGCTAAGTTGGCCAAGGAACCCGATGCCTGGGTTTACCTAGTCTTCCCAACTGTTGTCAGACCAAGTTAGAAATCCTGCAAGGGCCATGATCCAGAATCAAAAACAGGGTGATAGAAATCTTTTCTCCACTATTCAGTTAAAATTGGCCTAAAATTTGACATTGTGGTTTTTCTTTGTGGTCACGCTTTAGCGTTAAATAACTTGTAACATGGATAAAGAGTCTGTTGCCTGGCTTCTGCATTTCCTTCCCCACCCCCAAACTTACATCTAGGGGAGTGGGGTGGGTGACCCAGCGCAGACGCACACACTGGACACCTCGGCTGCTAGGAAGGACCCCATCAGACTCTTGACTCTTTAAGTCTGGCTGGCTTGCTATGGGCCTAGGTTCTCAAACTGAGGGGCAGGGAAAGCGTTATGAGAGGAACCTCAGCTGACAAACACCAAGTTCCACCCTCTCCTTGAACAAGGGGAAATCTCCAAAATAATGGGGAGTGGCGAGAGGGAGGGAAGCAATAGGAGGGTGGGAAGGGAGAAAGGAAGTAAGGGCTATGGTGGGGGGAGGTACCTCAGCTACTACAGATGAGTGGAAGGGGAGTGTGGTTCAAAAGAGGTTGAGAACCACTGGCCTAGGGCAGTTGTCCCGGGTGAGCACTTACGATGCGAGACTGCTCAGGGGCATTGCTGGAGGGGGGCAGAAAAAGGCATCCTTGGTGGCAGTGGCGGTGGGGCTAGTGAGAGAGGTGTATAGAGCGTTGTACTTGGCTTCTAACTGAAGGAGGGTGGAAGGGTGTGGCTTGGGCAACGCGATGGAGAGACTTGGGGATTAGACATGGCCCTTTGGCGGGGGGAGGAGTGGGACTGGGTGGGATTGGTTGGCTGGGCGTGGGGAGGGTGGGATTTTGTATGTGTTTGTAAATGGCTCTGAGCCGCTTCTGGGCTAGTACGGAGTATACATATAAAATAATAACAGTAAGTGCATCTTCTCGGTTTGTAGGTTACATACCCCTGGCACCAATATCAATTACACCGATAACGCTTCGTTAGGCATGTTCGGCGCCGAGCCCAGATAGTCTGAGGAGCAGAGCATGGGATTGTACCATGTGCTAATAGCATTGATGCCATGCCATGCTGAGAGTCAGATTAACCAATTTTAAATCAACCTACTTGATTAGTTCCTTGGTCACAGGCTGTGGGGACAGTAACATGTTCGTATTCGGTGCTATTTTCTAAGGGGTTTAATGGTATTCTTTTTGCAGCCGTCATTGAATCCAGAAGCTGGGAAACAGAATAACCAGAGCAAACCTGTAGGGACACCTTCTGGTGTGTGGGGTAAGTGGAGAGTGGTTTACATCACTAGGCTGCAAGTGGGCGTTCCCTTGTGGAGTAGAAACGGGGTATTCAGCACTTTGTACAGTGGCAGCTCGGGAAGATTAACCTGAAGCAGCAGCTTCTCCCCCCTCCTTTCTTAGGTTTATATTTGTCCCCAAAGCCTACACCTTCTCACTACCCCCTGGGGAGCCCTCTTGAGGCTTCAGGAGGCAGCTGGATGGAGCGGGGTGGGAACGTGCTGCACCCCTCTTAAAGGTTCAGCTTGTGCACCAAACGGAAATTGTGCTCAGGAGGAGGGGAGGGGTGTCCCCACTGGTGAGGTGAGCTTCTGAAGTGGGGATTTGCGCATGCGCTTATCCTAGGGGTGAGAACATCTCGAGCACCGTTACAGGCGTGTAAGATGTGTTTCTTCCCCAACAGTCCTTGAAATTGAAAACAATAAAGGCAGAAAAATAGGGTGTGTTCCTGGCACTCTATAAAATCTGCTTTCTGCTTCGTTACTGGCTTAGTGTCTGTGACTATCGCTAGCTTAACTGGGTTAAGCACTGTACATGACTAGGGTCAGGGACGCATATTCACTGCATTTTCCCCATTGCTGCTTCATGCAACACCCATTGGTGTCAATGGAGAAAACGCAGTGGACTCTGGTCCCTGACTAGAGTTGTACACCAGATAATTAGGAACCTCGTCTGGGAAATTTGCAGACTCCATTGATGTAACACGTCTAGGTTTCTTGCATACTTGGTTCAGATCTTTGCCGGTCTACCTAAATGCACTGCAGCGTGTTTTGTTTTGGCAGTTTCAAAGCCTTAAATCTTAACGTGTGTGTGCTATGTTTAACCTAAAACTGCCTTTTAGTAACTCGCAACCTAAATGCTGGTAACCAGTTGGGTCCCACTTCCCACCAGAGTTGGGGGAGGCTCGTTGAATCACAAGCAAGAAGGGATAGAATGGTCTGAGGAAATACCAGCCTCTTGTCTTAGGGTCAGGTTCCCGTTCAGGGTGAAGACAGGAGCAGGCACATGGGACTCAGAGCGGGAGGCTGGGAGCTGAGGCCAAGGTGGGACTGAGTTTTATAAAATGACTGAGATGATCTCTTCTGTTTTACTAGAAAACCCTCCTAGTGCCAAGCAACCTACCAAGATGCTGGTCATCAAAAAGGTTTCCAAAGAGGATCCTGCCGCAGCCTTCTCAGCTGCATTTACGTCGACAGGGCCCCACCTTGCGAATGGCAGTAAGACGACCACCATCGTCCCAAGTGTCTACAAAAATCTGGTTCCTAAACCTGCAGCACCTCCTTCCAGGGTACGTGGGGCATCCTCTTGCGCTACAGCGGCCACCTTGCTAAACGGGGAGACGCTGAGCTAATAGAGTTTAGCAGCGCTGAAGGTTAAAGCCCATCTTCTTAACAAAACTCTTGTGGTACAGAATAGTTACTACCAGCTGTAAGAACCCAGCGTGTTCTTTTCTGTATATGGGCTAACCTGTTCCGTCATGTGACTGTCACGTGACTGGCTGCTTGATGTCTCGGCAGCATGAGACAGAATCCTATCTTATTTAAATGAGACCAAATGCAGACAAAGGTAGGGAGAAAGGCTACAGAACGGTAATGAAATCCAGCAGCTGTGCTGTCACCATCAGCAGGGTTAAAACAGTTGGGCTCAGTCTCCACAGACCAAAGCAAACAATGTCAGAGTATGATGTCGCAGCTTAGTAATTCTACTGTGGAGGGGCCAAAAAGGCAAAACTGACTGATCTGACCTTTCCAGCTGCTTGCTTTCCCCGAGTCTCCTCCTCCTTTTCTGCTTGGTATCCCGCTACGCCCAGATTTCTGCCTGCTCTACTTTTCCTGGGAGACCGGTTGGATAGATGCCTGGGGAGTTGTCAGAATCCAAGATCTGTTTGAGGAATTGATTTCTTTTGATTCACGGTTCCTTAAAGTTGCTTTGTTCTGGGTTGAGTTGAAGTGCTAATTGAAATGCTTGGTAAACAACCAGAAATTATCTTGAATTATCAATCCTGGCGGACAGAGCTTCATGCTGTTCTGTCCTCTGCGAAGATCTCTGTGTAGAATATTAGAGACGAACAGATTTTAGGTTTCTAAGATAAAAAGCAAAAACCTTTTGCAGTTCCCTTTCAGGGGAGTGAAAGAAGTGAATTTGAAAGGTGTCGTTAAGAGGAAGAACTACAATCATGCGGAATCAGAATGGGGCTAGGACGATAAGGGGGAAGGACAGGGGCGGATTGGCCATTGAATGCACCTTCCCGGTGGGCCGGTGGCTGGTCATGCTGTCTTTTTTTTAATTATTCTTAACAAACAAACCAAAAGAATTGTTGGTCCTGACCCCGGTAGGGTTGTGTTGTGTTGGAGGGGATGGGGAGGGCTTACCTGACTCTCCCTCCTAGTAGGGACAGCGATTGGGCTGGGAGATAAGGCTGTTTGTTTACAAACAGCTCCTGCCCATGTGCTGATCAGAAGGTTGCTACCTTGTAAAGAAGGTTCTTCGAGATGGCTCCCAACATTCTCACAACTGGGTTGT
>QEPC01012035.1:4352388-4392003 GCA_003113815.1 Sphenodon punctatus | reverse complement strand
CCTGGGCCAGCCTGGGCTGGCTTGGAGGGCCTGGGCCGGCCTGGGCTGGCTTGGAGGGCCTGGGCCGGCCTGGGCTGGCTTGGAGGGCCTGGGCTGGCTTGGAGGGCCTGGGCCGGCCTCTGAAATGAGGGCCAGTACCCACCCAGTGGCAGTCTCCCCCCTGCCATCCCCCCATAACCTCCCGCTCACCCCTGCCAGGCTGCTGAGGATCTGAGTCTAGGGACTCAGCTCCGATAGGCCCCAAATCTGGTACACTCTGCCCGCCCCCAAGCCAAGCCCCCAAGCCACGCCCCCTTGGCCCGTTTCCGGCGCGCCGGCGGCTTTGCCACCGGCACAGGGCCACTAACACTATATTTTCCCAGGCCACTTTGATTTCCCAATCCACCCCTGGGGAAGGATGCCTCTCCATGGTGGTGATGTGAGCTGTCAGTTGTCCAAGTCATTAAAGGGGGCTTGTGGAAAAGCCAAATTGAAATCAAGGAAGCAGCACGTCACAGTATTGTTCACACCTACCTTTGGCTCGTGATGGCTGAGACAGCACAGCCTGTAGTGTTCGGAGAGCCTTTCATGGTGAGTGACCTAGAGACAGGCTAGGGTTAGTGTAGTGAGCAAAATTAGAGATTCCGCTCTCCAGCTTGATTGCCTTTTGAACCACCCGTGTGTGTGTGTCCCTGCTTACTTGCGGAGCCATTCTCTTCTCTTCGGAACAGAAATGCATACAGCCTTTGTCTCCACACTTTGCACTGTACATAAGCAGCAGTACACTTCGGGGCTGGCAGCTTACTGCGCTGGATGAATTCACACTACATAGTTGCAAGTCCTAAGTGAAAGCCGTTCCTTGCACCTGATGAAGTCCATTTGATATGGATTCCATTTCCCAGGAATATTGACTGACTTATATGATGATGATTTCCTGTAGTATTAGGATCCAGTGCATTTTTGTCTAATCTTAAATGCGCTTTCACTATTTCTTTTGGGAAGCTTTTAACCAGACTAATGGAGCTCACTGGAAATACTCTCTCTCTCCAAGAGATGGTCAGTCCAGTGCTAGGTTGCTGCTCCTCCTAGAGCAAGGATTCTCAGCCTGGTGCTTGGGAGCACCAGAGTGCATGATAGGCAGGATTCCAAGAGCTTTGATGGGTAGGAGAAGCTAACCCTGGCTTTGCCGCCCAGGCTGTTTCTGCCTCTAGGACAGAGGGGTTGTGATTCCTATTTTCTGCCCTGCTGTTTTAGGAGGTGCGAGGGGCTTAGAGGTGGGGGGGGTTGTTGTGTGTTGCTTTTTTTTCTTTCTCTTGGGTAGTCCCTAGCTTGACCTAGTTAGCAGGTGGAACACAGTGGGGGACTTCGCAGGCACCTCCTACCCTACGAGGCTAAGATAACTCTAGGGCAAGAAGGGAGCAGTTGTGACCCGCCCAGAACTTGCAGACTAATGGGCCTTGCTGGAAGTTCTCCCATGTAATCACCTTGTTATCCTTGTGCCTATAAAATGGTATGTTTAGATAAAGGGTTCTCAAAAGGACCTAATATCCCTTCTGAATTTCAGAGACTCCAAAAGGCCCAACCTTGGGGTTCTGGTTAATGATTTCTGAGCCTCATGAAAAGGCTAAATCCATGGTCTGATGTGCTTGAGAGCAGCATGTTGAGCTGTGCCCTCATTTAATATAACTTTGAAAGCAGCATTTATGAAAGTGAGCAATCATTGGTTGGTCACAGTTGCAAGCTAGGACTGTCTTAAACCTAGCTGATAAAAATTCACTTCCTTAATACTTTCCCCCCCTGTCCGATGTTCCTAAATTGCCATCGGGCATGCTAATATGGGCTTTGTGCACAGGCACACCCTGCTTTGCCTCTATTCCTGCAGTATTTAAGAGTATGCAGCAGTGTGAGCCAGTTCCTAGTAAAGCACTGTCTAGCGCTTACAGCTGGAGTGAAGAGCCCCAATGTGCTAGACACAGCACAAATAAAATGAAAAGATCATTCCAGACCCAAAGAATCTCTGCTTGTCAATTCCCAATGCTAGTGATTAACCCCAGCTTGGTAAGAATTCCAGTGGCAGCTGCAGCAGTAAAACACTGTCACCAAGAGAGGTGAAAAGATTCTTTAGCAGAGGAAGGAATTTAGCCTCCCTTCTCAGTTGGGAAAGCTAAAACAAGGTAAATGAATTGCTCAAGATCAACGGGCTGCTTTTGCTGGAGCCTTTTTTCCTCCATTTTTCTGTGAGATTGTAATTCCACTTTTTAAAATGTTCCAGTATTTTCTCTCCTGCTTTAAAAGTAACCCCCCTATTGCCAGGGCCACTGCTAAGTATCCCATCATGCTTCACAGCTCAGCACTGACTCTGGTGCAAACACACTGATAGCAGGATTAAACCATTTGCATGTTACAAAAGATGCCTGTGATGAAGTCGGCACAATTGCTAAGCCTGCATCTTGCAACCTAATCCTTTCACACAATCTTTTTTAAAAGTAGGGGGTGGGGTGAAAAAGATTTCCTTGAACTAAACATCTCACGTGAATGCAGCCAAAGCAAGTGTCATGCCCATTGCCTATACAGACTGTCCAGAAATCCTGGTTCCATTCCCCTCCTCTAACCACTAAGCAGTCTGCTCACACTCCAAAACCACCTCTTCCACTTGCTACCTGTACTGCTGCCTCAGGGAAGTCCTTTGAACAACATTGACTCTCCCAAACGAGGAAACTCTCTTGGGTAGGGGCAGCTGTCACGGAGTGTGTGGAGAGGAGTGAGAATAATACGCCAACTCTGAATCGAGCACAAGCGCTCCGATTTCTCCCCACCGTACGCCATAGTTCATTGGGAGCTCGAGGAGGGGACCCGCTTATATATGATGTGCTGCGGACAATGGGTAGCATATGGGAGGTGTTTAAAGTGAGTGGTTTCCAGGCAGTTCTAGGCAATCCATAAAATTGCTCAGGGGAGCCCCCTGCTCTTTGAGACAAGAGAGGCATTAATTAATTCGTTAAATAACTCTTCTAAGATGATTTGGCCCAGTGAGTTGGGGACTCTTCTTCCTCTCCCCCTGCTCCAAGCATGTGGCATCCGCTAACCCCGGTTTAACCACAGTTGAACATTTCTTATGTATGTTGCAGGGCTGATCTGGTGTCCCATGCATAAGAAATGTTCAAGTGGGGTTAGTGTCATGTCTGAAAACACCCCAAGTTTTACACTCCTTGTCCGTCCCTCTGTTTCGCCTTCCTTTGTTGTCCGTCCGTCTCCCCCCCCCCGTCCCCCCGTCCCCCTCCCAATCTCTCAGATTGTAAGCCCTAGGGCAGGGACCATGTCTATTCCATTGCTTTGTAAAGCACCAGGTACATTGCTCGCGCTATATAAATGCTTGGTGGTAATAATAATCATAATTAAGTTGCAGGTGTGACTCCTTGAAACCCACTTGTTTTCCTGCCCTTTTAAAACTATTATTTATATAGCACCAGCAATGTGCCTGGCACTGACTAATAAGTAGATGGGTCCCTACCCTGGGGTGGAGGGGGCTTGCGGATCTAGAGGGGAAGCTAGGGAGAGACAGGGAGAAGTTGCAGGGGTACGTGCTTCGCTTAGTTCCAGAGAGAAGAGGACCCTGAATGAGAGAGCAGTAGGAGGAGCGTCCTCGGGCAGTCTGTGAGGGTGAAAAGCTAGAGAAAGTTGGACAGGAGAGGGAGGTTTCAGGAGGAATGTTCTTGTTGTCTGTAATGCTGCAGCAGACCATGGTAGCGGCTCATAGATGGAGGGCCGAGTCTCTCTGCTCTGTATCCATGGGGCTCTGCTCAAGATAAAATGGAGAGCAAGGACAGACAGTGAGCTCTTCTGTCCTGTCCTGCAGACTGCATTACCCGTTTGAGACCCCGTTCAATTTGATCCAGGTTGGTTACCGCACTCTGTTTTACAGCTCGCTTTCCCCATAGTTGGGAGGTTCCCGCCTCCTTGGTGCCACAGCCCTTGTCTGTTGTCCTTGCCACGCGGCCGTCGGGTCTGGCTGAGAGCTCGGAGCTCTCTCTCTCTCTCGTCCAAGTAGCAGACACCACTTTCCTCTGTGTCTTGCCACAAAGTGTTAGATGTGCCTGGGGGCGGGCAGTTCTCCGTTACCTGTGTATGGGCTGGTGATGGCTCTAGGCCAAGGTGGTGCAACCTGCATCTGTGCCAAGTCTGGGGATGGCCCCCAGTCACAGCTCTGCATTGACGCTCTCCCCTACCGGCGCTGCTGGCTGGCTTCAGTTGCCGTCCCCTTTCCTAGTGAGGGGAAGATGGAAGCAAGGTGCAACTTCTTCTAGTCCCAGGGATTTGTGGAGTGGCAAGGCCAGCCCTGCTTGTCGGCTTCTCCTTAATCGGGGCCCTGGGGAATGGCTGGCTGCCTCGTTGCTGCTGCGCAGTGGAGGAAAGGCATTGAGGAGCTGCAGTTTGGTTCTTTAATATTTGCTGCTTTTCTCAGCGAAAGGCTGGGAATCATTGTCCTTATTTTTGCTGGCCGACATTTCCATGCTGGAGAGCTGCATTTGGACTAGCACAGAAAATGAATTGGTTTACGTGCGTTTGTAGAAACGGGTTTCTTTATTGTAAGGGGGAGGAGGTGTCTGAGACTTGGGTACATCTTTTGGTTTGTGCCTCGTTAAACCTGCGTGGGACAGTCAAGCCTTTTCATTTCCCTTCTCCTTCTACAAATCTGGGAGTAATCCACCTTGGAGCCTGGTGAATTCCTGCCTTGCATATCCTGCCTGGAGAGAAACCTCTCTCCTTTTCCTTCTTTTTTCTGACTGGAGGAGGCTCATGTTGTGCGGTGCAATCTGTCTTGGTGGTGGTGCTTAGCTCTGCTGCATGAGAAATGTGGGTTTAATTGTGATGTCTTGCTTCCTGACCTGGGAGCAGGCAATTCTGAATGAATGGGGACCCTTCCCGCTGATGAAGAAATACTTAATTATCTGATAAAAGCCCAGCCAGTCCTTGGTTCTCATGCAGGATACTGTAGCTGTTGTCTTGGAGGCTCAGAGGTTAATATTAAATAGCGATGTTGAACCCATGGTTAGAAGATGATGATGTAGTCAATCAGATGCCAATTTGATGTTGCTTTTATGACCTTGTACCATTTGTAATCAGCCCACGCTTGTGCCTTGCCGTTACTGTCTAGTGTGTTGTGTTCTCTTCAATATAGCCAAGCCTGTGGAAAGCTAGCCGAAGTGAACATAAACCAGGCTCCCTTTCCTCCAGCCGTGACTCTGCCTTTACCAGTCCAGTGTCTGTAACCAAACCAGCGGTACTGGCCAGTGGCTCAGTCCTCACCTCTCCCAAAGAGGTAAGGGGGAAAAATGGGGATAGGATGGGAATCTTTCCTGCAAGGCTCACCTTCTGTAGCTTAAGAACTACAGGGCCTTTTATCCATGTGTCATTCACTCTCGAGGATGGTGTGCTAAGCTTCCTAGTGCAGCACTGGAAATGAACTTTGAAGTCTTCCTTGTGTGGGTCCGGAATTGCAGAGTTCGGCTCCATCGTGCTTTGTACACCTGCATCTTCAGAGAGAGTTCACAGGAGCAACATCCAACTTATCAAGTGTTTTCCCAGAGTCCAGACCCCAATCCTGCTGTTAATAGGTATGGGTCAGAAATAGTACAGATCATTCCTCCATGGACTTTACAAACAGGCGGATGGTCTGTCTCCTCTTCTAGCTCATGGCTGTTTTCTACCAGTGCTGGTATTGGGAAAGACCAAAAGGCCTAGGATTCACAAACACATGTGCCTCGAGCCCTCTGCTGCTAGACTCCTTTGGCAGAGTTAATGATGGACTTAACTCATGGTGACTAACCAGCCAGGTGTGTCCAGTGGTTTTTAGATCTCTGAAGTTGAATGCTCTGCAGCCCTTGGGCACTCGCCAACGTTGGTCCCTACATACTTCCGTGGAACAGGGCTAATAGGAGTGAATGAGAGTGTGCTGGATTTGGGCTGAAAAAAAGTTTACAGGCCCTTGTGGCAAAGAGTCTGCATGAATTTGTAAATGGATCTAAAGCCACCTCTGCCTGCTGAAAACCAAAACAGAGCTTTGTGTTAGTCAAATCTAGAAAGCAAGCCTGACCAGAGTTTTAATAGCCGAGACTTAAAAAATAGAGGGGTACGATTGCTTCATCCTGGGGGCACTGGGTCATCTGTTCTCCAAAACACAGACCCCAAGCAGAGCAGGAAAGATTGAAATTGCCAGTGTTAGTCAGCATCTTTCTGTTTTCAGTTTAACTCTGTTAACCGTGCCAGTGAGGGAGGGTGACGGGATTAGCCAGGTCTCAACAAGGCTAGTTTTAACAGCCAGTGTCAGTGCACTCATCCAGGTTGAGGCGTGTGGCTGTGGACACAGGAAGCAAGTAGAACCCAGCTTGAACTGGACATTTCGGCCCAAGCAAGGCCTGAGTCCGGTTGGGAGTTCTCCTACCTGCCCCTTACAGAATGCTGTGATAGCATCTTTTCATCTCTTTTTATTTCATTTATTTATTTAAAAACGTATTACCCCGCTCCTTCCAGCCCTAAGGCAGCTCGGGGCGGCCGCACCCCTTCCTGCCTCTCCTGTGATGCCCACCCCTTACTAACTATCATTGCAGCACTCCATAAAGGGGTTTCCCTGGCTGCCCGTTAATCACGGGCAGAAATTACACCTGCTCTGGGCTCCGCAGAATGAGCTGGGATCCCAGCAGATTTGGGTCAGGTTTCTACCAGCAGGAACACTTCTATTATCAAACAGCATTTCCAATGACTAGTGTCGATGTGGCTCTCTGTTTTGTTCCCATTGTACATCAGGAAGCAAGGTTTGTCTTACCTGAGACTTTGTGAATTTTCACCATTCCTAAATCCATGCTCCTTGAGTGGAAGGGGTTGGGATATCACTGATACAATGGAATTTGCCATTTTATACCAACATTCATTGTTCTAAACTAGGAAATGACCAAACAGCCATCCACCATTAACATATATGTAAATTTCCAAAAAGACAGAAGTGAGAAGTTCCCTTTATTTTATGCTGTGATCCTTTCCGCTATGCTGTGTGCGGCAGAGGTCCCATCTTTCCACAGGACCTAGCATCTCTAGGCAGTGCTGTAAGGAGCAGAATTCCAACAGGCTTACAACTCACCTGGATACTTATCAGAATGAATTCAAGGGCCATGTACTCGGTACTACTTGCACATTATTCTAGTAGGTACTGCGTACAGCACCTAGCACTTGTCTTTCTGGGTAGCGCTCGGTGTCTGAATCTCGGGGTAGATTCCTAATCCAAAGTCCTCTCTTGTCACTTTCATTTCTGCCAGTAACTTCCTTTTGTAAAAATCGCTGTAAAATTCAATATTGTTTCAGTTCCTTCAGCATGGCTGAAGTGTTCAACTAGCAGGAAGAAGTCTGTCCTTGCATCCTGATTTATTGTCCCAGCGGCAGCAGCTGTCTATAGGTGGAGATGGTTGCAGTTTGTCCACCTGCCCCCCTGCCTCCCCTTTCAGAGGCTTGGTGTGAGCACAGGATCGAGTCTGCATCTGTTGAGTTCTTGTCATGCTCTGCTACCGGAAGCCTTCAAAACAAATTCCTTCATCTCCCATCTGAATAACCACCAATACCCACCTTATAGGGAGCACTGTGAACCGATGCAATTCATATTTGTAACGTGCTTTGAAAAGGAGGCTCTCTGTCTCGTGCATTTTATTGCCTTAGAATCTGTTAAGGAAGATGTTGAACTACGGCCTAGAGGAAGGTCACCTAGTTAAGAACATAGCCAGTGAGACTGACGGTCCATCCAGCCCAGCATCCTGTCTCCAACAGTGGCCAATCGCAGTAGCTTGGGAGAAGTTCCCAACAGGTCATAATGAGGCGATCTATTCCCTGCTGTCCACTCCCAGCTCCCCACAGTAAGAGCCTGAGGTTACATTCCCCAACCTAGTTGGCTAATAGTCATTAATGGACCTATCCTCCAAGAACCCAGCTATTGGCCTTGACCACATCCTCTGGCAACAAATTTCACAAGTTAATCGTGCCTTGAGTGAAAAAATACTGTGTGTGTGTGTGTGTGTGTGTTAAATCTGCTGCCAGTTAGTTCATAGCCAGGATTCTAGTCCAGGTTTGGTACTTAGAAGTACCTGACACTTCTTTCTGCTTCCAATGACAATATTCCCCAATTTAGTTCTCAGGGTGAGCTTATCATGGCTGAAGCTCATTATCACTAATGTGACTGTCCCATTTGTGCTCTCTAGGGTGAGAGACTCCTTTATGCCAAAGACTGTACACCTTATAATCTTCTCATTCAGGTTTAAAAATGGCAGCATACACTTTAAAGAAAAGGAAAAAAAGACAAGCTTGGTGCAATTTCTTTGCAGATTCTTCTGCACAAACTTTGTAGTTCAGCATTAAGACGGAGAATGATCAAATTCTTAAAATCTCAACTGTTGTCCCCGTTCTTCAGTAACTTAATAAATTTGCCTTCCTTGTCACTGCTGAATGTGGTGTTGAGTTCCCGAGAACTTAGCTTTGCTCTAGATCTATAATAAAGAGCTCAGGATATCTTGTGACTTGTGTTTGGATGCTTCAGCCTATTAGAAATGTGTCTTTTCATGCAATCACTTTTTAACACTTGCCAGCCGTGCTGGGAGTTTTTAATTTAAACCCTGCTCTGAATTTTGTTTTATTCTGACATTCCAATTTGAACTGTGGAGGTTTTTGCATTGATCTGTTTGTCATTCCCAGCGCTGTAATAGCGAAGGCATGAAATCAGTGCTTTCCTCCATGTTGCCGTAAGACTGTTGCGTCCATGAACTACAGTGCAGGGACTTAAAGGGGGGCGGGGGAGTGTGGGCATGGGGAGTTTGGGGTGGGAGGGGTTGCGCCGCGCGGCCCCGCCCCCTCCCCAATTCCCCGCCCCTCTGGTGAGAGGGGAGGTACATGCATAGGAGAATGGGGTGGGAGAGGGATGGATTTCCCCCACCTGCCGTTTTTACCACTCTGCCTCCGGGGATGCTAGGCTTGGGAGACCCCCTCTGGCTACCCACGTCCCTTGGTCCTTGAGTGGTGTCATTTTGGGGGGGGGGCTGATAATTGGATGCCAGGGGGGAGCCTGTTTGGAGAGGGAGGAGAGGGGGCAGCTACTGGGGTTGTGTCGGCCCCTTGGGGAAAGATGGGCGGGATGCTACATTGAGACTATCAGGAGAGAGACTTGGTGTCTGTCCCGTGTCCAACTCCCATCTTGGACTATCTGGGGGGGGTTCAGGCCAGTAGGACCCCTGATCTGACACTGATGCAGCTCAGTGTAACCAGGGCCCCGATTCTTCCGCGGAATTTTTTTAAAAATTCCGCGGGAGTCAGGGGCCAATTCTGCGCCTCGACGCGATTTACCATGCGGGGGTAAGCGGGGCAGGAGATTCCGCGGGGGGAGGGGAATTCCGCGGGAAATCTGCGATTCGCAGACCCGCGTTTCCCTCGGGGCCCTGAGTGTAACGGTGGCTAAGGAAAACCTACCATCTCTGATCTTATTCAGGAGGAGGCGGCCAACCTCCTGTGCATTATGGAGACCTGGCTGGATGAGGAATCTGGTCCTGTTTTGTCCCAGATGGTGCCAGCCAGATTCTTGGTGCAGCATCTGCCTAGGACCAGGGGTTGGAAGAGACACCTTGACCTTTCTGAGGTCCCCCAATATGGAGTGTGCCCACCTTGTGTTGGATTTGGTGGAGGATAGATTGGGGATCCTGCTGGTATATCGACCACCCTGCTGCACAGCAACCTCCCTGTCTTCTCTAGCCAGGCTGGTCTTGGAGGTGGTGTGGAGATCACCCAAACATATTGTTCTGGGTGAGTTCAACATATATGCTGAGGACAGCCTTTTAGGGGCAGAGCAAGAGTTCATGGTCACTATGACAACCATGGGCCTATCCCAGATTATATCTGGCCCAACACATGACGTGGGACACATGTTGGATTTGATGTTTTGCACCAGCCTGGAAACAGGGATTCCAATTATTAGGTGGTATTAGGCCACCATTGTCACGGTCCGATCATTCCCTTCTGAAGGCTCAGATCCCGACCCCCTATATCCTCGTCATGGTGGTGGACCAATTCGGTTGTCCACCTCTGGAGACTAATGGATCCAAATGGTTTCCAGAACATTCGGGGATATGCCCACTGACCTTGATGGCTGTTCTGTCGATGACCTGGTTGCCTTGCGGAATAACATCTTGAACATGGCCATGGACGCAGTTGCACCCAGGAGTCCGCTTCCACTGCTTTGATAGTGCAGGTCCCCCTGGTATAGGGCCTGTGGCAGGTGGTGCTCAACTCACACTGAAGCTGGCTGGTTATGACAGCATGGATAGTGTCTGAGGGACTATACTGTGACTGTCATGGCGGAAAAGAGAGTTTTCTCCACTGTTATAGCATCTGCAAGGTCTCGTCTGGCAGAGCTGTTCAGTTGGTGAGAGGCCTGGTTGATTCGACCTGTCTCCACCAGGAAATGGAGCCATCTAATGCTCGCTGTGATATTTTTATTAATTGCTTTGCAGACAAAGATCGCTCATATTCACCAGGACTTGGGTGCTGCCACTTTGGAGGGTCAGAGTTTGGGGTTATGGAAGCTCAGTCTTGTCTTGTCTTTGTTTGGAACAGTTTCAGTTGATATCACCCACCAATTGCGGGGAGATTCTTGAGGCACTGAGGGCAACCAGTTGTGAATTAGATCCTTGCCTGCCTGACTGATGAAAGCCAGTTGGGAGACATTGGAGCTGATGCTGGTGGGGGTTGTCAGTGCCTCCCTTCAGGAGGGCAGGGTGTTGACGCCCTTAAAATGGCGGTGGTTCAGCCCCTGCTTAAGAAGCTATCTTTGGACACCGACTCCCCGACCAGCTATCAGTCTGTCTCTAACCCTCCCTTTTTAAGGAGGGTTATTAAACGGGGTAGTTGCCTGGCAGCTCCAGGCTCAACTCGATGCTATCAGATTCCTGGACCCGTTTCAGTTGGGTTTTCATCCTCGGTATGGCACAGAGACTGTGGTCTTGGTCGATGGTCTGTGCCTAGAGATTGATAAGGGAAATTCTACCCTGTTGATTTTGTTAGATCTCTCAGCAGCCTTTGGTACAGTTGATCATGAGGTGGTGGTGTTATGACTGCAGGACCTGGCAGGATAACTGCTCTTGAGTGGTTCTGCTCTTTCCTGTTGGGGAGGTCTCAGCAGGCGGTGATGGGCGATTGCTCGTCGTCCCCTCATGACCTTCTCTGTGGGATCCCACAGGGTTCTGTTCTGTCCCCCCTCTTGTTCAATGTGTATCTGAGGCCGCTGAGCGAGATCATCCAGAGGTTTGGGGTGAAGTGTCATCAATACGCTGATGCCACCCAGTCCTACCTCTCTGTCATCTGACCCGGGTCCTGCCGTCTCGGTGCTTTCCCAGTGCCTGGCTCCAGTCAGGGATTGGAAGCGGGTGAGCCGATTGAAGTTGAATCCTGACAAGACTGAAGTGGTGATGGTTGACCGGCTTTGTGACTTAAAGGGGATTGGGACTCCTGTTACTGATGGGGTCTGGCCCCCTCTGGTCAATCAGGTTTGCAGTCTTGGAATGCTTCTGGATCCTTCACTGCACCTGGATCTTCAGGTTGTGGCAATGGCCAGGTGTGCTTTTTACCAACTCTATCTGAGGAGGAGGCTGCAGCCTTTTTTGACTATTTATTTATTTATTTCAATTTGTTAGCCGCCCCCTCATGCTTACGGCATCTCAGGGTGGTGTACAATATTATAAAACCCAATAACAACAATAAAATTAACAACAATAACCCAAACCCCAACAATTTAAAACATCACTTAAAAACCACCCCCACCCTCCGAAGGCCTGAGCGAACAGCCAAGTCTTGCAAACACGTCGAAAGGCCAGCAGGCCTGGGGCCAGGCGAGCCACCTCCGGGAGGGAATTCCATAACCGCGGCCCGGCCACCGAGAATGCCCTCTCAATTGTGACCCCCCGTCTTACACGGGGGACCTCCAGAACGGCGCTCCCAGTGGACCGAAGGGATCGCTCTGAGGCGCGGAGGGCGAGGCGGTCCCCGAGATATGAGGGGCCCAGACCGTGCAGTACTTTGTAAATCAATACTAACACCTTGAATCTGGCTCAGTACGCTATAGGCAGCCAGTGCAGAGCGCGGATCTGACCACTGTCATCCATGCTTCCATCACCTCAAGGCTAGATGACTGCAGCGTGCTCTATGCGAGGCTGCCCTGGATGACTGTTCGGAAGCTACAGCTGCTACAGAATGTGGCAGCTCCGCTCTTTTCGGGGATGACTCGCAGGGAGCACATGACACCGGCGCTCTGAAGTCTGCACTGGCTGCTTATAGCTTTCCGGGCACTATTCAGGGCGCTGGTGTTGACCGTTTAAAGCTCTAAACAGTCTGGGGACCACATATCTGAAGGACCGCCTGGCTTACCATGTCCCATTGCAGCCCCTGTGGACGGGCAGGGCTGGGAGTGCCCTCTTGCAGGTTCCATCGGCTACGCTTGCCATAGGAGGGCATTTTTGGTCGTTGCCCCAGGTTTTTCGGAACTCCCTTCCCACAGAAGTTTATCTGAGCTCTGGCCTAAGCATCTTCCAGAGGTGGTGCAAAGTTTCTTTATTTAAGAAGGTGTTTTGGGAGGGGGTGGGCTAGGGGCTCATTGGGAGGTTTTGCGTGTGGAATAGGGTGGGTGGGGTTGGAGAGGGAAAAGGTAGTTGGGGTTTTCTGATACGTTTGTAAGCCACCATTCAGGAAGGGTGAGGTAAAAATCAGAAAAATAAATAGAATATTTTATACAGGGAAGGAATAATAAGCCCTGCTGTTGTTGTCCTTGTTTTGCTAGATACTTGAGATCCTTTACCTTTTGTCATTGCTCAGAGGGTTACACGTCCTGTAGCAGAAAGCATGCTTTGCAAACTGGTTTTCTTTGGCATCCTAAGGATAGTGCCCCTAGGCAACCATCTCACCCCAACAAATCAGGAAAGCCTTCCAAGTCCTTCAGTGGGAAAGAAGTGGTGTGTACTTCCTGTTGGTGGTGGGGGGGAGGGGTTGTGTTATTACATTATGGGATTTGGAGGTGACTTATCGGAGCATATGTGTTCTGTGAAGGTCTAATAGAGCACTCTGAAACCCTGTCAACAGAGAGATTTCTCTCTCCTATCCAAAAAAAAATAGCGGCCTGCGTGACAACCATAGACAAGTACTCCATGAGGTGGGCGGGGGCCTGGGAACGCTCGTGCATTAAATATTAAAATTAAATGAGATTTAAAATCCGTTAAAAGGTGAAATAGGCCAAACTCTTGGCGCGCGCTCTCTTGAATAAACTCGTGGGGGAAATTTGATCTCCAGGCTGCTGTGCTTTCCAGTAGATCCATGCCCTGGGAGAACACTGCATCCTGGGATCAGTACTCCTGAAGACCAGAAAGGTCACTCTGATTTTGAGTTGGTGGGTTTTTAACATTCTTGGCTAGGAGACCTGCTTGCGTGTCACTGACCCATGCAAGACTGAGTTTTGATTTGCAAACGGGAAAAGTGTTTTTGTTCCTGGACTTACTATCTCTGGTAGTTCTTGTAAGCCATTAACGGGGAGCTGAAGAAACAATTACAACAGCTGAGAGAACAGGAGGTGGAAGTGAGTTGGAAAAGAGTATGGAACAGCGTGGGCAAGTATCCCTTGTGGGAAGTCATTCCCGTGCCTTTGCCTTGAGTTGAGGCAAAGAACTGAAAAGTGTGGACACTGAAACCCCAAAGGCTGAGAGCCAGCTTTTCGCATCGTTCGGTGCTTGAAATCTTCTCTGAGGTCTCCCTCTTCTCTCCCCAGAGTCCTTCCAGTACCACCCCTCCCATTGAGATCAATTCTTCACGCTTGACGAAGCTGATACGTCGCACCACTGATAAGAAGAGCGAGTTCCTGAAGGCTCTGAACGACGACCGCAACGGGGAGCTCACGGAGAGCAGAGAATGTGACAAACTGGAGGATGTACGTGCACAGCTCCCCTTTCCTTCCTGGGGGGCGTTGGGGGTGCTCTGAGTAAGGCACAGCAAAGCCCTCTTGTGATCTAGGGTGCAGACAGGAAAGGCCTGACCGAACTCTGGCGACGTATGCATTGTGACGGCATGGGGCTGTACAGGGAGCAGAGCTTGGCTCTGGCTGCCCTAGAATTCAAGGAGGATCTGAGCTAGACTAGACTGAGCCGGAAGGAGTCTTCTCAGCTCAAGCCCCGTAGAGTCTGCCTGGTCCATGTTCCCCGTGGGTAGAGGTGCTTGCCCCCCAGAGCACTGTGACGTTGCTGCACCCCATGAGAGTGGGGGAATGCCTCAAGCCTGCCCTTTCCCCGGCAAGATCCTCACCGCGTACCCTGATGTCACGGTGCTCCGTTACGTCGGGCCTCGGCTGGAAAGAGCCCAGCTGTATCAGAACCAGGTTTGGGTCAGTCCTGATGCAGTCGGGCTGCATTTTTCAGCCCAACCAGGCTCTAATTTGAATGATCAGTAGTAGCATCAGTATTGTGTACTGGCTGCAGCTGCCAGAGGGCCCAGAACAGCAAACATTTGAGGAAATTTCCCAGTAAAGGGAATTCTGTGTATGCATGTTGGTGCCTTCCAGTACAGGGCTCTGAAATGGTATCTAAACCTTAAAACAGTTCCATGGTCTCCATTCCTCAATGGGGGTCATAGAAAGCCACTTCCTATAGGACTAGACAGTATTTTGAGCACCATTCCTGTAGCTGTGCTGCCAGATTTCTGAGGATAGTGCACAGAGAAACACACGGGAGCCCTGAACCTAAAGAAACACGGGGAGCAATTTACTTAATTACTCAAACGTATACCCTGTCCTTCCCGTAAGATTCAGGGCCGCTTACAAAATAAGAACTGTAGAAAAACACAAAAATAAATATCCCCTATCTCCACCTGGCAAGCGCTTGGCCAAAAACAAAGTTCTTGCATTGCCTCTGGAAAATGCTCAGGCTCTGATGAACCTCCAGGGGAAGGGAGTTCCAGAATATAGGGTCAGCAACTGAGAACTCCCCTCTGCATGCCCTCGCCATATGAACCTGGCTGGCAGATGGTCCCTGCAGGAGGCTGCTCCTGGCCGACAGAGTGGGAAAGGCGGTCTTTCAGATAGGCAGGGCTTGGCCGTTGAGGGCCTTGTGCCCAGAAAGCTGTTGAGCTAATGCAGGCTCTGAAGCACAGGGGTAATGTGCACACAGTGACACCCCCACCCCCCAGTATAAATGGAGAAGGACAATTCCATTGTCTGGTAAGAGTTTAAGGGGCTTTACCCAAGGGATAGGGAGGAGCATGCTTGCTCCTTCTAGTCACTGCGCATGTTGCCAGCCGTTAGCTTGGCGGAGTGTGCTTTAAAGCTGTGCCGCTTCCTACGCACCCTGCCAATAGCATCTGCAAATAGAAAGAATTACACTGGACAAAAGGGGAACTCGAGCAGGCCTAGCGTACACTGCGCAGTTTGCCTTCCTACATCCTGCTTGTGTACATGGGAGGGCCACCTCCAAGAGCCAGAGAGGCATTTGCTGTTTAGAGATTATACCATGAAAGGGAGAAGTGCAGGACTTCCTTGTTTGGCCGAACATTTGGAAGACAGGGATAGGGTTTGCTGGCACTGTATATCTCCTTCACAGAGCACTCGCCCCACGGGGGAGGACAGCACTGTCTCTACTTCTCCTGCACCCATCGCCCCTCTAGTATCCGGTGGTGACTGTTTCTGTTCTCACCAGCTCTGTCCCTTCCTGAGTTGGTGACCGAAAGGGGAAGGGTTTTATTCTTCCCCTAAACCACCCGCTTTTTAGGGAAAAATCCTACGAAGCAGTCAGTGCCTTGTTGCTGCTGTTTAATTGGCATCTTCTCCTTCAGATGGAGGGCAACAGCACACCAGAACCAAAGGAAACCTGGGATGAGAACTGCCATCAGAATGGACTTTCTCTCCCCTTGATGGAGGGAGGGGAGAACCTGTCCCACTCATTGGAAGCAGAACACAGGTGAGTGGAGAGAGTTCAAGGAGAGACCTCGGCCATGTGGGAGGGGGAGGTTAGAAGGTTCTCTGCTCCAGACACGCTAAGAATAGCTCTGAGCTGCAGGGGTGAGCTTTGTGCTGGGGGGGGGGAGGAGTGTGTGTGTGTGAAGGGTTAGCAGACAGGAAAACCAAGCTCAGTCATTAACCTTTTCGTGCTGTCACCTCTGATGCTGCCTGGCTTGCTAGCCATTTCCCCAGGTAGGCAAAGCTGCTGGCACTGGAGCACATGACCTGCAAAAGGTGGGCACTCCTGATTGCAGGTCTGGCTTTCTCACCTGGATCATGTGTGCCGGAGCCACCAGTAGGAAATTCTCCCAAAGGCTGCCCAGCTGTGGCCAGTTGCAGGAGAAGACTTGTTCACAAAGGTAGTTAAATGCTTTTTTTTTTTCTTGCTTGCTTGAGAAGGGAAGAGGCTAGTGGCACAGAAAATTGGGAAGATCCTGAATTCTTGGTGCCCGTGTGCACCCCTGGGAAATCATCTTGCCTTTGCCTCGGGTTCCTTTTTAATAATAATAATTTTTATAGGCCCCTCCCTGCCAAATGGCGCTTGGAATGCTTTCACGATCATAAAATGCAGTAGCAATCTAAAATCCATTTAAAAGGAGACGGTAAAGAGGGAGGGTGGAATACATTGCGGATCCTAAAAGCCCCTGGAGAATGAACAGGACTTCAGGAGGGAGGGAGTTTCATGCGGAGGAGCCGGCCACAGCCAACGCCCGATCGCTCGCCTGCCTGAAGCACACTGGTAGGATCCCCAAAGAGCAGGTGGCTTCCGAGCACAGATACCCAGTTGGTGTGAGGCTTCAGGAACAGCTCTCTGATATAGCCAGGGCCTTTTAATGAGGCTATTCAGCAATGTTGTCATGCTCTCGACAAGTAGAGGAATGTGACTTGCATTGGGAAATGTTACTGTGAAATATGGAGCCATCTCCAATAACCGACTCTTCCACATGAATTGGTATTGGTCAACAGGAGCGACTCTTTTGCGCCTGATTACAAATGATCTTTACTCTGTTTCTTCTTTCTTTTCCTTATTCCCTTGGCCCTTGTTCTGTGGAGCAGGTTATTGAAAGCCATGGGGTGGCAGGAATACCCTGAAAACGAGGAGAATTACCTTCCCCTCACGGAGGATGAGCTCAAAGAGTTCCAAGTTAAATCAGAGCAGGTATGTTCCAGCTTGGGCCAGAGCAATCGCCCCGTTCCCACGGAACCCTTGGGTTTCCTAAAGGGCAAAGCACTAGCTAGAAATGGAATCAAAGCAATTGAAAACAGTGTCCTCAATGAGTATTTTGCTCCCCAAAGTTCCCTGGCAGCGTCTCCCATTTTGCTCTTTCTTCCTTCCCCCTGCAGCTAAGAAGAAATGGATTTGGGAAGAATGGATTTCTTCACGGCCGGGCCAGCAGCTTGTTCTCCCGCTGGAGAAGCACTTTTAACACCGAGTTTGAGAACTCGGACACAGAAACTAGTAGCAGTGAAACTTCAGACGATGATGCCTGAGAAGCAGGCATGAAGATTGCAAAGTCAACGAAACCAACCCAGTCAACTCGATTCTCAGTTCAGTTCACGTTCGGGGTTGTCTAAACTAAGCAGAGTTTGTTCTGTCTCGAGTCTGTTCCGTTTTTCTTTTGTTATTGAATACTTCATGCACAAGGGAAAGAATTGTATCCCAAAGAAGAGAGCGATTGGCTTGTTTAGTTTTCTTTTGGTTTTGCCCTTCTATGCTTAATAGACAGAGGTTTGTGCAGCTTGCAGATTGAGACAGAACCAAGCTACCGGGGACAGCGCAGCAGGACGCAGGAGACTTGGGCTCTGCAACAACAAGCTTCTACTAAAGCCGCCTACATCGCAATGTTGTGCGGTAACTGTGTGCTAAAACAATCATTGTCAATGACAAAATGGCTATTGAAGTTCTAATTGTGTTAAATTAATGCTAATAACCTGGATTTTTATTTTATTTTATTTTTTTGGCGGCTCGGGGAGCTTCATCACTTGGCCAGGTGTGTTTTTTGGGGGGGGGTTTGGGTACAGCTGTAAAATATTTGGATATAGGAATTGTTTGTGTTCTTCTTCTTGCAGCCTTGATATTCAGGGTGGATTGTAAAATATAAAAAATTTTGTGAGATTTCAAAGATTAAGATTATTTTGATAACATTATTTACAGATTTAAAAAAGTGACTATCACATTGAGTCTGTATGAGGGGGAGAAAACTACTGCATCAAAAATAACTTACTTGGAATAAATATTTTGCATCAGTTTGCCAACTTTAATTGTCTGTCTTCTGTAAGAAAACCACTTTTTATAGGCACAGGGCATTGAGGCATCTTTATACTTGGAAGAGAAATGCTTTCTTTCCTTGCTTGGCAAGTCTGTTAGTACATGCACCAATGCAAACTGCAGTAACAAAGCCAACCCCTTTTGAAAGGGACAAGGGTGAGATGATTTGAAAATGCCCAACAGCCCTTGCCTGTTTGAGAACAAAGGTTGGTTCCTCCTGGAGCCAGCGCTCAGCTTTGCTTCCTGGCTTTTGTGAGAGTGCAGGGCTGCTGCATGTTCACAGCATTTTAAAAAATCTGAACTCTTTGCTGAATCATTTTAAGAAAAAAATCCCATTCTATAGCCTTCAGTCCATTTATTCGGTCTCAGGGAGCAATCTTCCCCCGTGTCCACTAGGAGACAGCATAGACTTTCCACTGGGCATGCGTAGGGAGAGCGCGCGAAAGTCTGCCTCTGATCCTGCAGGTTCAGTCTGCAGGAAAGTCTGCCTCTGATCCGCACACCCACCAGACTTTCTAGTCCAGTCTTCACCGGAAACCCAGAGATCCTCGACGAGCACCCTTAAGGGCTGCAAGAGCAGGCTTAACCTATTCATCCCGGTGCCGGCCCCAGGGTACGGCCCGGGTCTCCCAAGTGTGCAGGGTTCGACCTCCGGGTACAACCCGTCCCAATATACGCCTTGGATGGCGGAAACAGCCAAGACCCGTCGGGTGGCCGCCTGCCAAGCCGCAGCACGCCAAGAGGGCGCTGCTTCCCTGAGGCGCGAAACCAAAACTGCGCCAGAGATCCCCGCGCAGGCCACAGCCCCCACTTCACAATCGGAGGAGCTGCGCGGCAATCTTGGAGACGGGCGGCCAGCACCTGAAATGGAGGAAGGATTCTGCCTCCTCACAAGTAAGAGGGGAACATTGTGTGGAGTCCTTCCAAAGGCTCCAAATGGACACGCTTAGGTCCATGATGGGGGCCCTAGCACGCATTGAGAGCAACCAGAGAAAGGCCCAGAAGCGTACGCCCCCCCCTTCCCTCCGCCCAAAGCCTCCTTTAAGGGAGACTCTAGAAAAGCCGGAAAGGGCAAATACAAGGCCCCCCGCAAGCCAGCCCACAGCCACTCCCTCAGGGACCTGCTAGGGTGGTCCTCAGAATAGGAACGGGGTGAGTCCCCCTCAGAGGAGGGCGAGTTGTTGGGGTCCTCTTCCGAATCAGAACTCCTGCCGCAGCCCCTGCGCAAGAAACGCAAGGCCCAGGAACAGGCTAAGACACACACACACCCCGTACTTTCCCCCTCAGTGGGATCAGGTGAAGATCTAGATTGTTCCTCGGGGACACGGGATCAGGACACTCCCAAATGGGAGGACATCCTGGCTAAGGGCCCCAATGAGCTGGGCAGAGAACTTCCTTCCGATCAGGGCCCCAAGCTCCTGAGGAGGGCACAGCGGGTTCTCAGGATAACCCCTAGCACACACAAAAAGAAGGAATCTGAATCCTCCGACGACGAGGGTTCAGACAGAATATATCCCCAAGCTCCATAGTGGCGGCAAGGGGGTCACCCTAGACCGGGCCTTTGAAAAAATCATTAAGGCCCAATGAAAACAGCCTACTAAGGCAACCAAACTTTCTAAAATCCAACAGACCCTATACTCATTCTCCAAACAGAGTGACCCCATTTTCAAGCCACCTAAGGTGGATGCAGCAGCCGCCGCCTCAGCTCGCCAGTCGGTCTTCCCCTCCTCAGAAGGCCTCCTACCGAAAGACCCTACTGATAAAGGAATAGAAATTGGCCTTCGTAAGAGCTACGAGGCTTTGTCCTATACCCTGCAGATGGCCACCACTGCTTCTTATCTTTCCAGAGCCATCATGAAATGGTTCAACTGGCCAAAGACCCGAACATTTCAGCCACTCTTTCACGAAAACTGGCCGCTAACGTCACCCTTGCCCACACTTTTCTCATGGATGCCTCCATGAACATTGTAACATGGGCAGCCCGAGGCATGGCGGCCATTGTAGCAGCACGTTGCCAGCTGTGGTTTCGCTCATGGCGGGCTAACACCCACGCCAAGAACCTGCTTGTCAATAGCAGATTCAAAGGGGGCAAATTGTTTGGTCCGGCCCTGGACAAGGCTCTCTCCGATGCCTCCAACAAGGAGAAGAAACGCTCCCTTAACCAGGTGCAAACATTCAAAAGATTATTTCGTCCCTTCCAGAGATTCAACCAAGGCCACAAGCGACCTTCTCTTCCTATAATGCCTGGAGCTCCCAGCAACACAGCAGAGCACACACGGGACGCGGATCCAAACCCAACAGGTCAGCTACACACGCCTCCTATTCCAGACACCCCGGGTCCCCCTCTCGCAAACGAGTCCTGACTCCTTGGCCTCTTCTTCCCCCGGCTCCTACCGGCTAAGGGGAAGGCTCCTGCACTTCGCCATGCAATGGAATCAATCAGTCTCCAACACCTGGGCCCGACAAACAGTAACACAAGGCTACTCCGTAGAATTCAGATCCAACCCAAGGGAGTTCTTCCGCATCTCCCCCCTCTCACGTATCACCTGCAAACGCAAGGCGATCCGAAATCAACGGACTTTACGAGGTGGGAGCTGTAGAAAGAGTACCATGGCACCAAAAAGGAAGAGGACTCTACTCAATCCTTTTCCTCGTGCAGAAGAAGACCGGAGAATGAAGAGCGGTCCTGGATCTGAAACGCCTCAACAGATTAATCAAACTCCAAAAGACCAAAATGGAGACCTTAGCCTCCATCACACTGACAATATCGAAGAACAACTGGCTCGCTTCCTTAGATCTAAAGGACGCGTACCTACACGTCCCCATTCTTCCGGTTCACCAGCAATGGCTCCGGTTCGCCTACAACAATCACCATTGGCAGTACTGAGCTCTCCCCTTTGGCCTCACCACAGCTCCTCGAACGTTTGCAAAGATTTTGATTCCACTCATTGCGAACCTTCGACTCCAGGGTATGGCAGTCTTTCCATATTTGGACCACATTTTGATCCGGGCGACATCTCACGACCTAACTCAGACTCATCTCTATCTCACTATCTCCTACCGGGAACGCCACGGTTTTCAGATCAACCGAGACAAAAGTCACCTGACACCCACCCAACACCTGGGAGCCATATTCCACACCCACCTGGACAGGATATTCATCCCACCTGTTCAACAATACAAGATCAGGAACCTTATATCCTCCATATGAACGCAGCCACTGATACCTCTCCGAACACTAGCATCCCTACTCGGGTGCATGATCTCCTGCACACGACACCTTCAGTGGGCATGATTTCATGTGTGCAGCCTCCAGCAGCTGCTTCGCCCTTTGCAAATACAAATAATCAACAACTGCCTAATATCTATATCAGTTCCGACTGAGACCCTACAATCCTTCAACTGGTGGGAAGACCTACTCAGATTCCGAGACGAAGTTCCCCTAACAGAACCACACAGAATAGTACTGACCACGGACGCCAGTCTCTCAGGATGGGGAGCCCACATTGACGACAACTTCATTCAGGGGACCTGGTCGGCCACAGACGCCACTCAAAGCATCAACTGACTGGAACTCAAGGCCATTTGGCTAGCCCTCCACCGGTTTCTCCCCCATGTAGAGGGACGGCATGTGATCGTCTTCACAGACAACGCCACGGCCATGGCCTACGTCAACCATCAAAGGGGTTCTCGATCGAAGAGGCTACACAAGGAAGCGTCCCGCTTGATGACCTGGGCGGAGTGCCACCTTCTCTCTGTTGGCCCTCCACATAAAAGGCGTAGGCACACCTTGTCGAGGCGGACTGGCTGAGTCTTCAGACCCTGAACCCGGGAGAATGGACTCTCAGCCCGACAGCCTTCCAACGAATCCTCGATGTTCAGCATCCCAATTCTAGATCTATTTGCCTCCCCGACCAACCACAAGTTGCCCCGCTGCTTCAGCAGGAACGCCCACTCCAAATCCGAGGCGGTAGATGCTCTCAAACATCAATGGTCCACGGGCCTCCTCTACACCTTCCCCCCCCCCCTTCTCCTTAATCAGCCAGGCAATCCGCCATTGCAAACTCCAGCAGGCCACTGTAATATTAGTGGCCCCATTTTGGCCTTGTCGGCCTTGGTTTACAGACCTACTCACCCTGTCGCACAGGACTCTACCGGTCACACATGACCTACTCTCACAAGGACCTCTCCTGTATCAACATCCGGAGTTCCCAAAACTAACAGCATTGCTGTTGAGACCCTAGCTCTTCAGGGGCTGGGGTATTCTGACTCCGTGATACACACCCTACTAGCATCTAGGCGCAAATCCACCCAACGCATATACCAATGCACTTGGAGGGTCTTTGTGGGCTGGTGCAAGACAAAGCTGATCCCTCCACAATTCCCCTCGATAGGTCAAGTTCTACAATTCCTGCAAGAAGGACTGAACGCCCCAACACTCTTTCCAGGCAGTTGGCCGCAATTGATAGCACCTTGGGGGCTTCCGGTAAACCACGCCTTTCCTCTCACCACCACATACACCAGTTCATGAGGGCCGCCTGTCTAANCCCCCCCCCCCCCAGTAGTTCATAGGTTCCCGAATTGGAACCTCAACCTGGTCCTTAAGGCATTGACGGGACCTCCCTTCGAACCCCTTAAGCAGATTTCTTTATTCTTTCTCTCAGTTAAGGTAGCCTTTCTAATAGCCATCACCTCTGCTAGATTCATATCCAAAATTGGGGCCCTCTCAGCTGACCCTTCCTTATGCTCTTTCAGAAAGGAGTCGGTCTGCCTCCGCATGGACCCTTCCTTCTGTCTGAAGGTGGTCTCACTTTTCCACTTATCCCAAGATGTGATCCTGCCCTCCTTCTGCCCTTGGCCCTGCCACCCTTTAGAGAAATTGTGGCATTCTCTGGACGTACGCAGGGCCTTAAAAATATACCTGCATCGCTTGGCTCCCTTTAGACGTTCCTCTAGCCTTCTAGTTAGCTATCGCCCCTGCCACAGGGGTAGGAAGGCATCAAAATCCGTTATTGCTGGCTGGATTTCTACCTGTATAGCCGAGGCCTACAAAGCTTCCAGCCTCCCAATCCTCTCCTGGCCCATTCCACCCGGGGAGCAGCCACCAATTCAGCCTTTCACTCCCGGGCACCGATAGGTGAAATAATGCAGGGCAGCCACATGGAAAACCCTGCACACATTCACCAGACACTATCCGATAGATCTGCACCAGTCAGCCGAAGCTGCTTTCGGCAGGCAGAGCTTACAAGGGGCACTGGGGTCTGACGGGTCTGACTAAACCTAATTGCCCCTCCCTTTCCGAATAAATAGTACTGCTCTGTTATCTCCCTGAGTCCGAATAAATGGACTTAAGGCTATAGAAAGGGCAATTGGGATTCTTACCTGTGAATTGCCCTTCTGTAGCCTTCCAGGGAGTTTATTTGGCCCACCTGGGCTGTTTAATTCATCCTCTTAGTTCTGGGGAAGTTTAGTTCAGTTTACGTTACTCCTCGAGTTTTTGGGGAAGGTTTTGTTTTTGTTTCTTTCAGCTCTGGATACTTCGGCTGTGATACTCCTGGGGAAGTGAGGGCTTTCTCTCCCTACACATGCCCAGTGGAAAGTCTATGCTGCCTCCTAGTGGACACGAGGGAGATTGCTCCCTGAGTCCGAATAAACTCCCTGTAAGGCTACAGAAGGGCAATTCACAGGCAAGAATCCCAATTGCCCTTTTTGTTAGATTAAAAAGGATTTTACAAACCATCTTTGGGGTCTCAGCTACAAGTCTCTCCTTTTTTTTCTGCCTGTGCCCTACAGTTTTGATTCACTCTTGTCACCTGGAATCGTTGCAAAATGTCCAGATTTCAGCAAATACCAACAAAATTACTTCAGGTCAGGCTGAAAGGTTAAATGGAGCAAAACTTTGATGCAACCTCACATTTACTAGTTGTGCAGAATTGAGAGAGCTCCATGCCATCATCACCAAATGCTTAACTTGTCAGATTTTGGGGGCTTCATAGTTTCACATTGTCACCTGGCAGTTTCAGCTTAAACAAAGGTTTAAGTTTTAGTAAGAAGAGGACCACTGATTTGAAATGTTTCTTTGTCACGTTTATATTAAGAATAGTTCTGGAATCCACTCATGAGATAGAATCTTGCAATTTCAGGGCAACAGTGAAACCCTCTGGCCAGACTTTGAGAAAAGAAGCAGAAGCGCTTTAGCAAAGAGTGACTTCCTTGGTGTTCCTGGCTTTATTCCAACCCCCCACTCCCCCCCCGACACACCCTGTTGTCTGTCCTAGGGCCACGGCGAGGGAGGGCTGTGTACATCTTACTTGAAGGAGAGGGAGCTGTGACTGCATTTTCATCCTCTTCTCAGATTTTTACATTTTTTTTTAATTTCACATATAATTGTTACATACACCAATCACTGCATATGTTACATATAAGTAGAAGGAGAGAAGGAATGGGTGAGTGTGGGAATGTACTGTACAATCATTGCAACAGAGTCTAATAATATTAGGGAGTTGGTTGGAATGGAAACTTGTGAATTAGTTTCCAGAATATTCCAGGAAATCCTTCCAAATTGCTTCAAACTTATCTGAAGAATCACACCTGCAAAATGTAATTTTTTCCACTGATGCAAGTACCAAACTTCTGGTTTGGGAGGACTTTTGTTTTTGCAGTTGACAAAAGTTATCCTGTGTGCAACTAGTAAGGATTTATGTTATGTAGGAAAGCAATATGGGAGGAATTCAATTTAAGTTCTTTATGTACATTACCCAAGATGCACATATTAGCTGATGGGGGTAATATCTGTATTTAAAATCATATTGATTCTAACAATTCTCTTTCCAAAAAGGGTTAATGGAACGTGACGAGAACACATGCCCAAGCGCTGCCTGTAATGAATTACATCGCTAGCATACGTCAGATGCTATTAAATTTAGATTCTTTAGTTTAGAAGGTGACCAGTGGAGATGGAAGATAATTTTCTGTTTAATAAGATGCAGTCGAAGATCAGTTGTAGATATTTTGATACTTTGAACTGATCTCTTCCATTCAACGTCTGTCACGTTGGTTCCCAAATCTTTGTTCTATACGAGTCTCGAGCCTTCTGTATCAGGTCTCACATGCGGCATTACAAACTTATAAAGAATCGATACATGATGAGGCATAGAAATTAGACGTGGAACATAAAAAATGGACGATTTTGGAGTTGATTAGTCGCTGCTGAAGCTTGTACGTATTGTCCTCAAACTGAAACGGGGAGTTCAAATTCTTCACTTGGTGAAGGATTTAATACAGTCTCCCCACAGAAGATGCCTTATATAGTAAATACAGAATATAAGGAGCTGCCTCAGTCAGACCCGTGATCCACCTTAGCCCAGTATTGTTGCAACCTGACACGGCAGTATGGCTTCAGATCCTGCTCTCCAGGGTCTCCGGCAAAGGCCTCACACAGACGAGCTAACAGAGGTCCTCAATTGCCGATGCCGGGCATGAACTTGGGACCTTATACATGCAAAGCATGTGCTCTACCACCTGAGACATGGCCCACTTCCTACCTTTATTCATCTGTTTTCTTACATTCTTATATCACGACTTAGAAACTAAAACCTCCGTGTTTTAATCTACCTTGTGACGATGATGCAGTTTATTTTCTCCCTGGCCTACCCCAGTGATTCAAATGTATTGCTTAACCGACAGCCGTTGCACATATAAAAGAGGAAACATCCTTCCTTAAAATCATACAAAAACCTCAAACAATATATCCCACGAGGGAAATTCACCAAACAAACCTGGCCAGCCAGGGCTAAATCGTCACATAAAAACATGATCACACTTAAATTCAAATCCAGTGTTCCATCATATAGTCACTTCCTGGTGGAGCTTTCTAGTATGGACGTACCCTAAAAACAGAGCCACCTTCCCCGTCACCATATTGGAGCGATCACCCAGGAGCAGCTTCACATAAAATTCCCCCGATCTACTTGGGAAGGGAATTACCAAAGGGAGGATAAGTCTTCTACGAGCCTCCACACAAAAGGGACATTCCAAAAGGATATGTTCCAAGGACTCAATTTGGCGACATTGGCATAGCCGCTGCACAAGCGGAATACGTTTATATCGGCCTTCCACCATAGCTGACGGGAGACAGCTGAGTCTAGCTAACAAAAACAGTCTTCTATTCTGAGGCCACTATCCAAATAGGGACACAGAGAGTGTCCTTTGCCCATTGCAAGTAAGAACCCAAGAACCCACTATCCCTAATTGCCGATCTCCTATCCTGACAGCTATTATCAGCCAATCTCCCCAGAGCTAGTTTTTGGGCAGTATTATAACCCAGAGGAGCAAGAGCCTCCGGGCATAAACCCAACTTATAGATCTTCTTGCCCACCATCTTTATTTTATTTATTTATTTTAAATATATATACCCTGCCCCTCCTGCAAGGCAGCCCAGGGTGGCTAACAAATCAATCAATCAAAATACAAAAAAAATACAATAATATATATAAAACATTCAATAAAAACAATAAAAATGGTGAGGAAAAAAACCATAACCCCCACTATCACATCCACCCTCACCCTTCTCCCACGCCAAACACCTGGCGGAACAGCTAGGTCTTACAATTCCTACGGAAACTCAGGAGGTCTGGGGTCAGATGGGTCCCCACGGGGAGGGAGTTCCACGGGCGTGATGCAGCCACTAAGAACGCCCTGTCCCGCGTGGTCCCCCGGGAAACCCAGAGGACCTCCAATAGGGCGCCCCCAGATGATTGTAGAGGCCGGTCCAGAACCCGGGAAGTGAGGCGATCTCGCAAATAGGCAGGGCCCAGACTGTGTAAGGCTTTATAGGTCAAAACCAACACTTTGAATCGAGCCTGGAAGAGACCCAGCCCCACCAGGAGCCGGGCCGCCGCATTCTGCCCCAGCTGCAGCTTCCGAGCCGTCACCATAGGTAGCCCCATGTAGAGCGCGTTACAGTAGTCTAAGTAGTCTTCAGCCAAATATTCGATCTATCTTTGGTCACCAATAAAGACAAAGGGGCGGCCAATCCAAAATACAGCCTTGGCTAATAATTTATCGCGGCAGACCAAACCCTCGCCTGCAGTGAATGTAGACCACATTCCATGATAAGGGCCAGGTTACTAGTCCCTGCGGGGCCGTTGGCAAAGCGCGAATGAAACCTGTTTGCAACTTTTCCAAACTTGTTTCTTTCCCCAGGGCCCAAATGTGGGCTCCATACAGTAATGAGGGGATATACTTCTAGGAGAAGATCTTAATTGCTGAAACAATCAACTGCCCGCCCCTTGATCTAAAAAAGGCCAACAAAGCCTTTACAAGCTGTTTGGCCTTATCCTGCATAGCCTGCATTTGCAGTGACCACCCCCATTAGCCTGGAATATAAAACCCAAATACTTATAGCCCTGAACTATCAGCCATCTATGCACCAGTTTCCTACGAGAGAAAACTACAACCTTGGACTTAGAGTTGAATAACAGTAAGAAGTTCGCACTACAGTAACTTCAAAGGTCTCCATAGAGCGCCAACAAGAAAGCAACACCGTGTCATCAGCACAGAATAAACACACAATACTCGTGTCTCCTAACTGAGGAGGCTGACCGGGGGAAGCAGAGAGCACCTGAACTAAATCATTGAGATAGAGATTAAACAGGGTGGGAGCAAGAATACAGCCCTGTTTAACTCCCCGCTCTGTCCCGATGTTAGCAGATAGGGCTCCTTGGAGAGTTAGTCTAACCCTAATAGAGGTATTCCATAGGCTTCTGATAAGGAACAAAAGTCGCCTATCCAAGCCCAAAGCGACCAACTTTTGCCAAAGATGATCCGCGGAGGTTAAATCAAAGGCAGTTCTGAGATCAATAAAAGCCGTGTACAACGCCTTTTGGGGCCCTGCATACTTCTGGATCAAATGAGCTAGTACGAAACAGTGATCACTTGTAGAGCACCCTTCCCTAAAGCCAGTCTGTTCCTTGGCCATAGTATCATGCTCCACGAGCCACCCTCTGAGCTTCAAAAGTAAAAACTTTGCATACAGCTTACTGATGACGCTGAGCAGGCTCATGGGTCTGTAGTTTCCTGGAACCACAGGGCATCCTTTTTTAAATATTGGAATTACTATAGCTTCCCTCCAGTCTGCGGGAAGGTTGCCCGTGGCATTTATCCCTGTAAATAGGGACGCTAAGACGGGGGCCCACCAATCAGCTCCCGCTTTCAACAGCGCCACCGGAAGAAAATCAACCCCTGGGGCTTTACCCCCTTTAAGGGAAGCTATCGGTTCCAGTACCTCTCCAGGTGTAACTGGCTCCCATTCTGGGATAGTCTCAGGGAGCTCGAGGATGGTGACTAGGGGGCATGGGGTGGAGTATAGGGACACAAAATGGTCCCTCCACGCCACCTCAGTGACCTGTGTTTTACCTTGGAATGACTTACTCCTGCTTGAATCCCAACTAATTCCCCTTAAAGTTTCCAGAATCTAAGGGAATTTGTATCCTTAGAAGCCCTTTCTAGTTTTTTCCAAGCTAGCCTATGATATTTCTTCCTTTTAGCCCTCAAAAGACACTTATTGGGTGAAAACAGACATGACGCTAACCACCCTTGGTGGTTATTTATGCATGTTGCAGGGCTGTATTGGTGCCCTATGCAGCCCTGCAACATGTATAAATGACCACCAAGGGTGGTTAAAGGGTGGTTAGCGTCATGTCTGTTTTCACCCTTAGTCACACCGTCCCTTTGCCAATTCAGACAAGAAACCCGACCTATTGGAAGCTCTATATTGACGGTACAAACTCCTCACCCTAGATCGTGTTACCAAACAGTCCCTGTCGAACCAGCAGAGGGCCGGCCTCTCAAGGGGGGGCTCACAACACTTGTAGTGGTTAACAGAAGGAGAAGCCAATTCATCAGTTGTTGATAGGAGACGGATTGCTTGGCAGGGGAGGAGGGTCCGGTCAGATTTCTAGCATGGGGACGAGCTCAGATATTAATGCAGCCTCGAACTCCTTCCCCCATCTCCTCCTAACTAAACCTCCCCTAAAAAGTGGATCAACACCGTCAGTCCCACTACCCTCATCGGCACCGGCCTTGTGGAGATGTGGACAATTGAGCTGGACAATAAGGGGGAAATGGTCACTACCCTACCAGGGGCCGCTCACACAATCTTCATCTAGGAAGATGTTAACAGATACTGCCACGTAATCTATAGTGCTACATCCCCTACTAGAAAAGTATGTAAAGTCACCTTGGTAATCGCTCCATCCCCGCCCATTCAATACATATAAATCTAAGTCACATAAAAGCTTGGCTAGCTCAAGGCCATTATTATTTAGACCTGAATCTTTCCCACAGCGAGGGCACAAGGGTGAAGCGTCCTCTTCAATCCAACCCTCCCCCCCACCCCTTTGGATAATATCCTGATCACAGGAACCCATCTGGACATTAAAATCTCCTGACAAAAGGAAAGCAACAGCCGGGTATAACCTTTGGATCTTCGCCAGGGAAACCAATAGGTCATTCCAAACATTTTCATCATAACCAGCAGAATTGCAAGGCAGAACGTACACCGTAATAACCAATGAAGACCAATTCGCAAACTCAAGCAAACACCCACACGCATGAACAATATCCAGGGCGAGGGGAAAAACCTTTGCTTCCAGGGAACTGTCCACCAAACATGCTATTCCCCCACTTGCCCTGCCCTGTGAGGCAATCTTGGTCGCCTTTTGCCAAAACACCTCCTATCCCGGGCAGAAAGGCTTTTCAGTGCACCAGGTTTCCTGCACTTAAGATGGTATTAAATTTCACAAGAAAGGAAGACCCCCTGGGTCCTGCAATCTGGCATTCCTCAGTGATTCTCACAAATCCCAGGGCGTATCAATGGTAAAGGCACACACCTTTGTGTCTAGCTTGACCCAGTAACCAATAAAGGAGCCTAGAGCTGGACTGTATGGTGCCAAGGCCTACAACTAGGTGCAATAGTTTCAGTTGGTGTCATCCACTGAGGCAGAGGATGTCCTTGGGGCAATGCGGGCACCCAGTAGTAAATTATATCCTTGCGCATCCTGATTGGCTGTCTTCCGGAGGCAGCATAAGACCTTTTTGTTGGGCCAGGCTTTAATGGGCAGGGATAGGTTTGGGGGGAGGGGGGTGTTTAGTTTTTATGGGTTTTAATTAGGTATTTTATATTTATATTCATTTTATTGTGAGTTGCCCTGAACCTCAGGCGATAGAGCAGGATACAAGTCTAAATAAATAAATAAATAGCATGAAATCAAAGGGGACAGCGAGGCTGCATATCTAGGGCAAATCCTAATG
This sequence comes from Sphenodon punctatus, assembly GCA_003113815.1. Lineage (NCBI taxonomy): Eukaryota > Metazoa > Chordata > Lepidosauria > Sphenodontia > Sphenodontidae > Sphenodon > Sphenodon punctatus. Next base: position 4,361,395 of record QEPC01012035.1, on the reverse strand, counting down.
GTTAAAGCCTGCTAGTCGGGTCTGTGGAAAAGCATTCGAAACTGCCCTTGCGTTCGCTATCCTCTCAAAGCAGCAGGGAGAGAATTCAGTTCTCTAGCAGTAGCTTCTCTAATTTGAAAGTGATAATGGAAAGCAGACTTCCCCTATTCTCATTTCCCAGGCTCGGTGCCATCCTGCTTTTTTCTCTGCAGATCACTGCACAGACACCAGTATTTGGTAGGTGAACCAAGGGGGTAGCTGTGTGCGTGAGAAGGGTCTCTAAAATGTGCCTGAAACAACAGACGAGAGGAGGGTGTGGCTAACGGTCCCACAGGCCACCTCCACGCTTTTTCCGCTTGTGGCAATGAGTTCGTGTAGCTCCCTCTGTCCTTTGTGGGCTGGATCCCACTGTCCCTCTTTCAGAGGGTTGCGGTCCCACCGACAAAGATGGGTCACGAAGCCTCAGGCGCCACTTCCTTAATTGCCCCGCCAGGAAAATACTTGAGGACAATGGGGAGACAATAGAATGGCAAGAAACTAGATTGAATGAGAAGCGTAGCACTTCTGTCCCGCTTTATCAACTGGCCCGAGATGTGTGTGTGCGTGAGGGGGAGGAGCCTATTGGCCCAATAGGCGGGGCTTGTCCCTCTAGCCCCTGGAAATGTTGTGGGGAGAGGTGGTCTAGCCCATCCCACATTCACGTCGCACCGATTGACACAGCTCCAAGCAGGCTCTGAAAAATCCATCTCCCTGAGAAAAGGACACCTGTTCCATTTTCTACTGCATTGGGGTGCTGCCCCATGATACATTCCACGCACGATTTGCCTTGGGGAAAGAATCCAGAAGGCAAAGCATGTGCGGGGATTGTAATGTAGGCCTGCTGGCGATCCTGCAGAGGATTGTAGAGTAGGGAAATTCAGCTCTGCAATCCCCCTGCTCTGGGGGGTGGGGTGGGGCGGGGCGGGCGCAGTCCTACTTTACAAACCCCGGGCTGTGCATGCTTTGCCTTCCAGATTCTTTCCCGGAGGCAAATTGTGCACAGAACATATCATGGAAAAGCGCCCTTAGAGCCCTATTTTGTAAATACAAAAAGGTTTTCTCTTACAGCTGCAATGAGAGTCTTGCCAATGGAGTGCAGCCTTCTAAAGCCTGGAGGCAGCACTGGCAGAAAGCTACTCTACTTTAGTGCAAAATGCATCCAATCTATTAGCTCTTTCCAGGGGCGCAGGTCAGAAGGAGATGCCCCTCTCCTAGCAGCAAGCATGGGGCTTTCAGAGTGAGAGGGACCCCCCCTCTGCACCGCTCGATCGTCGGTTGAATCTGTCTCCAGGGCCAAACAGAACAGACCTGACTCAATGTAGCCGAGCCTTAGAGAAATTTGATACGTTTGTCAGTAGATAGATTATTTATTATAGCATAGCTTTCGCCATATGCAACATACAAAATGAATAAATATTATTATTATTAACAAACATTTATATAGCGCCAGCAGTGTACCTGGCACTTTACAAAGTAATAAAATAGACAGGGTCCCTGCCCCTAGGGCTTACAATCTGAGAGACAGGAGCTGGGGGAGAGACTTAGGAAGGGGAACAGAGGGAGAGACAAGGGGTCTAACATTCATGAAGATGCGAGGTCTCAAGTGCACGTACTTGGCTTGGTTACGATGAGAATGACAGCAGGCAGGTCCATGTTGCAAGGATAAGGGTAAACCGATCGTAGGTATAGGAATAGTGGCTCAGCAGGATAAAGAGTCAGACAGAGCAGAGCGAAAGAGGTGAGTTTTAAGGAGAGATTTGAAGGTATGAAGGGAGGGGGCAAGGCGGATGTGGACAGGGAGGGAGTTCCAGGCATGGGGGGCAGCAAGTGAGAAGGGACGAAGGCGCTTAGGGGAGCAGGGAAGGCGTGGAAGGGTGAGAGAAGGGACAGAGGAGGAGCGAAGTGCACGGGCTGGAGTATGGAGGGCGATAAGTGCAGAGAGGTAGGGGGGAGCAAGGTTGTGAAGAGCTTTATAGGTGAAGACTAGGAGCTTGTGCAGGATTCGTTCAGGAAGGGGAAGCCAGTGAAGCGAAGAGAGGAGGGGCTGCACATGGTCGAAGCGACTGGCGAGGTAGATGACCCTGGCAGCAGAGTTTTGGACAGAGATGAGGGGAGAAAGGTGAGACCGGGGAAGGCCAGTGAGAAGGAGGTTACAGTAATCGAGGCGAGAGATGACCAGAGCATGAACAAGAGTTTTGGCAGACGAGACAGAGAGAAAAGGGCGAATCTTAGCAATGTTATGGAGGGAGAAGCGACAGGATTTAGCAACAGAGTCAATGTAGGGTTTAAAAGAAAGGGCTGAGTCAAAGATGAAGCCTAGGCTACGGGCTTGGGGGACAGGCAGGATGGTGACTCCATCAATAGTTATTGACAGTGAGGAAGGAGAGGAAGGATGAGGGGGGAAGATAAGGAGTTCAGTTTTAGCCATGTTGAGTTTGAGTTGACGTTGAGACATCCAGGTAGAGATGTCAGAGAGACAGTTGATGAGACGAGCTTGAACAGAGGGAGAGAGAGAGGGAGTAGAGAGATAGAGTTGAGTGTCATCAGCATAGAGGTGGTATTGGAAGCCATGGGAGGCAATGAGTTTGCCTAAGGATGAGGTATAGATCGAGAAGAGGAGAGGGCCAAGAACAGAGCCTTGAGGAACACCAACTGAGAGGGGGAAGGAGGAGGAGGCGGAGTTGGAGAGAGACACATTAAAGGAGCGGTCAGAGAGGTAGGAGGAGAACCAGTTATGGACAGAGCCACAAAAGCCAAGGGAGTGAAGGGAATCCAGCAAGAGTGAGTGGTCAACAGTATCGAAGGCAGCAGAGAGATCAAGGAGGACAAGAATGGAATAGAGACGTTTAGATTTAGCCACCAGAAGATCATTGGTGATCTTAACGAGAGCAGTTTCAGTAGTATATATACAACAAATAAGTATATATACAACAAATAAAATAATAAAATGATAAATAAACAAACATGTAACTATCACGTACAGCCTAGCAAAGTATTGTTAGCCTAATCTATGTCTAAGGCATTGATATGATTAACAAACTATCCTCTATTTGCCTATATCTGACGACCTCCAACAGTCAAACTAATACTCCGTCCTCACATTTTAAGTCAATTGACCTCCAATGCTAACCCTCTTTTTAGAGGCCAACAAAACAAAAGTTGCCAAGGCCTTCCTCTGCGCTGACTTAAGAAGATCGACATAGCAGCCCTCTGAATCGAATGTTTTACCCCGAAGTAAATATGGGGCTAGCCATACCGACCTTAGAGAGGAGTAATGAGGGCATTCCAGTAAAAAGGGTTGAACCGTTTCAACTACATTTTTAGAGCAGCTACATAATCCTTGAGGGAGTGGAATCCCCTTACAGCTTCCTTCCGCCACAGCCGTCTCAACGAGTTGCAGCCGTAGAAGAGTATACGCCCTACGTAGTTTAAAATTTGACAATATGTCCAAATATAGTTCTTGATTATTGGATAACTTAAAAGTGCCCAATTTCCATGATTGAACCCTAGACATCTCATCCTGATCAGCCATGTCTTGAAGCCTCTGAAAGATTTCTACCCTAATCCCCAAAAGGGTTTTACCATAAAAATACTCAAAGGAGAATTCCATTTCTTTGATCAAACGAGCTAAATATAAAAACCAAGGATAGATTTGGATCCCCTTATGTGACAGCTCCTCTCTTAGACATTGAAGCGTTATTGATGCCTCATCCTGGCCAAGCAGTTTCAGCCAATATCTTATGTAAGCCCTCTTGGCAAGCAGTGAGGTAGATGGGATCCCCGTCTCAGCCTTCAAAATTGCCCCCGGAACACTAGGGCCTACCTTGAGGAGTTTCCCTAGAAATATATTCTGGACTCTTTCCAGAATTATTATATTTGGAAACTGAACCAGTTCAATGCCAAAAAGCAACATAGGGGGGATCTTGGCCTTACATACTTTCAAAATATCAGAAACCAAGATCCCCCTTGAAATGTTATAGGCCTTAACAAGAGCCCTAGTAGCTTGTACGGCCTTACCGGCTCTCGCCCTCAAATGGTTTGTCCAAGTTCTTCTAGAACTAAAGGAAACCCCCAAGTAGATCGAAGATGTTAATAGGCCGATATTGCCAGCTGTCGCTTTCCAACTAGAAGGAACTTTCCTCCTGCCCACCACCAGAATTTTTGTCTTGGATGCGTTGAGTTTCAATCCATTCACCTGACAATAATCATACAATCGATCAACAGCCCTCTTAATTCCAATCTCTGTTTGGGACAGCAGAACAATGTCATTTGCAAACTGAAGAAAACCCAGCAAACCCTTACCAATCCTAGGGGCATGGATTTCTTCAGATTGGATAAAAGGTGGTAAGTCAGAGAGAAAGAGGCTAAATAGCAGGGGTGCGAGAACGCACCCCTGCCTAACCCCTCTCCTAATTGGAATTAGATCCGAGGGATCTCATTAACGCGAGCCTCATTATTTGTATGTAATTGGGTAATTGCCGATAAAAGGTTATCCGCCAACCCGAATAGCCTCGGTTTAGCCCAAAGCCTTGCTCTAGGAACTGAGTCAAAAGCTTTGGACATATCGGCAAACAAGAAGTACACCTGGCCTGCCTTGATCCTAGAGTATTTGTGGATAATGTGTGCAAGAATATAGCAACAATCCACAGTGGACTGACCTTCCCGAAAGCCAAATTCCTCATTTGGGATGATGGCAATTTTGTCTGCCCACCTCTGAAGACCTGTAGACGCAGGTGTAAACTTTACCTGGAAGAGACAGTAAAGTAATCGACCTATAACAGGCAGGGTCATAGAGGTTTCCTTTTTTAGAGATAGGGATAATTGAGCTGTGTGACCCTGATCGTGGAATATCACCACCTTCCATGAGTGCTAGGAATAAAGGGGATAAGACTTGGGCCCACCATTGGGGTTCAGCTTGAAGGATTTCAACTGTTATCTGGTCCGGCCCAGGGACCCTATTTGGTTTAAGACCCCTAATATATTCAGAGATTTTAGCTTCTGAGAAATCCTCTGTTCGCCAACCTTTGGGCAACATCCTCCCCTTCGGCCCTACCAAATCCTCCCTTTCTACTTTCTCATCCGTATATAGGGCCCTGAAGAAGCTTTCCCACTCTCTATTTGGGACCGGGCCTCCTGAACCCTCCCTAGGCTTCAGAATTTTGTTTAGGGAGGCCCAAAATCTTCCCAAATTTCCTGTAGCTAGATCCACTGCCATTGATGCCCATTTCCGCTGGTAAAACTGGGTCTTGGTAGTCTAAATCAGCTTCCCAAATGCACCCCTAGCCTTTTTGAACTCATCCTTTGTTTGATGGTTCGGGTTAGCTACCCATTTTGTCTTAGATCTGGCAAGGTGTCTTTTGGCCACCCTACATTTAGAGTTAAACCAATTACTCTGAGACTCTGGCATGCTAACTAGTTATGCGACCCCTGAGCTTTAGATTGTATTTTAGCCCTGTTTTAATATTTTTATAATATTTATGATAATTTTTAACTGATTTTATTGTATTTTAAATGCTTGGAAGCTGCCCCGAGCTGCATGGCAGGAGGGGTGGGGTAAAAATTTATAAAATAAATAAAATAAATATAAATATTGAAGTAGATGGATCTGTTTTTTTGGCGTGGCCTCACGCAACTTAACTGTGAGTTCCTCATATGTTTGAGACATCTTCCTTAGTTCGTGTTTTTCCTTCATTATTAGGCTAAGCCGAATCGCTTCGTTAGAACTAATGAAATTACGTAATAGCTGGCCCAAAGAAACAAAGGACAGCCGCCTAGGAACTTTAGCTAGTAACTTATAGTCGGTCATACCGACATCGGGAACCTTGGGTAGCTTACCCTTGATTTTGGTTGCCAGGGCCAAATGGTCACTCTCCACCCTAGTCCTAAGCTTAACTCCCTCGAATTTATGCTGTGCAGCTGCTCCCACCATCAGGAGGTCCACCTTACTGCGCCCCTGACTAATACTGTCGCTCAGACTTCCTGAAGCCCCCCTGATTTTAAACCCCTCATCCAAGTGAGTATTCCAATCCCCCACTACAATTAAGGCAGCGTGAGGAAACTGTTCCTCTGCTCCCAATAACTCCTCTTCCAAAGCCTGCCGAACATCTGGATTATAATAGCGAGAAGCAACTGGGGGAATATACACATTAACTATTAAATACTGCTCAGAGACTGGCATACCCCACTCTAGGAGCCCCATTTGAAACGCTGGTCTGGTGGGAGAAATTTGATTTAATTTACTACTTTAGTCCAGTGCTGGCAGGCAGGCTGGCTGGCCTCTCCTGAGGGAGTACAGATATCCCTCAAGGAATAGAATCCCAGCGTCCAAAAAAAAGTAGAAAATAAAAGGGGAAATATCCTAATGTGGCTGGTATTCAAAGTGGTACGACCCCACTTTGAATATTGTGTGCCGTTCTAGTCGCCTCATTTCAGAAAAGGTATAATGGAACTGGAAAAGGTTCAGAGAAGGGCAACAAGGCTAATGGAAGGGATGGATTGAATTCCATATGAGGAGAGGCTAAACAAGTTAGGGCTGTTTGGCCTGGGGACGAGGCGATTAAGGGGGGATATGTATGGTAGAAGTGTATAAAATCATGAGCCGTGTGGAGAAAGTCAATCGGGAACTGCTGTTTGCCCATTCTCAGGAAAGGGGACACTGAAGTTAAATGGCAGCAGATTTAACACAAACGGAAGTACTTTTTCACCCAGCGGACAATACAGTTGTGGAACCTGTTGCCAGAGGAGATGGTGAAAGCCAGCGCCAGTAACTAGCTTCAGACAGAAACTAGATAAATTCTTATGAGGCTAGAGCCATAAATGTTTACTAGTTGGGGCTTAAACCCATGGCTAGCGGTAGCTGGGAGTGGGTTACATGACCTGTATAAGTACTTGTCCTTCTCTTGAGCTACTGTAGCTGGGCACTGTCAGAGACAGGATGCTGGGCTTGATGGACCATGGGTCTGACTCCGTGTATGGTACTTAGGTTATTGCACCTGGCACTGTAAAATGCCAGGGAGCTGGCAATCTAAGAGAGGCGAGGGAGAGGTGAGCATTGGAAGAGACAAGGATACATTCATGAGGTTGAAAAGTTGTAGCTGCGCTTATTCTAATACGTTGGGTTGGAAGATGCTATGGGAGCGAGTTTCCTTGTTGCTGCTACTTGGGGGATAGTTCCAGTGAGTAAGTGCTGTGGGATGGAGTGGAACTTCACAGGAAAGCGGTCCCGCCAAGTTCCTTTCCTAGAACTGAGCTCAGGGCACCGACTGACAACTTGAGCACAGTAGTTCCAGAATGGTTTGAGTGGCCCTAATCCTGCAATCCTAACAGCAACCCAAAAATGCCATATTTATCCACTGGGATTATTTATTAATATCAATACTTCTATACTGCCTCCTCCTGCCCAATGGCGACCCAGGGCGGTGCGCAATATCTATATAAAAATAGGAAATACAGCATAATAAAGATCTTTAAAAACCAATAACCCAACATCAGAGGCATCCCATAACCCCTAAAATAACCCACCATCCCCCGAACACCTGGTGAAACAGCCAGGTTTTACATTGTCTGCAGAGAGAGGGGAGGTAGTTCTGCAGCCACCGAGAACACCCGCTCAAACGTAGCCACCCACAAAACCAGGGGGACCGCAGGGACCAATTGGGGGGGGGGGCTTCTGCTCTATCACTCACTGGCCCCCGGCCGGAAAGGGAAGATGGCCCCTCAATTCAACTGTGTATCTTGTGTGCAATTAGCAACACCAGTGTGTCCGGTAGGAAAGCTCCATTCAATTGCGCTGCAAGAGTCCCAACTAGAGTTTTAATTAGAAGCAAGAATAAGTGAAAGTAACGGGGCATTAGCACAGCTACGCTTAGGATACACAAAAGGAGCAACGTGGCAATTGCACACAGGATACACACACTTGGCAGTGTGCACCACTGCCTCTGGTATTGCGTTGCAAGTTACAGGAACTCCAACCCTACAATTGTTTTAATTGGATGCAAGGAATAGCACGGCAACAAGAACAATTTTTTACATAACCGTGTGCTATCCGCATCCTGGGTGCGTTTAGCTGGCCCCTCAACTATCTGTATATTCGACTATATACTGTACACTCCCTGTGTCTACACAACCAGTACTACGGGTTGTAATTTCACAATATCTAATTGTAGTTACCCCACATACAATCCGTATAACCAATCTATTTTTCACAAGCATTGGGCAGCTCCACCGAAGCGGAGCCTCAAAAAATTGGGTACAAACTCATAACTGTTCCTCTCCACGGAAATCTTTAGTAAAAGGCGAAAGATTTATACGATCTGAAGAGAAACCAGAGTATACTAATTGGTCAGCGGAGCTCCACCCAGGGAATCAGCGTCTGCTCCTCCGGTCACGGTGGCTGCCGTGATGCTTGTTTGTTCCCCCACCTGATCTGGAAAAAACCCGCTGCTGTTACTTCCCAGTTTGATTTCCCACTCCAATTCTGCCACAGTCCGGTACAAAATACACCAAATAGCCCAGAGAGGGCTCGCCTCCGCGCAATGCATCATGGATATGCAAATGAAAACTGATCAGCTGGTGCATACACTCCACTCTGGGGGGAGGTGGGTTCCTTGCACACACACACCCACGCACACACGTCTCAGCCATTGCAAGGGGGTATCGCGACATGGGCGATATAAGCCACTCGTCCAGCCTCCCCTGGATCGTGCTGCAGCCTCGGGGCCCGGGGTGCAGCTGAGGAAAGAGCGGGGAGGGGCAGGGTAATTCTACTCCCACCTCTGGGGCAGCCCCCTTTGCTCCAGCATCGGGGTTTCCAGTCGCTGCTTGTAGAGGGGAGGGCAATGGGGGTCAGAGGAGCTGGGGGAGCAGTGAGGGCGGGGTCGCAGCTCCGGGAGGGGGGGTCACCTCCTGGGGTAGGGTTGCCACCTAGGCACAGATTTAAAAATGCATGTTGCAGGGCCTGCCTTGGCACATAAGGCACCAATGCTGGCCC
>QEPC01012035.1:4312955-4347235 GCA_003113815.1 Sphenodon punctatus | reverse complement strand
GAGAGATGACCAGAGCATGAACAAGAGTTTTGGCAGACGAGACAGAGAGAAAAGGGCAAATCTTAGCAATGTTATGGAGGGAGAAGCGACAGGATTTAGCAACAGAGTCAATGTAGGGTTTAAAAGAAAGGGCTGAGTCAAAGAGCTTCATATGGGTTTCACAGCATTTTTTTTTTAATTGAATGTTTTGGATAGGATGAGTTTTATACGTTTAAATAGACCAATGAAATACGATCGTGCCCCAAAATGCTTGTGGGAATTTGGGGAGTGGGGGTGGGTCACTGAACGTTTTGGCAGATAGGAATAAGTGCGCTGGTGATGGGGAAGGAGAAGGTAGGCGTGATGGTGCGCTGAACGCTTTTCCGGAGACACCGGTTCAATGCCGACAGAAAGCTGCCAGTATCTCTAGGAAAAGTAGATTGCCCAGTGGATCGGGGGGGGAATATCCAGGAACTCAAACTTGCTGGCTGAGATCCACAAACTCCTTACTCTGGCCTAGTCCCATTGAAGCCATGCTTAGTGGCTACCCAAAAGCTGTTGGGGGAGATGGGGAGAAAACTTGCCCACTGTGGGGGGCAGGTCTTGGGAAGCAGAAACAGGAATGTGACACCCCGGGACCCAGGTAAATGTGTGGGGACGGGTGGCCAGGGCCGTGCAATGGCTTTTCCCTGCTTCTCTGCTCTCCCTGCTTGTCCCCATCTCTCATGTTACACTAGCTGGATACTGGTTCTAGCCCCACCCTCTTTGTTGGCCTGAATGTCCATCTTAGCCCACCGTGCGGGGCAAGTCCGTTCCTGGTGCAGAGCTTGGGGATTAAAGATTTTTCCATAAATATTACACTGGGGCAGGGGGTGTCATGGTGGAAAAGTGTGCCTGGAGTTACGGGCCCAAACATCTCCTGTCTCGGCCTCGGTTCCCTGTCTGTAAAATGGGAATAAGAAAGGGGCTGACTCGTAGGGTGGCTGGGGGGCAGGTGAACTAGATATGGACCCAAAGTGCTAGAATAAAATGGCTGAATCAGAAGTTTGGTCTTGGCCGGTGATACCGGAGATATTGATTCTTTTGTGATGGCTTTATCTGGAAAATGGAACCCCTCCAAATGCCTGCCTCTCTCTCTCTCTCGAGCTCGAGCTCATGGGCTGCGCTCGTAGGATGGAAGGCTGGGAGAAAATATTGACTTGCCTTGGAGATTGGCGCCTGATTTGCTACAAGGGGAAGAGGGTGCCTGGGGCTCCATACGTTGAAAGGGAAAGTGGCACAGATTCTGCTGGTCACTTGTAATCGAGCAAGTAGTTTGGGGGGGGGGGTTGGTGGAGGCTGAAGCATGGGGGGGGGCACTGGGTGTGTTGAGTGGTGTGTGAGGGGCACCATCTTCATGACGTGTCTGCACCTGTGGACGTTACCCCAGTTCCTCCTTCCGCAGGCTGCACTCGCAAGACCAGAATCATTGATGTTGTGTACAACGCTTCCAATAACGAACTGGTGCGCACCAAGACCCTGGTGAAGAATTGCATCGTTCTCATCGACAGCACCCCGTACCGACAGTGGTACGAGGCCCATTACGCCTTGCCCCTTGGACGCAAGAAGGGCGCCAAGCTGGTACGTACGGGGGCTGCCGCGCGACTTGCACCCGGTTCCGTAGCTGCCCTGCTGTCACACTAGGCCGCTAGAGGAATTGGTTGGGTGTTGGCTGTTAATGAACCAGTGGAGACCTGTTGTCATTTGGATTTGCAGAGGCAGCCCTGGCGATCGGGGTCGGGGGGTTGACTTGGGTTTAAAACTATTCTTGGAGCTCGGGTTGCCTTGGTTGCCAATGCAGGCCCTGCAACATGTGTGTTTCATAAGCGTTCCTTAAAATTGGCATAGGTGGTAGCCATTATGGTGCATTTTGCACCTGATCGGGGGTGTGGCATTGGCACCCTAGGGTTTCTGTGTCTTCTAATGATGATAACTGACGGGTTCTGCTACTGAAAGGACAGCGATGACAAGGTTTTCGGTTTGAAGAAGACTTGAAGCTCAGGCCCCATTGTCAAAGTGCCCTTCTTTCCTAGAGCAAGCTGCGGCAGCTTAGTGGAGTCCGATGCATGAGGCTCCAGTAACATTTGCTTTGCAGTTCAGCTTGGCCTAGTCGTCCTTGAGGCATTTGCATATTCAGCTGAGCTGGGGGAAGGGGTAACCCCAGGCTTCCTGAGTCAGTTTGCTGTCTCCTTGTTTAGATAAATAAGTTTGTAGGACTCTAAATAAAGCTCGTGCCATTTAGCAGAAGGAAAGATGCCCAGCCTGTCCCTAAGTCCTTTCTCTGGCCTTCTTTCAGACTCCTGAGGAGGAGGAAATCTTAAACAAGAAGCGTTCAAAGAAGATCCAGAAGAAATACGATGAACGGAAGAAGAACGCCAAGATCAGCACCATCCTGGAGGAGCAGTTCCAGCAGGGAAAGCTGCTCGGTGAGTGGGAGGGAGAGCAGGGTATGAAGCGGAGGTACGAAAGCAGATACTTGCCCGCTGACGGCAGGGGGGAGAATAGGGGGTCATTGGTCTGTCTTGGTATCAACCCACAGCTTTGTTTTCATGCCCCAGAAACTTGCAGTCTCAGTGCAGCAGGTTAACCCTTTAGCTTATGGGAAGAAGGAACCTTCAGCTACTAAATCTGGGAATCCGTCCGTGTAGATCCTGCAGTAGCAGCCAGTTGGGACGGAGCTGTCTCCCTATGGGGTTGGAAAGGCCAGGGAAGACGGGCAGGGGTAAGGTTTCTCACTAGTAAGAACTGCCAGATTGTGAGAGCATATGGTTCGTTGGGCCTCTTCTCCAGGGACTGCTGGGGATGGTGTGTTGCAGGTCCGGGGTGGGGGCTTTTGAAGTCTGTCTTATGATGAAAACTTTGTCCAGTTCTGCTACTGAATTAGAGCGATGACAATTGACGATCTGAAGAAGGCTTCACTAGCACGTCCCTGCCTTGTGTTCCTGCTTGGGGCGGGGGGGGGGGGAAGCTTTGGGGTTGTGAGTTGCTGCCTCTAAATCCTCAGTCTCTTAGAAGGAGCGTAGAGCTGTGTTGCTGACTGTGGCATGAACCTGAGTCCTAGTGTATAAAGGGCCCTTCTGAGCGTGTAGCTAGGCAGCTGCTTAGCAGTGTCTCCAGCTGACTGTCTGCTCCTCCTCGCAGCTTGCATTGCCTCCAGACCGGGACAGTGTGGCCGTGCCGATGGCTATCTTCTGGAAGGCAAGGAACTAGAATTCTACCTGAGGAAGATCAAGGCCAGGAAAGGCAAATAAATGTACTATGTTTGCTCATTGCTCCAATAAACCCCCCAGATTCTTCGTTTAAACTGTGGCTTTGCTTATTCCTGTGCTTGGAAGGGGCTTTTGCAGAGCCCTGCAAGTAGCAGCTGCTTCGGGATTTGCGGGTGCTGGTTTGTCTGCAGGTTTGCATTCCGTTTTGTACAGAGGGCTGGACAGGCAGGTTTATAGAACACGCTAGACCTTCATTTCTGTCAAACCTGACACAGGAGCTCCTTCAAGGGGTCACCTAGTTCAACCCCCTGCAGGAAACCCACAGCTACAACATCCCCAAAAGATGGTTGTCCAGCATCTTTCTGAAAGATGGAACGCCTCCCGTCTTTCTTCCAGACGTGCATTTTTGTCAAACAGCACAGAGTCCGTATCCTGCCAGTTGGCTGGTAGTGTCTCTCAGCTCCCTAATGCAGCCTCCGTTGGGACTAGTATCTGTCTGTTCTAGCTCATCCTGGAGTTATGGGCTTGCTGCTGCAATTTGTGAAGCTTTCTATTGTGTTAAATGGCAGGAGATCCAGAGTACGCCAAGCTAGTGGTCTCTTTCAGCCTTAACAGGAACCCAATGCTGCTGCTGCTGCTGCTGCTGGTTAAATTCCTTTAAATCTCCTCTCTCTGCTTGGGGCTTTTGAGCTCACTTGGGTTAGAATTGCTGTCGCACTGCTAAGTGACTGGTTGGTCTTCCCTTGACCTCCTGTGTCTCATTCCAGTGCAAGATGAACTCCCTTCGAGCAGAAGGGCCAGGCCTTCTCCCCGTGGTCTGTCCCTTTCGATAGTTGGGTACAAACTTAGATTTTCTTCATGTTACTTTCCTGGGTGTGCTGCAGCTGTGTTTCCAAATCCCAGTGAACAAAGTGATCTGGCAGAAGACACTGTCGAATAGCCAGGAGTGTCTCTAATGAAAGAACAATTCAGCACAAAAGGGGCCTAATCACGTGTATCAAGCTCTCCAATAAATTGTATCCCACACCTCTCGTTTCATTCAACCTGCTAGAGAAAGTGGTTTCTGTGGTCCGGTGCAGGTTAGCGTTCTGGAGAAGGGCAGTTCCTAGAGTGTGCAGGGTGGGAGGGGAACTTGTAACTACTGACCGTTTCTATAGCGCTGCTAGGCATAGGCAGAGTTTTACAGTTGCAGGTTTTGGAGTTTACCCAGTAGGCTGGCAGAGAGGCTGTGACTTGCCCAAGGCCACCCAGTTAGTTCATGACTAGAGCAGGATTTGAACCCTGACTTCCCAGGCCCAAGTCCAGCACCGTATCCGCTACACCACCCTCACCCTCACTAGAACAGGCACACAATGCGAGAGCCTTAACATGAGACACACTTTCTGGAGGGAGCTGTGAAAGAATCCTGAATCAAAATCATGTCTCTTGCATCTGCAGATGAAACCTTCCACTGGTCAACTCTGAACGAAGGTGTATTTAATTTGCAGAACAGCTGTGCAGCAATGGAATGAGTTGCCTAGGGAGATTGGAGGCGCTCCAGCTTTCGGGGCTGTGGGTTTCCTGTAGGGGTTGGACTAGGTGACCTTTGAGCGGAAGAATCCAGATCATGGCTCCGCCGTAGATCTATCCTCGGTCCTTGAATAAATTTCCTGCTCTCTTTCCTCTCGAGCAGTGGTGTAGTGGAGCAGGAACGTGGGGGAACGGAGCTCTGGGACTCTTCCTGTAGACACCCCCCTCTGCCGTGCAGGCTTTGGGGGGCTCTCGTGAAGAGCTCCTGCCCTTTAAAATTACCACTATACCACTGCTCTCGACTCGCTCTTCCTTGCGTGAGGAGTGGGCCAGATCCAGGATTTGGAACCGAGTGCTACCAGCCAGCGAGTGATTTTGGCCCAAGGGATGGGAAATGCTGGCGCGGCTCTAACTTTGCGTTAGTCTCTCTGCAGACTCCAGTATGTCTCAGTGCTTTGGTTACACATGGGTCACCTATAGAAGACTTCTCTTGGCTGCCTGGGAGGGGGCAGGGTTAGGAACTTGAACAATGCAAGCTGAGGCATCACCCAATTGGTCAGGCCATGTGCACTGGACACTGTATTTCCCTTGATCTTTCATGCAGGCCTCCTGTCTCCAGTGGGAGCTCCCCTCTGCTAGGGGTAAAGGTGCTAATTTTGCAATGCTAACCTGCCGATCCTAACTAACTTGCTCTACTAACGAGACTGGATTTGTTCACCTTCAGGGACTCTACGTGGTCTCGCTCCCTGTGCCTTTCTACTCTTATTTCCTGCTATACTCCTGTCTGGACCTGTTGCTTCTTTGCCACCACTTCCACCTGCTCCCCAAACTGTCTGTGCCCCATCTCTCGTACTGCTAGGTTCTGCTCCCAACCTTCAAATGTCTCCTCAATCCTGCCTCTTCAGTTGGGCTGTCGCTAGCTCCTCACTCGCAGAGATTGTTCCTTTAGGCGTCTCCCTGGACTGGCTCATCTCGATTCTCCCCCTCAGCTTCATGATGTGTCCTTCCCCTTCCCGTGGGGCAGAGACCTTGGTTTCCGGGAGTGTGGCGGGCACTACTGCATTCACATTATGGCCCACACCCCCTTTGTCACAAACTCAAACCTTTGCTAGCTCCCCCCCCTTATGCGTGACATGCATTTCATGGAGCGGCGCTAGCTGAACGTTAAGGAGATGACAGGATTGTGTCTGAATGTTTCCCGCCAAGGGCAGCGGTGGCACAAGAACTCTGCGGGGCAGACAGGCCCAATCCCTACCTGCGTGTCTCAGATAAGTAGCAGGAGTGGGTGCTCAGGGATTATAGTCTTACTTTTCTTTAGAAATTGATCGATCCTCACAGACTTCGGTGACTCAACAACTCTCTTCCTGGAGGGGACCAGGGTGGTTTTTGGCTTGTCCAATCTCCTGACACCGATGCCTGGCAGAATGAGCCAGGGCAGATTAGATGCATCCCTGTAGTGTGTACCTGCTCCAGCAAGACCCAGGGAGCTGCTTTTCTGCTAGCCCTGAATTTCATGCCTCGGTCCTGGGTACAGTTACACAAAGCACTCTTCAACTTTCTGTGAACCCCTCACATCCAGATGAGCTACAGCTCTAAAGGGCATTATAATTATTTTATTATAAGCATTTATATAGCACAAGCAATGTACCGTTAAGCAATCTGCTTCCTTGCTCTCCCCCCCCCCCCCGCCCCCCCTTTCCTGGGCAGGTGCTTAAACCTCACTCAAACTCCAGAGAGACTGAAAGTCATGGGGAGAGGTTTCCAAAGGGGGGGGGGGGGTTGTGCCATCTGCAGCTGGGAGTAATGGTCCCTGTTTATAGTCCACATACTCTGCAAGACTTTGCTGCAGTCCCAAGATTGTGTTTTGGTTTCCAAACGGGAGGAAAAGTTCAGATGATCTTTTGATTGGGCCAGCTTCCGGGGGGCAGGGAGAGAGAGCTTGTGGGTCATATAGAGCCCTTCTTAAGGCTGGTGGAAAGTCAGAACCAGCCCAGATGAAATTTCTCTGCAGCTGGAATGCTTGCATCCCCTCCCCAACGGACGTTGGTCTAATAAAGAGAATCTGAATTGCTCTTCTCTTACTTAGTTTGGGAACCAACAAGACAACCACACTCCTCCCCAGAGGTGAAAAGTTTGGGAGCCAATTGTCTTATCGCTGTTGCAAATCTCTTGGTCTCGTCCTAATGAGTTGATTTTGCCTGACATAGGGCTGAAACGAGTAGCTGGCATCTACTTTGTGAGTATTCGCTGCAATTTTGGATGGTGCCTTGAAAATCGGAGTGAATCTGGGTATTCACGAAAAGACCTGGTTTTTTTGGCTAGTCAGTCAGTTGGATTCTTTGGCTGAACATAAAATAAAGGGAAGAGTGAAGTGAATGGAGTGTCGTGTGCTGTGGGCGTGTGAGGGGCAGCACTCGCTGCCCCCCAAAACTTACAATCCAGGCCTGTGAGTCCCTTCTCTCTAGCTTTGGAGACCCCCTCTAGGGAGGGTAGGGAATGTTAACTAGCTGCTGGAAATAACTGTTCCAGCTGGATTGAGACCCTCCTCTGTCTCCTTGCAGATAGGTTAGTTCTGGGTGTTGCAAGGCTATTTCCCTGGACTCTGTGGAAGGGCAGAGCTTACCTGTCCTAAACGTTACCTCGGGTCCTAAGAGTAATCCATCCTGCCCACTGACTAGCCCTACTTGGGAGGGAGTGTCCCTAATGAATAATCGGGTTCTCTGGGATCCCCTTGTGAGCTGAAAGGGACTCCGGTTAAGACCACGAGCATCCGCTGGCGTGGCTCTGAACCCAAAGGCAAAGAGCGCGTGTTGCAGCGTGTCCCCATCTTGTATCCAGAGCCCCGTCGCGGTGTGGGAGACGCCTGGGACTAGCTCGGTGCTCCATGTACTTGCTCTATCGGACCCAGAGTCAAGGAGGGGAAGTTGGTGACTGCATTCATGCTGCCCGGAGCAGCGCGCCTGCGCACAGATTGTGCTGCTCTCCGGAGGTTGCGTGCCCACAGAAGCCCAGATCTGAGCAGGCGCATGGGCCGGTGCTGCCCGAGGACCTCGCCTGCTAGGGCAGGACTATGAGCTGCACCCTCTTCCTCGTAGCTGTGTCGGAGGCTCCTCCCGATACCACACAGACATCCCCTTTGAGGCATCCACCTTGCTCTCCCACCGGTTTGGAAATTCTCCCTGGCTCGGGCAGAGCGGAGCTGGGTGTTTCTCCCCTGAAACGCACACGCTGCGAGGCTAATGAGGCCTGCTCGCATGCTCCAGGTCGAACTGATGGCCAGATTTGGGGTCGGGAAGGAATTTCCTTTTGGGGCAGATTGGCAGGTGGCTTGGGGCGTTTTTTGCCTTCCCCTGCAGCGTGGGCGTGGCTCACCTGTCTGCGACACCTTCCTTTTTATAGAAATGGTCCCTGTTCAGGCATCGCTGGGCTCTGGCCGGGCCTGGTTTCTGCTGGTGGTAGATGTTTGTTCTAGGGTCTGGTTGGATGACTTTCTGTGCCGGTAGTGAGGGTCTGGCGAATCCTGCCATGGTGCAGGGGGCTGGACCCAATAGCCTTGGAGATAGGGTTGCTGCCCATGGCAATATTTAGGGAACACTTCTGGAAAATGCATGTTGCAGGGCCTGCGTTGGTGCCTAAGCGTTTAAACATTTGCACAGGTGGCAACTTGACTTTGAGAGGACTCAAACCAGCATGAGTTAGTGGGTTCTAGAACTGGAGGAGTCCAGCTCTCGAACTCGCTAACTCAGGGGTGGGGGAACCTTCGGAGGCCACTTTGGCAATAAGCACAAGCTGACAATGCTGCAGACAGGTTTAAGGGGTGTCTCAAGAAAAAGCGGGCCCAGATCACGGCCCTGTCCTTGTGGGCATGTCCTCCTCTCCGCTTCTTTACGCTGAGCTCAGGGTATTGGTGGTTGGAGGTAGGAACTGGAGCCACGGGTCCGAGCCAGGGACGTGAAAGGGTCCACATTTAGCCCCCAGGCCTGAGGTTGTAACTCCCGCTGGTTTGAGTGCGCTGCCTGCAGCAGGGAGGCTAGGAAAGCAGCCCAGTGTTGGCGGGGGAAGCAATGTACGTCTGCCTGCACACACGCGTCTGTACGCTCCAGCGTTGCACTGGTGCTAATTGGCTCGGGGTGTGTGACTCCCCAGAGCCGAGATCATGTTTGAAAGTTGTAGCCAGAATTATTTTCATGAGCCTGGGCAACACTACAGCAGCTGGAGGTCTCTTCCTCCTCAGTCTACCTGTTTCAGATCGGGGGAGGCGGATGCAGGAGAAAGCTGCGCTGATTGCTGTGGACTCGTTCCACTGCTTGTTTTATGACGCTCAGCGGCCACACGTTCAGCTATAAGGGGTGATTCCTGCAGTTTGCCTGGCAGTCATTGACCCTCTCCAATAAGCCTAGAACTAGGGGACACTCTATGAAACTAACTGGCAGCCAATTTAAAACACTGCTGTTACTTATTATTATTATTAGAAGCATTTATATAGCGCCAGCAATGTACCTGGCGCTTTACAGAGAACAAGATAGACATCATTTCTATAGTGCTACTAGGCCTGCTTACAGTCGCACGTTTATTGGAGACAGGTCCCTATGCAGCGGGCTTGGCATCGAAGATGGACACCGGTGAGGGGAGACAGACACACGCACAGACTCCCATTTCTACAGATGGGGAACGGAGATCGTGACATGCCCAAGGCCACCCAGTGACTTCATGTCCTCTTTGGATTGTGAGCTCTCAGGCAGGGGCCGTGTCTGTCTTGTTCTCTGTAAAGCGCCAGGTACATCGCTGGTGCTATGTAAATGCTTCTAATCATAATAATAATGGACAATTAACTTGTGGAATTTGTTGCCAGGAGATGTGATCAGCTGGGCTTACAAAACAGGATTGGACAAGTTTTTGCAGGATCAGTCCATTAGCAGCTCTTAGCAAAGTAAGATGGGGGGGGTGTAACCTCTGGTTTTTGGGGGCTGGGAGCGAATGGCAGGGAATGGATCACCCCGTTGTGATATTTTAGGGATTTCTCCAAAGAGAACGGGAGCGGCTGCTCTCGGAGACCGGATACTGGGCTAGATGGGCCGTAGGTCTGACCTAAGGCTGCCACCTACGCACATTTTTAAGGAACACGTCTGAAAAAATAGATGTTGCAGGCCGCCAGGGCAGGGCCCGCGACGTCTGTTTTAGGCTGCCAGGGCAGGGCCCGCGACGTCTGTTTTAGGCCGCCAGGGCAGGGCCCGCGATGTCTGTTTTAGGCCGCCAGGGCAGGGCCCGCGATGTCTGTTTTAGGCCGCCAGGGCAGGGCCCGCGACGTCTGTTTTAGACCGCCAGGGCAGGGCCCGCGACGTCTGTTTTCCAGAAAATTGGCATAGGTGGCCACCTTACTCTACCCCAGTCTGGTACTCAGGTGCTTACACTATGGTTGGGCTCCGGGCCCCAGACAGAGCAGAAGCAAACAGCACCGGGCCCATCCCTCCCCCCCCCCCCCCCCCCGGAGCAGGCCTGTCTTTAGGGTAGGTGGGGCGACTGCCCTGGAACCCGCAGGGGAAAGGACCCTGCAAAATGTCCTGGGTGGGGGTGAAGGTGCCAGGACGGGCTGTCTGTAGCGCTGGTAGATGCAGTGGGTTCCGGAAGTGCCCCAGCTGGAGCGGAGGGGAGAGGAAGGGCCCCTAGGCCGCTGCAGCTGCTGATCACTCTGGACCCTGCCTGCACTCAGTAGGGCTGCCCTGCCCTGGGTACCCTGCTAGGAGCCTGACCCAAAGCCCACTGACCCCAGAGGCCAGTCTCCTTGTTGATTTCAGTGGGCTTTGGGTCAGGCAGGCAGGCAGAGGCGCTGCTCAGAGAGCCGAGTCTGTAGGTTCCCAGTCTGCCCTTGCTGCAAGGAAGCCCAGGAGGCTCCGGCCGCCCCTAGCCAGAGGGCTGCTCCGTGTTGATGCTCTCGTCGGAGGGCTGCCTCACGGTGATCAGGGGCATTTTCTTTCTCTCTGCGTCCGAGGCCTCTGGTTGCCAGGGAACTTTGAGGCGGATGCCCGGCGTGGGGGGCTCGCTGGCCCGGCTCTCCTCATCCTCCGTCTCTTCCTCGTCGATGCGGCCCACCGCAGCCTCGGGATCCTCGCGGCGTAAGAAGTTGGGGCTGGGTGAGGGGAAGCCGCCCTCGCCCCTCAGGCGCAGCAGCTGGGCATGGTGCCCGCGCCCGCCCTTCCCAAAGTTCTTCAGGCTGACGGCGGGGGAGGCAGCTGCAGTCAGGAAGCGGCTGAGAAAGGGCGTGTGGATGCGCGGCATGCTGGGAGAGGCCTCCACCTGCTGGCTCTGCTCGGGGTCATCGCTCATCCTGGGGGAGAGGAATGGGAGCCGCCGGGTTAGCAGGAGGCCCGTTGGCCGTGGTGAGCACAGAGCCAGGATCTGGAGGGTTTTGCAAAGCAGGAGAGAAGCAGCTGCCGGGGGGGGTGGGCGTGTGTAGCTAGACTGGAGTGGCCCCCACCCCCCGATACTCTGGCAGAGGATGCAGCTCACTCCCCAAACCCAGTGTCGCTGTATGGGCTGCCGTCTATTATAGCTATACCCTTGGCTAATATTCCTCTTTGAAAACATCTGGGTTCCTTAATAAATGAACTCTTTTGGGGGTTGGGGGGGGATGAGAGGGGATCCTGGCAACATTTTAAATATATTTTTTTCTTTAAACCAGAAAGGTTGGTAATTCTCCCCAATGCAGGCCCTGCAACATGTATTTTTCCATAAGCGTCCCTTCAAAATTTGCATAGGTGACCACCCTAGTGGGTGTGGACTTCAGCTGAAGGGAAGTCCCTGCCTCTAGCTGTTACCTGAGCCCACCACTGCAAAGGGGCAGCTCCCCCCACAGAGCTTTG
Organism: Sphenodon punctatus; assembly: GCA_003113815.1. Lineage (NCBI taxonomy): Eukaryota > Metazoa > Chordata > Lepidosauria > Sphenodontia > Sphenodontidae > Sphenodon > Sphenodon punctatus. The sequence continues at coordinate 4,335,639 of QEPC01012035.1, read as the reverse complement.
CTTAGGACCTGCCCTTCACCCCCCACCTCACCCAAAAAACCAACAGTAGCAGCAACTCTGCCTTTTTGCTCAGCTTATGAGATATTCAAGGGGGGGGGGGGGAGAAGCAAAGTGGTGCTTGGGGGGTAGTGGGGCTGCATCCTCTCCCCTCCCCGTGTTATGCTGCCACTGTATGGGGTTGAAATTAAGGACGAGGGTTGCACTCCCTACTCTGATCAGCTGTACAACTGGGGGTGAGGCCACTGGAGGCCCAGCTTCTTATTTGTCCTGTTCCCTGTAAATTGTAAGGCTGGTTCTGGGTACTCCTTCTGTCCCCTCCTGCTTTGACACCTCTCTGTTTTAGACTCTTCCCCTGGCAGATGAGTACTAACGCCAGCACAGGGTCCCCACTGAGCTGACTTTGGACCAGACTTAGCTCAGTAAACTAGCTCTGTCTGTAGTGTGTGCTTCCTTCAGCAAACCTTCGCTCAGCTGCCTCGCTCCCTGCCTGACTGAAATGCACTTGACTTCCTCCTCTTTGCCCTGCTGCTGCCATCTCTTCTGGCTCCAAACAGCTAAGCTCACAGCAGGCTTCTCCATCAGACTGGTTCAGTTTACGTGTCCCACGGGTGACACCTCCCAATTCTGCAAACTCACCCTGAAACTGGATTGTTCAGGTACAGTCAATGGGGTGGGCCGTGGCCCAGATGGTAGCTTTGCATGTATATGGTCCCAAGTTCAATCCCCAGCATCTCCGATTCAGAATCTCTGGCAGCATGCCTGGGTGAGGCCTCTGCCGGGGATCCTGGAGGGTCTGAGGTAGCACGCCTGGGTGAGGCCTCTGCCGGGGATCCTGGAGGGTCTCGGGTAGCGCGCTTGGGTGAGGCCTCTGCCGGGGATCCTGGAGGGTCTCAGATAGCGCGCCTGGGTGAGGCCTCTGCCGGGGATCCTGGAGGGTCTCAGGTAGCAGCACGCCTGGGTGAGGCCTCTGCTGGGATCCTAGAGGGTCTCAGGTAGCATGCCTGGGTGAGGCCTCTGCCGGGGATCCTGGAGGTTTGGCCTGGGTGAGGCCTGTGCCGGGGACCCTGGAGGCTCTCCGTCTGACGGAGGCCTCTGCTGGAGACCCTGGAAAGCTGGATTTGAAACCCTGGTGCTGTGTCAGTTTGTGACAATACTGGGCTAAGATGGGCCGCTGATCTGACAGCTCCTTATATCTTGATGTCCGTTACCCCTGAAGGGGCAGGTTTGCTGCGTTTCCTCAATGCCACCAATGGGGGGGGGGGAGAATGCAGCAAACCTGGATCTCTGCTCTGGGGGTAACTAACAGCCTAGTTTCACCTGCCGAATTTTACAAAGCCCGAAAGAGCCAGCTTGTCTCTCAGATCCCAGGGGGAGCTTGTGCCATCAGCAGCCAGCAGGAAAACTCCTCCCGCTTGTAAACAGAGCAGCTCTGGCCCAGTCCCAAGCAGGGAGACCTAGGCCACCACCTTCCCAGTAGATTTGCGGATCCACGCCAGGCTTCAGGGCAATCTCAGGTTGGTTTCGCCCATGGGGAGCAGCTGCTGCTTTAGGAAGGAGGCTGGAGCCCCTGTGAGGGCTTTGGGCCGAACTCACCGCATGTCGAAGGTGGAGCCCATGAAGGAGGGCTTGAGTGTCTCGGCGACAGTGGCCATGGTGTAGGGGGGCTGAGCCGCGGGCTCGTTCCAGTATTTGTCCTTCCCGGTCAGAGGCAGGTTCTGGTACATGTCGTCCACGGAGAGGAGGGACACCTAGGGGGGCAGAGGGATGGATGCTGCTGGAGACCGGGTGCTGGCCGGGGGGGCATTGCCCAGAGGCTGCATTCATTCAGGGCAGGCTCTCTCCCCACACGGGCAGCAGGCTTGCTAGCAGCTCCCTCCGGGGGGGGGGGACAGCCCCTCGTAGCTGGGTTTGCTCAGTTTTCTTTCCTAGTTAATTGATGTGGGTATTTCTCATGCTCCCTTAGGAGAAATGGAAGCTGCTCCCCATACACATGTTCCTGCTCTCCCTCCCTACCCAATGGCATCTGCTCTGCAGGGACCCCTAAGTCACAGCGGGCTCGTGTGCAGCCCGTTCATTCAGTGGTGTCTCAAGTGGGGCTACCAGTCAGCTGTCTGTCCTCTGAGAACTGGACAGACAGACATTATCCATAGCTTCCTCTTCTAGTACGGGGCCCATTTTGGGGTTGGTGCACTCAGAGACCCTGGCGGGGCCACTCTTAGCATGGGACCCATTGCAGGTGGGTGCACTCAGAGACCCTGGCGGGGCCCCTCCTAATTCAGGGCCCACTGCAGGTCAGTGCACTCAGAGACCCTGACAGGCCCCTCCTAGAGTCCCTGTTCCTCTGCCCCAGTCCTAAGGCTGCCTCAGGGCGAAGCTGCCAGCATCGTGTCTGGCTGCGACTCACCTGCAGGTTCCTGTCTATCAGCCTGTTCGTTTCGAAATCATCATCATCTTCTCCGAAAGGGTTAATGATCTGCTCTGCCACCTGGAGGAGGAGGAAGGCAGTGCACGTTGGGGACGAGGCACTCCCCCTGCACGTTGGCACAAGCAGCCTCTGGGCCAAGCCTGCATGTTTGGCGGGTACAATCCACAGAGTCTTGCTGGGAATCTCGTGTGGAGGGGGGAAGCGCTGGTCTCAGCACAACGTGGCCGCTTGGCTTCTGCCCTTTGCTTCCTTCCCAGCCCCGACCTGCTTTGCTGAGGGGGATTTTCATTCAGGAGAGATTTGCCCTCACAGCAGAGACGCTTAACACTCAGCTGAGAAGAGACACCCCCACCCACTCCCCTTCTCCATGGGGCAGAAGGGGAGCCCTGTTCCAAGTGGAATTGTCAGAGCTGGGTGCCACTAGGAGCCAGGACAAGACCCCAACTTGAGGCCACTCAGCGGTTCTCCAAAGTAGGGTTGCCATGTATGCAAATCTTTTGAGGACCCTTATGAAAAATACACATTGCAGGGCCTGCATCGGTGCCTAAGGTGCCAATAAAGACCCTGCAATGTTATTAACAAACATTTATATAGCGCCAGCAGTGTACCTGGCACTTTACAAAGTAATAAAATAGACACGGTCCCTGCCCCTAGGGCTTACAATCTGAGAGACAGGAGCTGGGGGAGAGACTTAGGAAGGGGAACAGAGGGAGAGACAAGGGGTCTAACATTCATGAAGATGCGAGGTCTCAAGTGCACGTACTTGGCTTGGTTACGATGAGAATGACAGCAGGCAGGTCCATGTTGCAAGGATAAGGGTAAACCGATCGTAGGTATAGGAATAGTGGCTCAGCAGGATAAAGAGTCAGACAGAGCAGAGCGAAAGAGGTGAGTTTTAAGGAGAGATTTGAAGGTATGAAGGGAGGGGGCAAGGCGGATGTGGACAGGGAGGGAGTTCCAGGCATGGGGGGCAGCAAGTGAGAAGGGACGAAGGCGCTTAGGGGAGCAGGGAAGGCGTGGAAGGGTGAGAGAAGGGACAGAGGAGGAGCGAAGTGCACGGGCTGGAGTATGGAGGGCGATAAGTGCAGAGAGGTAGGGGGGAGCAAGGTTGTGAAGAGCTTTATAGGTGAAGACTAGGAGCTTGTGCAGGATTCGTTCAGGAAGGGGAAGCCAGTGAAGCGAAGAGAGGAGGGGCTGCACATGGTCGAAGCGACTGGCGAGGTAGATGACCCTGGCAGCAGAGTTTTGGACAGAGATGAGGGGAGAAAGGTGAGACCGGGGAAGGCCAGTGAGAAGGAGGTTACAGTAATCGAGGCGAGAGATGACCAGAGCATGAACAAGAGTTTTGGCAGACGAGACAGAGAGAAAAGGGCGAATCTTAGCAATGTTATGGAGGGAGAAGCGACAGGATTTAGCAACAGAGTCAATGTAGGGTTTAAAAGAAAGGGCTGAGTCAAAGATGAAGCCTAGGCTACGGGCTTGGGGGACAGGCAGGATGGTGACTCCATCAATAATTATTGACAGTGAGGAAGGATGAGGGGGGAAGATAAGCAGTTCAGTTTTAGCCATGTTGAGTTTGAGTTGACGTTGAGACATCCAGGTAGAGATGTCAGAGAGACAGTTGATGAGACAAGCTTGAACAGAGGGAGTAGAGAGAGAGAGTTGAGTGTCATCAGCATAGAGGTGGTATTGGAAGCCATGGGAGGCAATGAGTTTGCCTAAGGATGAGGTGTAGATTGAGAAGAAAGGGCCAAGAACAGAGCCTTGAGGAACACCAACTGAGAGGGGGAAGGAGGAGGAGCTGGAGAGAGACACATTAAAGGAGCGGTCAGAGAGGTAGCAATGTGTATTTTTCATAAGTGTCCTGAAAAAATGTGCCTATCTGGCCACTTTACTCCAAAGGGACGGATGCACAAACTGGCCCTGAATTTGCACCAGTGACTCAGCGATGCTCTTAGCCACCCACGCCTACCTTAACCCCAAGAAAGGAGGTAGAGAGCAGTGTTTTCCTGGGCAGAAATCGCTTTCGGGTGGAAGGCTTTGCCACTGAGCCTAACCCAAGAGGGAGAGTAACCAGAGGGTGTCCGCCCAGCTGCACTCTGCGCTTGGACAAACCAGACCAGGGGTGGGGAACCTCGGGTCTGGGGCCCAAACATGGCCTGTAGCTAGTTTTTATTTGACCCCTTTGCAGTTGCTGGAGCCAGTTACTACCCCCAAGCGCTGAAAGAATCCGTTCTGGCTAAGGGAGCAGAGAGGAGGGCACATGCACACAAGGAGAGGGGACAGCTCCATGCAGAACCTAAATTTGTAAAAAAAAACAATGAATTGCTGGAGGTCCTGCCAATCCCATGCCTCTTGGCCCAGAGTAGGAAAATGAACCCTCTTCTGCAGCTAGCAACCCAACCACTGGACTAGCCTGCCTCTCTTCAGCGGAATAGAGAAGGGAGTGCTCGTAAATGAATCTCTCTGATGGTCAGAACAGGGGGCAGGGCAGCAAAGTCATTAACAAGAGGCAAAATAATACATGCAGGCTTTTGTTATAACCCTGGAATGGCCAATATCAACCTTTTCCTGGCCTGTCCCATTTTGGGGGGCACACTCCTACTGGGAGCATTTCTTGGGGTTCAGCCCTCCCTTGAATGGCTGGGGCTAAGTCCTGGCAAGACCCACACACCTCATCCCAAATTAAGCCCTGGATTAATGGCACAGATCCATGATCTGGACCCTCCTCTGCCTGAGCACACACCCCTTAAGCCCCCCACCTCCAATTTCTCTGCAGCCCTCAGAGCTGGTACTCATTTTCAGAGTGGACCCTGGGAGGGGAAAGGCTTCCCCACCCCTGGACTAGATAGATGATCTCCGTGGGTCCATTCGGCCTTGGAACCGATCAGCCTGGCAGGCCATGATGGTTCCGTCTGCTCCGGTCTCTGGCACCGGCAGTAACGTGCCTACCTTCAGCCAGCCGGCGTAGAAGAAGAACTGCAGGAGTGTGGGCAGGGGCACGTACATGTCCAAGTCGCTGTCCTGGTTGGGCTCCAGGAACTGCCGGCCAATCACACAGAGGGCAAAGAAGGAGTAGACCGCGATGGTGACCACCTGGGATGGGGAGAAGGCTCCATCAGCCGCAGCGGCAGAGAGAGCAAGAGAGATGGGGCAGTTGGAGGAGCACCAGGACTGGTATCTGCTTCGAGGACCAAGGGCAGTTTGGGCAAAGGTGGTTGGGAGCCTTCTGGGCTCATTAAAAATCCCAGGACGCTTCCGAGAGTCCTAGAGATGTTCAGGGTGAGTCCATTCACTCATCACTGTATCCCTCCAACCCTTTCTGCAATTTCAGCGGGATTCGTCTTCCCTTCCTGTCTCGAACCCTGCTCCAACCCTTGTCGCTAGCTCTCTCCAGCGGTGGCTGCGTTTTGGTGCTGGGAGGAGCACCCTTTGCAAAATATTTTGGGAAGGATGGTCTGAGAGAAATTCCGGCCGGATGCTCCCACACCAAAGTTATCAGCTGTGGGGCAAGGCTTCCCTCCCCCTGCATCCCTGTCCCGTAGCCCCTGGGGGGATCGAGCGTAGAGAGCAGAAGGCTCTCAGCTTGGAGAAGAGGTGACTGAGTGGGGGTGAGATAGAAGTTTACAAAATCATGAGTAGGGTGGAACAAGAAGGGAGAGGTTATTTACTAGGGGTGAAACGAGGTTTTGACCCCGTTGAAAATCTCGTCGGCCTCGTGATTTTCCAGGTTGAGAATCTTGCAAGAATTGGCGTTATTTCTGCCACTCCCACAAGATTCCCAAACATCACAAAAATGCCCCCCCCTCCCCCAACGTTCTGCACATGCACAAAATGGCCACCGGGGGGTGCACAAGTGCAGAATGGTCATGGTGCCCGTTTGCGGATGTGTAGAGTGGTTTGGGGGTTTTGAGAATCTCGCGCGATTTTTGAGAAACCTCAAATAATGCTCTGCGCGTGCACAAATGGCCGCCCGGGTCTGCGCAGTGGCCATTTTAGCACAGAGCGTTTGGGGAGATTTTCGAGAATCTCGCCAGATTCTCAAAAACCTCAGCAAGAAGGTGTGAGATCTCGCTGGGGTTTGTGAGAATCTTGCAGATCCTCACAAGAATGCTGTGTGCTCTCGTTTCAGCCCGATTATTTACCCCCTCAAATAATACTAGGACTAGGGAACACTGCATGAAGCTAACTGCCAAGCAATTTTTAAAAAACAAACAGAAAATATTGTCACTCGACACACAATTCACCTGCTGAACTCATTGCCGGGGGATGTTGTGAAGGCCAGTGACACAGCTGAGTTTAAACAAGGATTAGATAGGTTCTTGGAGGATAGGTCTATAAATGGCTGTTTAATTATGTTGGTGGCGGGTCGGAACCTGGGAGTGACCGAACGGCGTCGGTTACTTCTCTGAACCGACCTAGTGGTCCCTGTCTGAGACAGGATACTGGGCTGGATGGATCGTTGCTCCAACCCCGTATGGCACTGGGTACGTATGTTCTAACCTCTTCCTGCACTGGTGGGGCATCAATGGGGGAGGCAGGGAGAGGAGTTGCCAGTCTGGTTCTGTTGCTCTGGCAGAAGAGTGCGCTTTCTCCCGTCCCCTCGGGACATGGGGTGCAGGGGCAGAGCTAGGGCTACCACCCTCCAGCATGGGGTAGGAATATTTGGCCTTTGATGCATCACCTCTAGGCCCCAGCCAAAGCACCAGTTTCCCCAGGGAAGCAGCAGGAACCTTTTCCAAGTGAGGGCGGGTGACTTCAGAAAGGGGGCAGGAGACTCTTTGCCCTGCCTCCTTTCCCGTGTGGTCCCACCCTTTCGGAATGTTGCAACATCACAGTGTTCTAAAGGGGGTGTGGCCACACTGGACAGGGGGCGGGAGTATTCCTTTGCCGTCCCCCTTTCAGCATGACTCCACCCCTTTCTGAGTCCAAGCAGGGCTGTGCATGGGATCAACTCTTTGTATCCGTATTTGTGTGTTTTGGTTTTTGCATTTCTTTATCCGTGTTTGCTGCATTTTCCCCATCACCGCCAATGTGGAGAATGCCGTGAACGCGGCTCCCTGCGTAGGGGTTATTGTTGGTGCAGAAGTGACAGTGAGGCTCTGCCATTTCGAAAAGCCTAAAAGGAAAAGAGAGAGCAGCCCCAGTCGCAGGGCGGAGGTGGAGAAGAGAGAGCAGCCCCAGTCGCAGGGCGGAGGTGGAGAAGAGAGAGCAGCCCCAGTCGCAGGGCGGAGGTGGAGAAGAGAGAGCAGCCCCAGTCGCAGGGCGGAGGTGGAGAAGAGAGAGCAGCCCCAGTCGCAGGGCGGAGGTGGAGAAGAGAGAGCAGCCCCAGTCGCAGGGCGGAGGTGGAGAAGAGAGAGCAGCCCCAGTCGCAGGGCGGAGGTGGAGAAGAGAGAGCAGCCCCAGTCGCAGGGCGGAGGTGGAGAAGAGAGAGCAGCCCCAGTCGCAGGGCGGAGGTGGAGAAGAGAGAGCAGCCCCAGTCGCAGGGCGGAGGTGGAGAAGAGAGAGCAGCCCCAGTCGCAGGGCGGAGGTGGAGAAGAGAGAGCAGCCCCAGTCGCAGGGCGGAGGTGGAGAAGAGAGAGCAGCCCCAGTCGCAGGGCGGAGGTGGAGAAGAGAGAGCAGCCCCAGTCGCAGGGCGGAGGTGGAGAAGAGAGAGCAGCCCCAGTCGCAGGGCGGAGGTGGAGAAGAGAGAGCAGCCCCAGTCGCAGGGCGGAGGTGGAGAAGAGAGAGCAGCCCCAGTCGCAGGGCGGAGGTGGAGAAGAGAGAGCAGCCCCAGTCGCAGGGCGGAGGTGGAGAAGAGAGAGCAGCCCCAGTCGCAGGGCGGAGGTGGAGAAGAGAGAGCAGCCCCAGTCGCAGGGCGGAGGTGGAGAAGAGAGAGCAGCCCCAGTCGCAGGGCGGAGGTGGAGAAGAGAGAGCAGCCCCAGTCGCAGGGCGGAGGTGGAGAAGAGAGAGCAGCCCCAGTCGCAGGGCGGAGGTGGAGAAGAGAGAGCAGCCCCAGTCGCAGGGCGGAGGTGGAGAAGAGAGAGCAGCCCCAGTCGCAGGGCGGAGGTGGAGAAGAGAGAGCAGCCCCAGTCGCAGGGCGGAGGTGGAGAAGAGAGAGCAGCCCCAGTCGCAGGGCGGAGGTGGAGAAGAGAGAGCAGCCCCAGTCGCAGGGCGGAGGTGGAGAAGAGAGAGCAGCCCCAGTCGCAGGGCGGAGGTGGAGAAGAGAGAGCAGCCCCAGTCGCAGGGCGGAGGTGGAGAAGAGAGAGCAGCCCCAGTCGCAGGGCGGAGGTGGAGAAGAGAGAGCAGCCCCAGGCCCAGGGCGGAGGTGGAGAAGAGAGAGCAGCCCCAGTCGCAGGGCGGAGGTGGAGAAGAGAGAGCAGCCCCAGTCGCAGGGTGGAGGTGGAGAAGAGAGAGCAGCCCCAGGCCCAGGGCGGAGGTGTGTGGCAGTTTCTGGGGTCCAGCATCAGACCCCAGATGCCACGTTTTTCTGGGAATTTTGTGTTCTCTTAGCACCCAAATCCACAGCCCTGGTATTTGTGTCCCTGCTGCAGCGCTGTGAAAGTTTTGTGTTTATTTGTGTTTTGCCAAACCCCAAGGGCGCAGCCCTAGGTCAACGTTTGTGGGCAGGGGCAGCCCTAGATGGAGCATGAGCGGATGTGAAGGGCAGAGGGGGTCTCCTGCATTCACCTGGGTGTACACCAGCGGGATACTGATCCAGTCGTAGTGGAACAACATGCTGCACTTGGCGCGGTAGAGATTCAGCTCCTGCGTGGGGAGAGAGCAAAGCTTAGCGCCGCGAGCCTGCCCCTCCGATAGCTCCCCGGCCGCCACTCGGATGAGGTTCAGGCTGCTGTATCCCACCCATGGGCCGCCCAGCCCCGCTCTCCTCTCCGACTTACATCCATGAGCAATCGGAGCGCCACGTCATCGCGGACCCTCCCGTCCCGCCGGGCCTGGGCCGCCAGGTTGGTGAACCACACGCAGGGGATCCAGTACTTGTTGAAGTCTGAGTGGTGGCTCTCAAACTTATTGCGCTCGTCCTGCGTCATGAACCCTGCAGCCCAGCATGGGGGACAGAATGAGAGCAGAGTTGCCACCTGCACCAGTTTTTATGGAACACTTATGAAAAATACAGGTTGCAGGACCTGTAACATGTATTTTTCATAAGTGTTCCATAAAAATGGACATAGGTATCAACCCTAGATGAGAGTCAAAGCCCTGTCTTGTCCCTTGTCTCTCTCAAGCTTTGCCAGTTCCCTGTGCAGACGCCTCAAAACGAGCACCGTGTTGATGGACAGCACCAAAGCAAGCTCCCCCTTCCCTGACCCAGCCTCGAGAAGGGAGTTCAGCTATTTTGCAAAGACTGTCAGCAAGGGGCCCAGTGTGTTTTAGGTGGAGAGATCTGGGCTTACTTCCTGGGCTCCCACCCCACCCCAAGCTGTCTCCAGACAGCGTGCACTCAAAATATTAGAACGAGGGAACCCCCCTCCCCCATAAAATTAGCAGGCAGCAGATTAAAAACAAATAAAAGAAGTACTTTTTCACACTGTGTGCACTTAACATGTGGAACTCACTGCCAAAGGATGTCATAAAGGCCAGTCAAAAAAACAACTGGGTACGTTCTTAGGGAATAGGTCCCGCAATGGCTATTAGGCAAGCTAGGCTGAGGAGGAGCTCGCTGACTCTCTGCAAGCTGCAACTGAACAGCAGGAAATGGATCTCTCCATTGTGAGGTACTTCTCCAAAGCGACTGAGAATGGCCAACCTCGGAGACAGAATACTGGGCTGAATGGACCATTGGTCTGACCCAGTGTGGCACTGTAGCTATTGGCTTCACTTGGGCTGGGTCTGATCTGGAGTTTGGGGTCCCATCAGGCATGGAGTTCACTGCAAGCCCTTGGTACCAAACTCCTCTGCTTTCCAGGTGGCGTTGGGCACTCACCCCAGGATTTGCTGAGAAGCTGAAGCAACTTCCTTCTCTTGGGGTGGGAGAGGAGCAATGTCTCCACCATTCACCAGGCCCATGTAGGAAGACCTGACCCATTCCCCAACATGGGACCTCAGCCCTTGCATTTGGGGCTGGCAGTGTGGGTCTCAGGTGGCACTGGGACACAGGACACCTCTCCTCGCTTGCGCAGGTGCTACCGAGACTGACTCAGCAGCGACCCCTCTGGCTGGTGAAGGGATTGCTGATGGGAGCATCAAGGGGGTGTGAAATGAGATGAGCTTTGGAGCGCCCCCCAGGACAAGGGGGACTCGGGGTGGGAACAGCCCCTCCTCCCGAGCTTGGCTGACACCAGCTTTAGCTGCAGTTGCTTGTGCTGCTAACTCCTTGCTCCCCTCCATCCCAGGGGGGAGCTCACCAGCCTCGACCAGGTGGTCCATGGTGGGGAAGCGCTTGAGAACCCGGGTGCTGACGGAGCGCAGGATGAGCACCGAGGACAGGTTGGCGTAGCGGATGAGCGTGCGCCGCAGGATCCGACCCTTCTCATCCTTGCCGTGCACGTTGCTGGAGATGACGCACATCAGCTGGTCAGGGAGCGGGATGCTGGTGTACTGGGCCCACCACCGGTTCACGATCAGGGTCACGTAGAAGCCTGCCCGAGGAGAGAGGGGCAGCATTAATGGGGAGGGGAGCTGGCTCCAGTGGGAGGGGGCAGTTGAGGCCCCATGTAAAATGGTGGCCTTCTCTAGGGCAGGGAGCTCCACATTTGAGACCTTAAGGGGCCGTATTTTACCCCAATGTTTCTCACATTCCTGATGCCATTTAAAGTTGATGCCTGTGGGGTGATGCTCCCCCCCCCCTCTCCTCCCACTGCCACCGCAGCTGCTGCTCCAGGTAAGCCCCCCCACTGCCCCTCCAAGCAGCTGTGTATAAAACATTCTACACCTCTGTGTTGAGTCATTTTTTTTCCTATGCTGAATAAGAATGAATTAAATTATCTGCATTAAATGCCATTGTTTAAGGATGTTTGCTTGTAGGGCTGGGTGCAGGCGAAAGTATTTGTGTTTGTGTTTATTCGTATTTGCGGCTTTGCCCATGGTCGCTGCATTTCCCCCAGCACCACCAGTGTGAAAATGTCGTGAACGCGGCTCCCTGCCTGGGGTTTATTTTGGCACAGAAGTGGCCGCGAGGCTCTGCCATTTTGCCAGGCCTAGCAGGAAAGGAGTCGGAGAGCAGCCCCGTCTCCCAAGCTGGAGACGTGCTGCAGTTTCTGGAGTCCAGCGTGAGATCCTCGCTGTCCCCCAAGCCTGTAGCTTGGGCTTCATCTTCGACTCACACCTCACCTTCAAACCCTACATTGACTCTGTTGCCAAATCCTGCCGCGTCTCCCTCAACAATATTGCTAAGATCCGCCCTTTTCTGTCTGTCTCCTCTGCCAAAACTCTCATCCATACCCTAGTCATCTCACGCCTCAACTATTGTAACCTCCTCCTCGCTGGCCTTCCCCGCTCTCACCTTTTCTCCCTCATCTCTGTTCAACACTCTGCTGCCAGGATCATCCACCTAGCCCATCGCTTTGACCATGCGCAGCCTCTCCTCTCCTCTCTCCACTGGCTCCCCGTTCCTGAGCGTATTCTGCACAAGCTCCTCGTCTTCACCTACAAAGCCCTTCATAACCTTGCTCCCCCCTAACTCTCTGCCCTGATCTCCCTCCGAACCCCTGCTCGAGCGCTCCGCTCCTCTTCCATCCACTCCCTCACCCTCCCACGCCTCCCCTGCTCCCCCAACCGCCTTCTTCCCTTCTCCCGCACGCCTGGAACTCCCTCCCTGCCCACATCCGCCTTGCCCCCTCCCTCCACACCTTCAAGTCCCTCATCAAAACCCACCTCTTCCGCTCCGCCCTTCCTAACTCCTGCTAATCATCCCCACCCAGGATTATCCCCCACCTGTTATATGCAAACTCCCAATTTACTGTAACCAAGCCAAGAAAGTGTACCTGAGCTCTCGCATCCTCATGCATGTTGCAGCCCTTGTCTCTCCCTCTGTTCCCCCTTCCCTGTCTCCCCTCCCCGTCTTTAGATTGTAAACCCTCGGGCAGGGACCGTGTCTCTTATTCTCTGTAAAGCGCCAGGTACATTTCTGGCACTATATACAAATGCTTATAATAATAATANAAATACAGAAGCCAGAGGGTAGGTGTGTGTGTGTGTGTGTGTGTGAGAGAGAGAGAGAGAGAGAGGGAGAGAGAGAGTTATACCAAAACAACCTGAATGCACAGACCTATTTGCTTGGATTCAGAGGTGACCTGAAAAGCAAAACTTTTCTTTCTGCTGCACCAAAGAGAATTAGGACGGGCAGGAAGGGGTCAGCTTGTTTGGGGGGTGAGGGGGACAACGACGCACAAGCCTTTTCTACCTTTGGAGCCTCATTTCCAAAAGGAAATGAGTCTGGACTGACTGAAAAGGGGCGTGAGGGGCGTTTGTGCTGACACTTTCACTCCCTCTTTTACTTTTGTTTCCAGTGAATAACTCAAAAGCCCAAGAAACACTTGGGAGAAAACTCTCTCTTTGCTAAAACAAACCAATCCGCCAGCTCTTTCCAAGCAGATTATACCTGTTCTCAGGTTGGTCTGAGCCCAAGAGCAGCAAAAAAATGCTCTGCTTGCTTTTAACCTTAGCAAGATCCGAGAAATCCCCCCCCACTCAAGCTCTTTTTAAAAACAACAAACTCTTTACACACCAGAAAGAAGCCAGGAACAACAAAAAGCCCTTTCTTTATCCTCCTTAGTTCACAAGCCCTTTCTCTTCAGGGACTGGCCAGGCCCCGCGTTTCTATTGGAGACTGAGTTTTTCAGCCGCATGAAAGGGAAGGAGGCAGGGAGCTGCTCCAAGGGGCATTGTGATTGGCAGCTCAGGCCCAACACCTGATAACCTGCAGGTCAGCTCCGAACAGTGTCCTGAGCTCTGGCTGGCTTCTTCACTGGAGAAAGCTGAGAATCCCAGGCCTGAGCTCTTTGCTGGGCTGCGAACGGATTGAGCGACTCTGGGGCAAGAGGGTTAGAAAACTCCTGGAAACCCACCCAAGGGTCTTCATGCAAGTGGGATTTGGCTGCGTTAACTGCCTCTTACTTGTGCCTAAATCCCCTCGACTCCAGCTCCGGTTGGGCCCGACCTCGTGCACCGAGTTCGAGTCACCTGCTGGCCCACGTTAAAAGGGCTGCGCAATCAGGCGTACAGGACTCTGGCAGTCGAGAGTGCCCAGGGGGTGAGACAGAGCCATGGCCTGTCCCCAGGCACAGCTGGGGTAGGAATGAGGGTGCAAGTGCACCAAGCATGGAACAGCGACCCCTCTGCAGCCCACCACTGCAGCTCCCATGGGGAGGATGCCTTGCCGGGCTTCCCAGCTGGGATGGCCAGCACTGCACATGGACACCAGGGGGCGCTCCAGGACAAGCTCTCCCTCCTGCTGCCTTTTAGTCAGGCCAAGGGCAGGGATGGGGCATTTCTTCTTGGGTGGGGGAGAGGGAATGGCTGCTCTGTTGGTGGGGGTCCTGTTCTCTTCCTCCTCCTTCTCGTCTCCACTTTCTGCAAACCCCACACCCCTGTGCCGCACCACATCCCTGCTCCGGGCAGCCCCTCCTTTCCCTGGACATCCCCTATTGGCTAGAGATGTGGGGCAGGGTCACTGAGTGCAGCCACCTCTTGGGTGTAACACAGCAGAGGACTGGCAGCTTCAGCCAGCAAGCAAAGGGCAAAGGTGGCAGAGGGAGGTCGCTGCCTCGTGCAGTTTGGCCCTGAGATTCCCACAGGCCAAAACGCGAGTCTCCGGGGTCAAAGTAAAAGAGGTGGCAACCCTAGAGGTAGCATGAGCAGGGGCTAGAGGCCAGGACTCCTGGCTTCCATCCTTGGGTGGCCTTAGCTATTCTCTTGTGAAATACGGCTGGGACTCGGCCTCCCCATCTGCAAAAGGGGTGCAGCCCCTTGCCCTGCTTTGGTAGGAGCTGCAAGATGGCAAGGGGAGGGGTGTTCTGTATGGGCCAGGTACGCTGCAATATGGCTAGGAACGTTGTGCCAACACCCTGCAAAGTTCTAGCGCACTAGCCCCTGCATGACTGGGCACCACCACTAGCGGGGGACAGCATAACAAAGCCCCCACATCACCCAGCACCACCACTAGAGGGAGACAGTGTGCCACAGCCCCCATGTGGCCCAGCACCACCACTAGAGGGGGACAGTGCGCCAGAGCCCCTGTGTGGCCCAGCACCACCACTAGAGGGAGACAGTGCGCCACAGCCCCCGCGTGGCCCAGCACCACCACTAGAGGGGGACAGTGCGCCAGAGTCCCTGTGGGGCCCAGCACCACCACTAGTGGGGGACAGTGCGCCACAGCCCCCACATGGCCCAGCACCGCCACTAGAGGGGGACAGTGCGCCACAGCCCCTGTGTGACCCAGTGCCACCACTAGAGGGGGACCGAGTGCCCCAGCTCTTATGGGTCCCAGAGGACCCTTCAATGCTCCCCAAACTTCTGCCAACCCTTAGCTCTGGCGTTTGTTTTTGAACAAACACTGTGACGTGCAGCAGGAGGCACTTTACCCAGGACGAATGAGATGGGGATGAGGTCCGTGGAGCGGTTGCAGTACTGGGCCACCTTCCCGAAGAGATGTTTCTGATCCTCGTTCAGCAGGAGCCTGGAAAGGTACAAGATGGCCCTGGGTGAGGGTCTGCCCTCTGCAAGGTGGGACCCTCTGGGTCTGGTCTAGTTGGGGTGCCCCTTTGAGACCCCACCCCACCCCTGCTAACAGTAGCCCCCCAGCCCCTGTGCTCTCCTTCCAAGGCCGCTCTTCTGCCTGCCCAGGGCTGGGGTTATTCGTTAATGGTTTCTCCCCTCCAGGCTCGTATGTGCCAGGAACTCACTGCTACGGCTGACCATCAGAGGAGGACAGAGCACCACGGCTAGAGTGACCATCGAGCCGGTTTTATACCGGACAGTCCTGTTTTCTGAAGGGCTCGTCCCTGGTATTTTCCAATCGCTACCAGCACTGGCCGCTTTCACCCCTCCCCCAAAGTCATGATCTCATGACTTCTGGGTGGGGACAGTGGTGTTGGCAGTGGGGAGGCGAGTGCGAGGGTCAGGAAGGGATCCTGGAGATGCAGCTGCTGCATTGTCCACAGACTCTGAAGCGGTTCCAACCTGGGCTTGTAAGTTTCAAAGTACCCCACCCCAGTGCCAAGAGGGACTGGGGGACATGGCCATTGGCCTATGAAAATGACAGGCCCCAGCTTCGCAGCAGAACCAGCTGGGGCTTGTAAGTTTCAAAGCAGCTTTCCCCCCCCCCCCCCCAGCACCTCTCAGCTGAGAGGCGCTGTAGGGGGGAGCACTGCCCTACCCAGGACCACTACCGAGCCCAGCTCCCAAGCAGTCCCACCCAGGGCCTCAGCTGTCCTGTATTCTGGGGATTTTATTTATTTAAAATTTATATCCTGCCCCTCCTGCCCTCAGGGCAGCCCGGGGCGGCGAACAACATTCAATAAAAATAATTTTAAAATTTAAACAATTTAAAATTACAATATGTGGGGGGAAACGCCACCCCACCCCTACCCCTCGCCAAAAGCCTGATGGAACAGCCAGGTCTTACATACATGCCGAAACAGCATCAGGGATGCATCAGTGGTCACAGCCTCTGCATGGCCCAGTACCACCACTAGAGGGGACCAGAGCACCAGAATTTCTGCTTTGCCCAGCATCGCCACTAGAGGGGGACAGAGCGCCCCACCCCCACGCAGCCCTGTGCCACCACAAGAGGGGGACACAGCCCCCGCACAGCCCAGCCCAGCCACCAGAGGGGGACAGAGTGGCCCCCGTGCGGCCCAGCGCCACCACTAGAGGGGGACACAGCTCCCATGCAGCCCAGCACAGCCACTAGAGGGGGACAGAGTGCAGAACTATTTCCTGTTGTCACATTGTCTCCCAGTTTCACGCTAAATACTGTGTCTCACCCAGTGATTTCCAGGCAAATGGACAGATGCTGCCCTAAGACAGAGATTTTCTGCCAGCCTCCATGAAAGCCTCAGGAGTGTCACAAATGGGTGTCTGAGAGGAGACCAGTAGTTCACGACAGGACTGTTACAGGCTGATTATTTTAAGAGGGCATTTCTGATTTCAGAAACCCCCAGCTCTATAGAGCGGCCCACAGAACAGACTCCCCCGAGCTCCCCAGTTGCTGCTCCAGCTGCTGGGCTTGCTCCCCTGGACTGCAGCCCCCTTTGGGGAAGGAGAGGCATCAACATCATTAGGCCTGCTCTGAGCTCTGCTTTTAGCAAAGGGACGCACCAGCCCAGGCACGGGAATGGATGCCTTCAGGCCCCAGAGGATGGTCCTTAGCTGGCCTGCCTAGGGGTGAGCGAGAGACAGGGGGTGTGGGGTTGGAGGGTGATGGAATGGGGTTTTATTTGTTTTTTTATTGTATTTTATTAATATGTTGTAAGCCGCCCAGAGCTACATGGATTGGGCAGGATATAAATCAAAAGGTAATAATAATAATAGATCCTGTAGCAGAGTGCTGGGGGCAAGGGAATGCAGGATCAGGTCCACAGTAAGTGAACACTCTGCTACTGAGTTTAAGCCAGAAGTGGCAGGGTTAAACTGGGGCTTTGTCAATACAGTGTCAGGTGACTGGAAGTGGGCAGGTCACGTGACTCTGGCTGGGGCTTAAAAGCAGGAATCCAAGCCCAGCTTGTCAGTATCAGCTTGGAGACAGGGGGAGGAGCACTCGGGTCATCTGGAGCCGCCTGGCTGAGGAGATTGGTGGGACCCCCTGTCCCAGGATGGAGCAAAAGGGGTTAAGGAAGGGACTAGCTACAGGCAGGGCCTGAGCACAGGGGTGGATGAGCCGGCAACCTCTCTCTAAGCCCCGAGACTATAATAAATGGGTCAGAGTTGCTAAGGGACCCCAGTCGGCTTGGTCTTGAAGTCGGGGGAATTTCCCTTCAGCCCAAGAAATGGCGAGTCTGTGCTGTGGGTTCATTCCCGCCACCCCCACGCGGGGAGCCGGACTCACCGGTAAGTGACGCTCAAGGTGGCGTACAGCACGATGAAGACAAGGAATTCCTTGTAGAGCAGCTTGTAGATACTGCCTTTCCAGCGGAAGAGGAGCTTGGAGAACCCCCCAAAGCGAGCATTGGCCACCTTCAGCGTGTAGGAGACTGTCATGGCGGCCCTGTCTCCACCCCAAACGGCAGCAACTGAGGGGGAGAAGGACACCGAGGCGGAGATACGGTTGGAAGGGGCCTCCCCTCATCCCAAGGAGCATGGGGCCCCCCAGATTCTTGGGCCTGGTGCGTCCCATTGCCACGCCCTTGGAAGGGAGACCTCTAGGGCCGGGGCGCTCGGAGACCGCGTCTGAGGGTGGGCAGGTTGGAAAACTGCTCAGAACTTGGTAGGACAGAGAAGAAATTTGCATACAATGAGTCATGGGCATGCAGGAAATTTTGCTGGCTTAACGGTGCAAATCCAGCCGGGGGAACTGGAATCTGGCAGGGGGTCTGGGGGCTGGCTTGGAGAGGAGTTTGGTGGGGGAGACCTGGGTGCAAAGGATCAGGGAGTGGAAGGAGGCTAAGGGGGCACGTTGGAAAATGAGCGAGGGAAGAGCAAACGGGGACTGCTCCTAGGCACACCCACAGCTGCTTCTGCTACCTCATGGCCACCTTGGCACTCCCAGGAGTGGGAGAGAAGACCCGGGGCTCCCTACTGAGGCCAGTGCCCGGGACGCTAACCTCCGGAGACCGCCTTCTCTCGGAGGTGCATGCACAGAGGACCGTGGAACTCCTATCTCGTAGGCGTCGGCCTGCATTGAACGGCATGGGGCTAAGCTAGCCCCCCTGCTGCTGTCACATTGCATTCTGGGATGGTATCCCACGAGGAGGTGTGGCCATGCTAGGAGTGTAGCCCTGCCCCCCGCAGAGCACCCTGCGGCAGGGCTGGCACGTGGCTGCACTGGGACGCTCTGCGCAGGCCTGGAGCGCGTCCCCAGTGCTGCTGCCCTGGAACAGGCTCATTAGGAGCATGGCTCCCTAGTTATGAAAGGACTGGGCCTCCCCTCTCGCCCCTCCCTGGCTGGAAAGGCTCCTACCTGCCCTGGGAATCCGACTGGTCTCTCTTTATCCCACCGATGTGTGGAGAGCGGCTCCCTGTTCCCTTTAAATACCTGGCTCCAGCTCATCCATCACCTTCCAGAGTGTGATGGATTGGGGGTTATCGCCCGCAGGAGAAAAGGGAACTTGGGGGAAGGTTCACACCGGTCAGGTTGGATCCAGCAGCCCTCTCCTCCACTGAAAGAGCTGGCTCTTCCGGCAGCGAGCACTGCAACCCCTAGAGCTCCTGGGCCAGCTGCGGAGGCCCCCACCCCACCTTGCTAGGAGAAGTCTCTAGTGCACAGACTTGCAGTGTGCCCCTCTCCCCAAGCAAGGGGTTCCACCGGGGTCTCCCGAGCGCCCCGCCCCGCCATGGGGCCTGTGCTTGGAGGGGCCCCACCAGGCTTTTTGCCCAGGGCCCTGCAAGGCCCCACGGTTCCCAAGGGCCCCTCTGTCTCAAGTCAGCCTGCCTGCCCTTCTGCCTGGCTCACACACAATGTGGCTCTGGCTCCGGAGTTTCCGAGTGGAGCGCAGAGCTCTGCTCCCTGCCCCCTACATCCATATCTGTCCTGCGTTTTGCCCGGTCTATCATTCTGACCTGTTACCAGCCCGAGGAAGTTCCCTGTCTGCCTCCCCAACATTTCCTACAACGCTGGTCCAAGAAAATATCTCAGCCATGACCCACGAACCGCTCACATCGATTCTCTGGCAACCTGGAACCCAATGGGGCCGAGAAGAGCACCCAAAATGATCCAGGGTTTGGAACGGCTCCTGTATGAGGAGAGGCTGGACAGCTTGGAGAAGAGACGGCTGAGGAGATAGGGGAGAGGATAGAAGTTTATAAAATCCTGAGTGCTGTGGAATGAGTAACTGGGGAGTTGGAATTTACCCTCTCAAGTAGCACTAGAACTAGGGGACGCTCCGGGAAACTAACTGGGGACAGATTTAAAACCAATATTTTTTCACTCAGTGCACAGTGAAATGTCCAGTTTAGCTGGCCGTCGCCCCGGGATGCCACAGGCATAAGGGGCGACTCAGAAATGTGTTAAATAAATAAATACATTGTGGGATTTGTTGCCAGAGAAGGTTGTCAGCTAGCAGTAGAGCTGCATTTAAAAGGGGACTGGATAAGTTCTTGGAGAATACGTCCATGAACGGCTCTTAGCCAAGCGGATTATGAGATGGGAACTTCCGACTGTCGGGAGCTGGGGAACGGATTGCCCAGTGTGACTGCTGGTTCTTCTCCAATGCGCTGGAGATTGGCCGCTGTCGGAGACAGGATGCTGGGCCCGTTGGTCTGACTCGGTCTGGCACTGCGCATGTTCTTGTGTGTTTGTAGGTCGTTGCTTTTATCGGAACGACCTTGTCTCCACCGCCTGCATTTTGGGCCAACATGGCAATCCTCCGCGCTTTCTCTCTGCACCGGGAGTGGGGAAACGGTTCCCTTCTAGGGCCCACTTTGAAAATGAGTCCAAGCTCCAGGAAGGCAGCATAGAAGTCGCAGGCAGAGGTGCTTAGGGGGGAGCCCTCAAGAAAAGGAGGCTCCTGATCATGGATCTGCCCCCTGGCCTTGTGTGCCTGCCCTCAACTCTGCTCCCTTCCCCTGAGCTCGGTGTCTGCAACGGGACAGAGGAGCGCTAGGGTTTGCCTTGGCAAAGGGCCCGCTGTTGTCCCAGCCTGTGTGCACCTTGCCCCACCTGCAACCCTGCTTTCCTGGCAGCACTGGGTGCACGACTGAGCAGACAGCGAAACCTCCTAGGGAGGGGAGCCCAGAGGGTGGGCTGGGTCGGTCCGGCTCCTGCAGCTACTTAGCCACAGGAGTGCACTTGCTTGAGTGCCTTTGTTTCTGGACCTGCAGGGGGCTGGCGTTAAGGGGGCTCCTGTACCCCCAAACCAAGGAGAGGGCCCCCTCTGCCTGCTGCAGGTGTGGAGGGCTAGCACAAGGGGGGGGGGGCGGGCACAGGTTACCCTGCCATCTCCCTTCCCCCGGAGAGGCCAGCACCTTCAAAATCCAAGCCAGGATTTGCCCCTTGAACTCTACCTCATCCCCACCCAGGGACAGTTTTACGGCCTCTCGGAAGCAGCCCTTATTTATAGCTCCGAGGCCCAGCTGACAGCTTCCCCTCGGGAGGGCTATAAATCGCCCTGGCCAGGACTGGGGGGCACGGCTCCCTTGGGCTGCCTGATCGCCAGCCATTTACTCAGGAGTAGTCCCATTGATGCGTTACGGGCTCTCTGCCTGTTGCCTCCTGGGGGTGTCTGTGGGGCAGAGAGGGCTCAGTGCTAGGGAGGTCTGTAGTTAGCAGGCAGAGCGGCACCGGCTGCTCCAGAAAGCCCTGGTGGCATCCCTTGCTGGGCTAGGCCGGGGCGGTGTGGCTACGCGCTCTCTCTTCCCCTGGGAAAGCCACGCAGCCCCCAGCTTTACAGCCCCGGGCGTCTCGTAAAGATAAGGGGCGGCCCGGCCCAGTGGTTATTGTCTCCCATAAAGCATCCTCTGGCTTGTTGCATTCTCCTATGTGCTGCTTAGTGCTGGTGCCCACGGCAGCCCTTCCAACAGCCCCACTGGAGAAGGGACAGGCCCTTGTTGGGGGCTCAGCCCCACTGTCCCTCCCGCAGGGGGGGTCTGCGACGGGTATTGAAGCCTCCCCCCACAGGTAAAGCGCCTGAGAGGATGGAATGACAGTCAATGAAGAGGAATGAGAGGGTGGCTTGACAAGGAGCCGGCGGCCACGGGGCTGACCGGGATAATGGGGAACTGGGTGGGAGGACTCTGAGAGTGAGTGGTGGGGTCTGAGTGGAATGACCCCAGGGGAATGAATGACAATGCGCCGGCCATGGGGAGTGGGCGGAATGACACGGGGAGCAGGAGGAGGAGCAGGGTTGGATGAGAATCCCTTGTGTGGGATGACACGTCGCGTGTCCGGTGGAAGGACCTGGGACGGGTGGAATAACGTGGGCATTTACACGGCGGGGGGGTGCGCTGGGGAGGGGAGGGGTTGGATTGAGTGCCCCACGCAGGGGGTTCATTGTGCACTGGAGGAGGCGGGGGACGGGGGCTTTTGCCTTTATTGAAGCTCAGGGCGTAGCTGCTAGGGTCGGGGTGGACAGCGTGGGCCCAGACCGCTTTCCGTGCCTGGAATAACCGGGAGTCTCTCCCAGGAGCTCACCCTGCTCGAGTCCCCCTTGCAAGATAGGGGCACCATGTTCCTCTCCTACCCCCTGCCGGTTAAACAGCAGCAACATGGGGGGGGGGGTGCAATGCGGGAGGGGGCATGAAACACAGGAGTTAAAATGAAAATCTGGGCATCCTATCCGACGCCAGGGGCACAATGGGGGTGGGATCTGGGGGCCTGGTCTCTCCCTGCGGCCTGGTCTCTCCCTGCCCCAGCGTTGCTGATGGGAGCTGCTTCCAGCCTACGTGGGGATCCCAGCCCTGCTCAGCCGGCCCTGCTGCCCGCAGTGGAGTGGCCAGCTGTGCACATTGTAGAGGACACGTAGGAGAAATGCAGGTTGCAGGGTTTGTTCCAACGCAGGTAGGAGACTGGGAATTTGTCCCCGGGGAATGGCTTCCAACCCCGCAGCCTGTCTGTGTTTAGAGGGTGGCCACGGATGCACATTTTTAAGGAACACTTATGAAAAACACATGTTGCAGGGCCTGCACTGGCCTGAATTTCCGCCTAAGGCACCAATGCAGGCCCTGCAACATGTATTTTTCATAAGTGTTAAACATTTGCCTCGATGGCCGCCCTCTCTACGTTCAACCGAAGCGTCTTTGCCGCCCGGGAGGCAGGCCAGTGCCCCCAGCTGCAGAAAAGGCAGCTGTGCACGGAGTCCGGGGGGATCCTGTCTTGGGGGGAGTCGCTCCTAGATCTGGGGACAGAGCCCAGCCCCAGCCCTGTGGAGCGGGAACGGGACAGAGACTGCTGTCGGGGTCAGGGTGGGGGGAGCTTAGTGAGGAATCTTTCCCCATTCCCTTTAGCGCAGGTACTGGCGCTGTCAGAGGCGAGCCACACCGCCCCTTTAAAAGAGAACACTTATGAAAAATCCATGGTGCAGGGCTACACACACACATATCCATGGTGCAGGGCTACACCTACACACACACACACACACCCATGGTGCAGGGCTACACACACACACATACACACACACACACACACATCCATGGTGCAGGGCTACACCTACACACACACACACACAC
>QEPC01012035.1:4299264-4312855 GCA_003113815.1 Sphenodon punctatus | reverse complement strand
CCCCCCCCCCCCCCCCCGGCTCTGGGTCACCGAAGCAGGGTGGTGCGTGTTTATTGGGACATACATGGCCCCTTGCAAATCTGACAGGGATCTGAGGCATCGGAATGGTAATTCCAATCCTTTTACTTCTCCCCCTTCCCAGCTGCACCAGGATTTTACCCCCGTCAGGTCTGGAAACCTACAAGTATTTGTTACATATATATATATATATTTAAAACTGAGATGTGAAATCTTTTATTGTAAATTCTGCAGGTTGTGGCTTTTCCGCACTGAACGCAGCCACCGGTGCTCTGGAGATTTCAAGGGGCCACGGACACCCCCCCTCCCCACAGTGACTGCCCCAGTAACAAAGCTGTCCCCCCACCCCTGTGCACACCCTCCTCTCACTCCCCCAGCCCCAGGCAGCACAGCTTGGCCATTCATAGCGGGGAGCGGCTCCAGAACGGTTGCCATAGATGCAAACAGAAAAAATGACCTCTATGACAACCCTCGCTTCCAGGCTTGTCCCCACATCATCCCTGCCCCCTGCTCCCAGCTTTTAATTCCAAGGCCTGATTCCTGCCTTGCTCATGCCGGCGTCTGTCTTCCGCGGCATTGCTCCTGATTCCACCAGAGAAGCATTGGCCCCTCTAGCAGCTGTAGGGAGTGGCGGACAGCTTTGTTTTGGGACAGCTCTGGGCAAGGGGCTCCCCAAGATTCCCCCACCCCTCCCGCCCAGACTCTCTCATGAACAAGGCAAGCTTGGGAGTATTTATCTCTGGGATGGGTGATGATAATCACGGGTCGCTGTCCTCCCTCCACAAGCAAGAGGGGCAGGACTGGGGGGCTGGTCTGTCACTCAGATATACCAGCAGCAGCAGTAACCCCAGTGCCCCCAAAGCACCCCCCATTGGAGCTATTACGGGGGCTCGAGGGGAGGGAGCTGGGAATGCAGAGAGCAGCTTGGCAGCCGGAGGGGCATCCCTCTTGGTTAGATTTCCTCCAATAACAAGATCCACAAACATGGGGCGGCTTCCAGCTCAGGGGGCTGCACTCGGGGGAGATGCCAACTCTTGCGATTTTATCGTGACTTGCGGTTTTTCGATATTTCCCCACAAAAAAACAGTAGCTGGGATTGCAAGGAGCTCAGCTTTCCTTTCGAGGCCTGCGGGGGTGACGGAGAATCACCAGAAAGCACAACTGTGGCCGGGGCCGAAAAGAGGCGGAAGCAGAACCTGGGGAATGTATTGCTTCTTGGAATGAAAAATCTTAGGATTTTGAAGCCAATCTCATGATTTTTGGAGGGGCTGATTATTAATGGTGGCATATTCCAAAGCAAGGGAGTACGGCTCCTCCCCCTTGACCTCCAAAGCCCCCTATTTGTCCAGGAAAATAAAATGGCGAGGACCAGAGCGGCACAGGTGGGTAGTTCCCCATCTGAATCTCAGCCCCCATGGGGACAGCAGGGGCTTGTTCCCCGCAACTCTCCACTTTGGCAGCCCTCTCTGCTCCAGCCCGGCTGCCCGGGTCAGTGTAGATCCACGCTCTCGTACTCCAGGTGATCCGAGTCTTCCAGCTCGAGGCCTGGCACCAGGTTGTAATAATCGGCCGGCTGGTTCATGTAGAGCTTCTCACGGTCTGCAGAGTCCTTCAGCACCTCTGTCACGCTCATTGTCTCGGGCTCGCCGCCCACTGAGGCCTCTTCTGCAGCCGCCGGTGGTTCTGCCGCTGACCTCGGCACTGCCGGCGCCTCCTGCACGAGGCTGCCTTCATTGGCCAGCACCAAGGAATCGTCCGAGGCCCCCAGCTTGATCTCCACCTCCTCGTAGAGGCCGTGGTCGCTCCCCAGCAGGGTGGGCAGGGGCTGCAGAAGGGCCGGGTTGCGCAGAAGGAGGTGGTTCTTGCTGTTGGTGGAGGCGGCGGCAGAAAGCTCGCACGGCACGTAGTGGGGATGCTCCCGTAGGCCCTTGGCACCATTCCTCTCTACCGTGGCCAGACGGCACTGGCCCTGCCTGCTGCCAAGGGCGTAGCCACTGCTCCTCTTGTGCCTGCAGGCGCACCAGGTGCCCAAGGCAAGCAGGGCCACCAGGGGCAGGCAGACCAAGAGGGCCATCAGCCTAGGAGACCGACACAGCTCCTGTCTGGGGATGGCTCGGATGGGCTGCCCACCGTATTGCTCCGGGGTGGTGCACAGCACAGCCGAGCCGGGCAGCTGCTGGGGGGATTTCTCCAGCTGAGTCAGCAAGGCACAGGTACAATCCCAGCTGTTGTTGGCAAGGCCCAGGCTGAGGAGCGAGGCCTTGAGGAGCCCCAAGGGAAGGGAAGCCAAGCAGTTGAAGCTGAGGTCCAGCTCCTGGATGCGGTGGGAAGCTCCGAGGAAGGATTTGGGCAGTTCCCGGAGCTGGTTGCTCTCTAGACGGATGACTCTCAAGCCGGGGGCGTCCATTAGGAACCCATCCGGGAGCCGCTCCAGCCGATTGTGGTCCAGGTGCAGCACCTCCAGCGTGGCAGGAACGCCGGTTGCGTTGGCAATGTCCGCGATGTCACAGTGCGAGAGGTAGAGCTCCCGCAGGCCGGCCATCCCCCCAAGGAGGCCCCAGTCCAGGGACCCGACTTCATCTCCCGTGAAGTTCAGACAGCACGCCGCGGGAACCGGCGCCGACAGGAACTCCCGGAAGCGTCGAGCTGTGCTGCAGTTGCAAGCGTCTTCTCCAAATGCAAATCCTCCCATTAGCAACAGGCCGGCCCAGAGCGCCCCGGGCCTCCACAGTGTGCGACCTGGGGCAAGGAGAGGACAGAAAGAACATCAGCCATTTCTCACTGATTAAACCGTCTGCCGACCAGTTCCCAACACCCCCCTTGCGCCCCCATGTGCCTTGGAACAGGAGCCACGTCGTAGGGCTGGAGAGCAGCGTTTCCTGGCTGCTGGCGCGCAGTGCACCTGAAATGCAGCCGTCTCTGGGGTGGATCCCAGCAGCTGTTTCACAGTGCACAGGAACAGCACCAAAGAGCTTAGGCTAGGGAGTGAAAGGGGATGTTCTCTCACAGTGAGGCGCAGGACAACTGAACTGCATTTTAGCCCCAGCCCAAACCCTTTGGCACCTATGAAAAGTCCCACAGGATCTGTAAGAACAAGAGTCAAGATCTCAGGTGGGAAAGATAGCACGTGGCAGCCCAGCGCCCCCTGCTGGCGGTGGGTGTTCAGCTCCTGCCCCTGGGACAGCACTAACCATACAGCATCCCCTTGAATAGCTCCTGGCATTTCAGTGAGCCAGAGAGAGACAGAAGCCCCGCCCTTCACATGTGCACACACGTATTCACACACTCCCTCACACCTGTGCGCACACGCAGTCACTCACACACGCACGTGACACACGCTTTCAGTGACATGCACAAGGGCCCAGCGATGGGTCGGAGGGGGCAGAAGGGCTTGGGGGAGCCACATAGGGTGTCCGGATATGCACATTTTAAAGGACACGGATGAGAAATACAGGTTGCGGGGGTGCACTGGTGCCAATGCAACCCTGTAACCTGTATTTCTCCTAAGTGTCCTCTAGAATTTGCATATTTTGCCACCGAAGAGCCACTGCCAGCCGTCCGGGGGTGGGAGTAGAAGGACAGGGCCAGTGGCAGCAGCCTGGTCGCATGCAGATGCCCTCCAGCAACCTAGCACCTGCCCCCTTCGGAAACAGCATTGCCCACCTGACTGCAGGACCACAGGCCCTAGCACAGGACTCTTGGGGTGTCTATTAACAGTAGGGTGGCCACCTAGGCAAATTTCTGCGGAACACTTATGAAACATACATGTTGCAGGCCCTGCATTGGCACCAATGCAAGCCCTGCAACATGTATTTTTCATAAGTGTTCCTCAGAAATTTGCTTAGATGCCAACCCTAATTAACAGCCACCTGCAGCAGGTAGGGAAAGCCCCCCCCCCCCCTTCTCTCCCTTCCCTGCGAGTACATTCAATCGTGCCCCATAGGTATCGCCAGCGGGGGGAGAGAAATTCGCTGCCAAAACTTGCGTGTCAAGGTGTGGGTCAGGAATGAAACGCACCCACTTGCCCGGCCCTAAGGGAACAGCCCCACCTTTGCCAACACATCCCATCAGCACACGGAGGCTGGCTGGGATTCCCCTCCTCCTCACAGAGATGCTGATCTCATTTCCAAGGCAACCCAGCCCCGGTGCAAAGGAGCAAAGCTGCTGGGCTCTGCAAACAGTTACCTGGCCCAGCTGAGCTCCTGGATACAAGCTGTGCCAGCATAATAACCAAGGCAGCTTCGGAGAGAGGCTCACGCCCTGATCACACCCTGTAGCTTGCCCTCTCCTGCCCACTCTTTATCTGTGCTCCCCCACCCCCATAAGAACCAAGCCCCTCCCTGCCTTTGGGGTATATACTCATCCTAACAAGGCAGGAGAGGGCTCTTGACATACTGAAAACTGGGGCATGCCCCCAAATCACAGGGAATCTGTACCAGAACTAGGGTGGCCTCTGGAAATTCCCCTTGACTCTGCCCTTTGGAGGTCAGAGGAGAGGATAGTCCAGCTAATTGCTGGCAGTGGCTTGTATCCACTGCCAGAGCAGCAGGCAGGGGGCACTCACTGCACAATGGGTCCTACAGCAAGCTGGCAGCAGCCCCTAGTGCGTGTGGTATCCACTGCCCTCTTTGGTAGACAGGCCGGGAAGGCAGCAGCCCCTGCCTGTGTATATCATGAGTATGGCTGTGCACACCCCTAGCCAGAGCAGAAATTCAGGGGTCCGTGAGCCTAGGGGCCCGTACATTGCACACTGGAGTGTAGTGCCCCAGCAGGGGCCCATTCCCACTTAGCTATGCCTCTTCCAGAATTGAACACTGGGCTACTGCATGACCCACCGGTCCCTTCCTTGCTCTCCCATTGCATTTCATTGCATGCCTGCAACCAGTCTCCAGGCTGGCCGGACAGCACCCTGCGGCTCAGCAGGCAGGGCTGGGGGAGCTCTAGCTACTGGTGGGCACTGCAGCTGCACAGAGGCATGATTTACATCTGCTGCTGCTCCGCCCACCCAGCAATGTGTCTACCAGTGCAGGGACCAGGAGCTGCTGGAGTCATCCATGACCCGGCCATTGTGTGGGATCGGAAGCTGCGGGGTTTTGGAGCCCATCCAGGGAACAGTGACTCGGCCCCGGTGCCTGTGAAACAATTCAAAGTCTCTGCAGCGGAACTCCTGTTTGCTGGGACACACCCTGGGCCCTTCCTGATCAATGACCTCAACATTTCCTCCCGGGGCGGTTCTCCTAAAAGGCCCAGAGGCCCTTAGCCCTTCAGGGAGAGTTCCCCAGACTTCTCAAACAGACCCTGCACTTCAGCCAAATGAAAGAAACCATCAGCCCCAGGGAGGTTAAAGGGTAGCCCCACAGAAGCAGCCATTGAGGGCCATCTTCCTGTTAGAGCTTGTCTGCTTTTATGAGCACTGAAAGAGTTAACAAAGCTGTGTGTAGATAAGCATCCCCATTGGCTCTGAGCATACAGCCAATGAAATGGCCAGATCAGTTCACAGCTGTTGTTCCAGGCTCTCTGCAGACTCAGGCAGACGCGCACTTGGGTTCCAGGGCTTCCTTGGTAAGTAAAGCTTGCAAACTTCCTGCTTCTCTCAGCAGTGAAGTCTGAGATCGTAGAGAGCAAAAAGACCTGTTTGCCCCCCCCCCTCCAGCTAGTTCTTTGCCCCCCCTCCCCCCCTCATAACCCTACAAATTCAGAGTTCCAGGCCAGGAAGGACTAAACTATCAAAGGATCTGGGCTTCATTCCAGTCTTGTACACCCCATGCAAAGGAAAATCCACTCTGCGTAACTCCCTGAAGCGGCCCTTGCTCTCTGGGCTGCTTATTGCAACAGGAGACAAGACTGTCCACCTGGAGGCGATCCCACGCAATCCAGGCCTGGCGGGTGGATGCCTGCAGCCTGGTTGCTGCTGCCAAGCGGAGGGAGTGGTGGCCACGCCAAGGGTCCGTGCCATGCAGCTTCCAGTTTAGCTCCTGGTGCAACCAACCCTGCTGCAGAGCCCAGCTCTCCTCCCTAGTGACCGGTCCAAAAGGAACCACCGCCCTCCCCTGCCAGGCAACTTCTCCGCTGGTTTAGTTGCCAGGGACGCCGTTTGGTGCGACGGGGGAGGCTTCTCTCCGCTTTGGCAACATCCTAGCTGTGAACGTTTTCTGTCTGAACCCCTGAGCGGCTCCTGGTGCCAGCAATAAAGGAGCCCTGTTGTCCGCCCACATAGCAGGGCGCACTGGGGGGAATGGGCTTCTGCAGAGGTCTGCGCTCTCCGGTGATGCATCGTGGGCGGTCTTCCTTGGGCACCGTGCAGATGCAAGCCGGTACGAGCCAGAGACTTCCCAAATGGTCCCAATCAACTTGTGCCCCCTACGCCAGCGACTCGCAATTCTGACCAGCGGGGGGAACCTTAGTGCAAGGATGGCAAAGCCCACGGCTAGTTTCATCTCCTAACCTGCCCCCCAAAAGAGAGAAACTGAGCTCAGGGGAAGGGAGCACAGCTGAGGGCGTGTACACATGAACAGGGCACAGATCCATTATCTGGACCCTCCTCTACCTGAGCACAGCCCTTAAGCACCCTCACCCGCAACTCCCATGTGGCCCTCAAAGCTTGGACTCATTTTCAAATTGGCCCCATGGAGGGAAAAGGTTCCCTACCCCGGCTTAGTGTATCCCCCTCCCGGAGTAGACTTGGCCTGGGGCAAGCTAAGCTTATTGTGAGCTGGCCGCACAGAGGCACAATCTTCCCTCCTGGGGCAGGGAAGCCATTGCTGTGATGTGCCCTGCCCCATGGCCAGTGCATCTTTCTCTCACTCTCTCAGACAGGCTCATGGTACCAGAAGAGATCCAAGCAGCAGGTAGTTCTCTAATGGCTTGGTCTTGAGGAGCCAAGTTTGGGGGGGTGGGGGGTGTCTGCGATTTGAACCAGCAGCTTTTGGTGGTGCTGAGAAGGCAGCTTACTTTTCAGGGCCACCGTGTGACACTGCAAAGCAAGCCACCACCCAGGGCCACCAGTTCACATCCCAAGTCATCACAACTGCTATTCTGATCCAAGCTCTCCTTCCCAGGTACAGTAACGTCCCCCAGAATGTTCTCCATTAGCATTTTTAATGTCTCTGGCCATCCATCTGGGGCAAATCAACAAACTGTCTTTCCATTTCCTGGAGCTTGGTCACGTGTCACAGTCCTGATTTGGGTTTTACAGTTCTCAGTTGTAACATTACATACATGTTGCATGTTTTGCTTTACATATTTACTAGGCTTGTAGTCTACATGTAGGCCAGTATCACACGTGTGTGACCCTATGTTCCTCCATGACAATGTTCTCATTGAAGGCCTCCAAACTGGATTCACACAAGCCAGACCGAAATGGGGGCCTCCAGGGTAAAGGCTCCAAAACAAACCCAGTCCAGATGGGTAGCTGGTGAAGGCTTCTTATCGGCAGTGTCCGGTCAGACCTGCTGGACAGTGCAGCACTTCCTGCCAGTCACCCTTGGGAACTTTAACCTGCCTCTCTGTCCTGCCGCCTGGGAGCTATCACTGCGGCCTTCTGTATCACCTGCTTTTCTCCCCAAACGCTGCCCGATGAGAGCCCACCCCCACTTCCAAGGGGCCCGAGGAGAAGGGTTGGGAGTGGCTTCCCTACAAGGAGAGGCTCCAAAAATGAGGGCTGCCCAGCTCGAGGGAGACGAGCGACCGAGGGGAATAAGACGGGGGCTTGCAAACCAGGAGTGGGACGGAGCAAAGCAACAGAGAGCGGGAGTGGGGCAAGTGTGGGTCACGCCCAGCGTCACTGAGAGCTGAGTCAGGGGTAGGAATGTAAAAACAGACTCCAGAGGAGGAGCGGCTCAAAGGGGTAGAGCTCTTCAGCTTGGAGAAGAGAGGACTGAGAGGGGGTAGGACAGCAGCTTAGAGAATCAAGAGCAAGTAAACAGGAAGTTGTTGTTTACCCTCCCAAAATACTATGAAATTAAATGAGCAGATTTAAAACAAATAAAAGGAAGGTTATTTTTTTTTCACGTGGCATGCCATTAACTTGTGGAACTCCCTGCCAGAGGATGTGACGAAGGCCAATAGCATAGTTGAGTTTAAAGTAGGATTGGATACGTTCTTAGAGGATAGGTCTGTTAATGGCGATGAGTCAAGCAGGTCGGGGGATGTTACCGCTGACTATCGGGGGCCGGGCGTAAATAGCAGAGAATGGCTCGTCTGTTCTAATAACCGGTTGTGTGCCTCTCGGAAGCAACTGAAAGTAGCCCCTGTTGGAGACAGGATGCTGGGTTGACTGGACCGTTGGTCTAACCCAGTCTGGCATTTGTTATGTTCTTTAAAAAAGACTTTGGACCTGTCGCCATGCAGGACGCTGACAGCACAAGTGTCTGGGCCAGACTCTCCAAAGGGACAGGTGATGGCAGCTGCCTTCCAGCAAACACTGGGAAGAGACCCTGTTTTTCCAAAGGGGACGGACTAGAGAAGCACGGCATGGCCTGGTTAAGCAAGGGACAGACTGATTAGCCTGTCAGCGCTAAACAGCTGGCTGGTGTTCACAGCTGGAGGGCCTTGCGTCAGCACCGCTGCAAGTGGGGGGCTCCTGCATCTCCTCAGTCCCTCTGTCTGTCTGCCTGCTCTGGACCAGGTGAATGTGACCAAGAAGAGCAGCAGATCCTAGGTGGATTGCAGAGGTGGGGGGTACAATAAAGGGAGGCCCCTTTAAGGTGCCAAAATTTAGCCCCCTAAAAAACACCCAAGGGCATTTTAGAGAACTCCAAGTTTTGTAACTGGGTCCCTGGGCAGAACTTGCTAAAATAAAATAAAAATCCCAAGCCCAGTAATAATGATACTTGGCAAATTCCTACACCTTCCAGCCAGAGCTCTCCAAGGGCGTGATCCCCAAGCCACTTCGGAGGAGTCCCATCGAAGCTGACCCATGTGTAAGTCTTTGCAGGACTAGGAGCTGCATCTGGGACAGGAAAATTCCAAAGCTCTTGCCCCCTCCCCAAAGAAGTCCTCATTTTTTTCCCCACTGAAAACATTTCTCGGCCCAAAGTTCCCCTCTCCCCAGTGCCCAGCATTCACCAGTTCTGTTATATCTTTCCTTACACCACTTTACCCCTCACTGGAATGCAGCCCCCTCTAGGGCAGCGCACACGGCAGCAACAGGCAAAAACCCTTCAGTCCTACAGGAATCCTTAGTGGAGTTGAAATTTGGCCAGGAAACTGGTATAAACACCCCCGACCTGAGGGCAGGAGGGGCCATGGGGCAGTTAATGCTCAGACACTCATTCTTCCAAGGGGAACATATGAACTTTGACAGTTTGAAGGCCTGCCCCTTTACCCCCCAACCATCATCAGCCTCACCTCCAGAATTCCATGGGATGGAGGAGCTCAGCTCAGCGGCTGTGGGAAGGGGTCAGCAGCATAGATAGACTGGAATGGGCTCGGGTGCAGACGAGGGAATGTCCTGCTGCCTGAAGCACAAATCTTCTGTGGGTGCTAATCACCCATTGGCCTATGCATGCACTGTGTGGTGTCGGCAACAATTACAGATATTCTCTTGGAAGAGGCCACTGTCTGAACTGATGCTTCTCTGGGGTGCGTGGGGGAGCTTCTCCCACTGCCACATTTATAGGGGAAAGTGCCCCCCCACACATTTTGCCCATGCATTTTTCTATACTCCTCCAAAAGAGGGCAGCTCCAGCTACACGGTGACACCCTCCCCAGACCTTCCTGGGGGCATTTAGGGAATCAGAATTAACTTTAAAGGAAGGGTGATCCTGACCCTGCTCACTGGTTGCGACCCCCGCTGGGAAGGGCTTAGCTCTCTGCCTGTGGGGTCTGGCTGGCAGAAGCACATCCAACTGTCTGCTGCCCAGGCTTCCCCTCCATCCCCCCTCGCCTGCCCCTTTGCTTCCGATGGATCCCCCACAAGGTCCTCAATGCCGTAGGCAGGGACCGCATCTAGCTTATTGTTCTGTAAAGCGCCGCTGGCACTATACAAATGCTTATAATAATAATAATAATAATTAATAAATAATGTTCCTTCCTTGAAGAGCCCCTCGCAGAAATGAGACCGATCCCTCCTTGTTGCAAAGGGGACCAGACACACAGTAGGGCTGCTCCTTGTGCCCCACACGTCCCTAGAGGGATTCTGTCCCCCAGCTCAGGAAGGGGGCGCAGGGAGATCATGCCCCAAACATGGGGGCTGGCCCCAGCCGGGGTTAGCGAATGCCAAAAATGAGCCCAAGGAGAGAGCCCCCTCTCATTTGGGGGCCCGGTTATGGAGGGGACACGTCCCCCACCCCTGAATTGGGAGGGGGGAGACACACATCCCCCCCCCCCCCCGCTCTGGGCGTCCTTCTACTCCCTGCCCCTCTTTTACACTCTCCGGGGAGGGGGGTGTCCCCTCTCTCCAAAAGAGCCAGCCAGAGGGGGGCGCCCTTCTCTTACCCCTGGGCAGCCCCGGTCCCACCGGACAGGGGGTGGGGTAAGGCAGTCAGAGAGGGGCTCCCCCGGATCAAGGGGAGAGAAGGGGCCGCAGCGGGCAGAGGATCGGGGCCCCCGGGGCGGTGGGTCGCGTCGCTGGACCGGGTGGGTGTCACTCACCTCCCCGAGCCTGTCCCATCCTCCCAGCTCCGAGCGGGCTCTGCTACGCGGGGGGAGCCCCGTTTCAAGGCGCCTCCATGCCCGGGTGGAGGCAGCAGCCACTCCGCCGCCAGCCCGCTTGCTTGCCCGGCCAGCCCCGGTGTGTCCCGCCTCCCATCGCCGGGGAAACTGCAAGCGGCGGGCCGAGCCCAGCCCAGCCCAGCCCTCCCTTCCTGCTCCCAGCCCCGATCCACCCCCCTAAACCGGCGGGGTCTAGGCTACCCCAGCGCCGCCGTGCGCTCCGTCCGGAGTACTCTGCCTCCCTCCCTGCTGTGGGATCGCAACTAACACGGGGTAAAAACAGCAGGGGGGGGGGCAGAGAAGACGCACCCCCTCCTCTCCTCTCAGGTAGGGGCGGGCTGTCACCCAGGCACGTTTGCAAGAGAATACATGCAGACCCTGCAAGCTGTATTTTCATAAGCGTGCCTTGACGATGTCACCAGCCCTACCCGGGATCCCCCTGCCAGCTCTTCCCCCGGAGTGGGCAGCAGTGGCAGAACCAAGGGGTCTCAGATCGGGGTAAGGGGGCCACCTCTGCACAATTTTAAGGAACGTTTATGAAACACGCATGTTACAGGGCGTGCATTGTGCACGCAGGCCCTGTAACATGCGTTTTTCATAAGTGTGCCCTAAAAATGTGCAGAGGTGCCCACCCTACATTGGGGGGGAGGGGCACTTTCTTTTGAGAGGGGACACAACTAGAAGGAGGGCAATAGAAATGATTACTATTATGATGATTTATTTTATTTTATTAATTTAATTTATTTGCACACAGAAAAGGAGCTAAATGAACCGGGGGCACCTAGAAAGGCCCTGTCCTTCAATTGGGGGGGGCGGGGCAGCGGCACAGTCCCTCCCCCCGCGTTCTCCCCTTGATTATACCCCTAGTGGGCAGAGCCAAGGCCTTTGGGGTGGGGTGGAATAATGGATAGGGTTTGTAGCCCCCAAAGGGCGGCGTTGCTATGGGGCAAAGTGCCTGATGCATCCTAACTGGGCCATAGTCTGGGATAGTTCAAGGGCTCCAACTTGGAAAATTCAGGAGGATCAGACCACTTTCAGACATGCCCCCTCCCCCCCCCCTAATTCTGGCTGCAGGGGGGAAGTGCCCAACCAGAGTATGCGCGGGGATCGGCTGGGCTGCAAGTCCCCCCCTGCGCAGCTTTGCCAGCAGAGACACGCAGGGAATGGGATACAGAGCAGTCTTGACCCCCTGACAGCTGTCGGGGGTGGGGTGGGGGG
Source organism: Sphenodon punctatus (assembly GCA_003113815.1). Classification (NCBI taxonomy): domain Eukaryota; kingdom Metazoa; phylum Chordata; class Lepidosauria; order Sphenodontia; family Sphenodontidae; genus Sphenodon; species Sphenodon punctatus. The sequence goes on along the minus strand of QEPC01012035.1, from coordinate 4,300,966 downwards.
GTGCTGTAGCTGTCCTCATCCTGCAGCCGAGCAGGGGGTCGGACTAGATGCCCCTTAGAGGTCCCTTCCAACTCGTGACATTCTAGAATCTTATGGCAGCGCCTGCCAAGATTAATACCAGGGTGAGCTCCGTGGGGTCCCGCTGTCTCCCAGTGATCAGAGCAGGCTTGCCCCGAGCTGTGTGAACGCCGTCTGTTAGTGGGGCTAGTTGCCCCAGTTCATCCTGTTCAGTGCTGTGTCAACAGATTGCCTTGGAGGACCTGCCCCCCTGTGTCCCATAGTAACCCTCTGGCGTTGACAGGCCCCTTGAGGGTACGTTACCCGTGTAACCTGCAAGTATCTGAGGGAGCATCCCCCGGGGAGGAGGGAGACTGGCTAATTAACCCCTTGGGCCTCCCTCCCTCCCGTTTGACCTGTGCTGCTGCCTGTTGTTGTTGTTATTATTATTATTTATTATTATTTTATTAGAAACATTTATATAGCGCCAGCGATGTACCTGGTGCTTTACAGAGAATAAGCTAGACACGGTCCCTGCCTGAGAGCTTACAATCTAAAGACAGGGGGAGGGGAGACAAGGAACGGGGGAACAGAGGCAGAGACAAGGGAGGCTCCATGTTTCTATGTAGCATCCATCATCCCCTGCAGCTGGGATCCAGTGTTACTTGTCCCTGCTTTCCTGGTACACCTTCCCTCCCAGCCACCGGCGCGACAGCAGCGTTTACCCCCAGCCTGTGGCCCTGAAACAGGCCCTCATACACTGTGGGAGTCCCGTGATGGCGACGTCGAGCAATATGGTCCTGCCGCAGCAAACCAATTGCAACCCCTAGCGCCCAGCACTAGGCTGCCACGTGGAGATTCCAGACAGACAGGGGGACCTCTGCCCCCAGGCCTGAGGTTCCCCACCCCTGCTAAGCACGGCCTCCGATCTCCGCCTACCCTGCAGCCCCCGCTGGGCCCGTGGGCGCCATCTAGGCACATTGGGTGAAAACAGACATGACGCTAACCCCCCTTAGTGGTTATTTGTGCATGTTGCAGGGCTGTATTGGTGCCCTATGCAGCCCTGAAACATGCATAAATGACCACCAAGGGCGGTTAAAGGGGGGTTGGCGCCATGTCTGTTTTCACCCATTGTTAAGGAACACGCACACTTATGAAAAATACATGTTGCAGGGCCTGCCCAGGTGGCGACCCTAGTGACATCCAGCCCCAGGCCGTGCTGACGCTGAGCCTCCCTGCGGCTACGGCACCACAAAGGCCTCCCTTGCCTTTGCCCGACGAGGAGTGGGGAGCGTGGCCTGCAGAGGGGTCGCTGACCCACGGGCTGGCGGGGAATGACGTGCGGAGCTGCTTGGGAAATCGGCCGGCCCAGGGGAGGCCGGGACAGAGTCCAGTTGCTGCTGGATGGATGTTTCGCCTCCTGGGAGGCCCGATTGCAGAAAGTGCCAGGGCAGAGCGGGCAGGCTCAGCCAGGGGTGCTGGGTGCCCCACAGCCTCCAGCTGGAGCCTCCTCAGCTCCCCAAACAATGTGTAGTGGGTGAACTGAAATGAGTGAGCACAGCGTGAAGGCCGTACTGTTGTAGGGAGGGAGCACTCTCCTCTGAGTCAACCCCAATGCCCATGCAGTGCACCAGGGGGCGCTGTGCGACAGAGTGGAGCGGGGTGACTCCCCAGGGGGCGCTGTGCTGCAGAGAGCAGGGGGGTG
>QEPC01012035.1:4281842-4299164 GCA_003113815.1 Sphenodon punctatus | reverse complement strand
GCGTCCCACACACACCACCCACACTCCCGTATACCTACTCCTCCCCTACTGTTCTCCCACACTCGTACTCACTCGCACCACCTCATGCATACACCACCACGCACACTCCGTCTCCTTCTCTGTAACACTCCTCGGTAATCCACGCTGGGGCCAGTCTCACAGCTATGCTGTTCACCGGCATCGCCCTAGTGAGACTGGCCCTCCTTAAGTATCCCCTGTGGCGGGCCCCGCCCTGTGGCGCAGCCGCTCCGAACGTCTCCGCGTTGTTTCCGGCCCCGCCCCCAATCTCCCAGCTGGGCTCCTTGTCGGCGGTGTGCCTGACCCCTGCAACGCTCTTCCTGGCTCCGCCCTTGCGCTGCGTGGGGGCGTGGCCTCTTGGGGTAGCGGGGAGCCTTAGTATGCCGGGCACCTACCTGTACGGCAGCATCCCTGCACGCTCTAGCAGAGCTGGTGTTGCGGTCCCCAAAGGCCTTGGTCTTGGGGGATTTCAATATCCATGCTGACGCGTCCTGGAGGGGCGAAGTGTGAGTTCATGGCTGCCATGGCAACCATGGGCCTGTCTCAAGTGGTCGTCAGCCCAACGCACGATGGGGGACGTACCCTGGACCTGATTTTTTTGCACCGGCCTTGAGGTGGGGGATCCGTTGGTGGGGGAGGTGTCAGTAGTGCCCGTGTCCTGGATGGATCATTACCTGTCTCCCAACGTGCACGTCTGCCCCCAAAGAGGTGCACAACCAATTCAGTTGGTTCGCCCTCAGAAACGAATGGAACCAGAGAGATTCCGGAATGCTCCGGGGGGCGTGTTACCCTCTGATCTTGACGGCTGTCCACTTGATGGCCATATCATTGTCTGGAACACCTTGCTGACTGAGGTCATTGACCGGACGGCTCCTAGGCATCTGCTCCCTGCGCATCAGCACCGCAGGGCTCCCTGGTTTATTGAGGAGCTGTGGCAGGGTGGCTGTTGGAGCAACGGTGGCACCACTCTTGTACTGATGCCAAACAATTACGACATAGAGCTAAATTGTGTGCCGTGCCGTGGTTGTGCAGATGATGAAGAGTTCTTCACCACCCTCATAGCAGCCACGAAGTCTCGTCCAGCTGAGCTTTTCTGAGTGGCGAAGGGGCTGTTTGATCTGACTTCCCTCGGCCTGGAACTAGAATTTTCTAGTGCCCGCTGTGACATGTTATTTGTGGATAAAATCACTCATATTCCTCATGATTTTGACGCCGTGCCTATTACACTGGGAGAAGCAGAAGTAATGGAAGCCCTGCCTCGTCCGGTTTCATGGGATCCGTTTCGGTGGGTGTCGTCCACTGATGTGGAGGATGTTCCTGGGACTGTTGGGGCCACCTTTTGTGAACTGGATCTGTGCCCGTCCTGGCTTGTCAAGGCCAGCTGGGAGACGATGGGGCTGTTGCTGGCGGGGGTGGTCAATACCTCCCTTTGGGAGGGCAGAGTCTTGAGCTGCCTCCAAAGAAGTGATGGTGCGGCCTCTGCTCAAAAAACCATCACTTGACGTTGACTCTCTCGCCAGTTATCGGCCTGTCTCTAACCTTCCCTTTTTAGGGAAGGTTATTGAACGGGTGGTGGCTCAGCAGCTCCAGCTTGACCGCATCGGGTGTCTGGATCCTTCACAGTCCGGCTTTCACCCAGGTTATGGCACCGCGATGGCACTTGTGGCTTTGGTCAATGACCTCCGCCCTGAATTGGATCAGGGTCATTCAATCCTGTTGATTCGGTTAGATCTGTCGGCTGCTTTTGATACCGTTGACCGTGAGATGTTGGTGACTCAACCTGTGAGACTGAGCCGGGGAGGATGGAATCGTTCTTGAATGGTTCCGCTCTTTCCTGGCCGGAAGAACCCAGAGGGTGGTGCTTGGGGGATCATTTTTCATCACCCCAGGACCTCTCACGTGGAGTCCTGCAAGGTCTTATTCTATCCCTGCAGCCGCTAGGCGAGGTCGTGTGACAGTTTAATGTTTAGGGTCATCAATATGCTGATGACACCCAACTCTACCTCTCTTCCAACCCAGACCCCGCAGTCTCGGTGCTAACCCAGAGTCTGGCAGCTGGATGAGGGCCATCCCACTAAAGCTGAATCCCGATAAGACGGAGGTGATGCTAGCAGGGAAGGCATCGAGTGTGGCATCCCCTATCATTGATGGGGTTTCCCCCCAGCTGGTTCCCCAGGTTCATAGTCTGGGAGTGCTCCTCGATTCCCAGCTTCGCCCGGATGTCCAGGAGGGGGCTGTGGCGGGAAGTGCGTTTTGCCAATTACATCTAGTGCGACAGCTTCCAACCTGGCCACCGTCATCCATGCTTTGATCCCTTCAAGACTTGACGACTGTAACCCATTCTGCGTGGGGGTACCCAGAATGACGGTCCGGTGCAGAACGTGGCGGCTCGTTTCCTTACGGGGATGGGTCGCTGGGAGCACATCACGCCGGTGTGCCGCTCTCTGCACCGGCTGCCTATAGTCTTCCGGGCCCAATTCGAGGTGTTGGTGTTGACCTTTAAAGCCCTATATGGCCTGGGCCGCACTTAGCTGTGGGACCGCCGCACTCCCCGGGCTCTGGATCAGTCCCTGCGGTCAACTGGGGGCACCTTTCTTGAGGTCCCTCTGGTTTCCTGGGGGACCACTATGGAGAGGGCATTCTTGGTGGCCGCGCCAAGGCTGTGGAACATGCTCCTGGCAGAGACCTGGGCGGCCCCAGACCTCTTTTAGATGACTTTGCAAGACCTGGCTTTTGGTGAGGGAGAGGGAGGGATGGTTTCTTCGGGTTGTTTTTTGTTTTTAATGGCTTCTTCCCTTAAGAGCCTTTTATATTTGTATTTTAATTTGTTTTGGGTTTTTTTTGAGATTGTAAACCGCCCTGAGCTGCTGTGCTGGAGGGGCGGGGTATAAAGTTTTTTAAATAAATAAATAAATAAATAAATAAGATTCCTGTCCTGTGCTCTGGGAGGGCAAGGGGCAATGCTAGTTCATAGGAGCAAAGGGTGGGAAAGGCTATTGTATGTGAAGCAAGGCTTTCACTAAGCACGTGGTTTGATAGCACTGGCATAAGAGCCAGCATGATATCGTGGATAAGGTGCTGGGCTTGTACCTGAGAGACCAGGGTTCAAATCCCACCTTAGCCATAAACTCACTGGGTGGGTGGCCTTGGGCCAGTCACAATCTCTCAGCCTCAGTTCTCCATCTGTAAAATGGGTATATGTGTGTGTCTCTCTCCCTGTGTTTCCCTCACCCGTGTCCCTCTTAGATTGTAAACCCACTGGGCAGGGACCTGTCTCCAAAAATCTGTGACTGTAAAGCCCTGTGTAGGCCGAGTAGCGCTATAGAAATGATTAGTGGGAGTAGCAGCACGGACAGTGACCCACAGAGTAGCCCACGTGTATCAGGGCAGAGTCCCGGTGGGCCCTTTAAGAAGTCGCTGCTAGTGCCGGCTGGACGCCGGGGCTATCGGCGCTCCAACAGAGAAGGGAGGCAGCAGGGCAGGCTGGTAAGCTCAGCAGGGGATTGCCTGTGCTAGTGGGCTCTGTTGTGGGGCAGAGCCGTGTGCCTGCCCCATAGAACCAGACACCGGGGAGAGACTGTATAAAATACTGGATATTGTGAAGAGACTTGGTGAATAACGATACTTGGAGCTACATGCAGTGAGTTTTCAGTTCTCAGCTCACACTGCATACATGTTGCAATAACAGTTTCCTTTACCTACGTGTTACATATGTGTTTTACGTGTATCCCATGATCCATCCCCTCATGACAGAGCTGCTGTGTGGGGCCCTAATCTTGGAAGCCCAGGGTGTTGCTGCCAACACCACACGATGAAACTATTCAACTTCTCCAGTGGGGGGTGGAGTATCAGAAGGGGTGGCATAAATTATTGGGGGGGGGGGGGCGTTGCCTGCTACCCATTACTACCCCTTAGCACCCTTCTCATGGGGTGGGAAGGCTCACCCTCGAACAGCTGCCAAGGGCAAGCAAGCAACAGGGACGCCTGGGGGCCAGGGTAATTGCTTGGGGGCTTCCTCTCATCCCATTGCTCCAAGAGCCACAGGGAGCAGGATAATTCATGCAGGGGTGGAAAGAGTTAATGCTTTTAGAGAACGGAGCCAATCAGAGGCAGACATCCTAGGGAGATCCTAGGGGTTCTCCCCCCCCCCCTTCATCCTGCAACCCCCACCCACAGCAGAGCCCAAAGTACTTTCATCAAGCGAGATGCTGCACTGCTCTTGAAAGCCAGGAGAGGGTGCCATGCACCCTGATTGCAGGGACCTGCCCCAAGCAGCCTACAGTAAAGAGCAGGCAGGGGATTAGCAGTGCTCTGCCTCCCCCATTCTGCCAGGTGGTAGATCAAAGCCAGTAGGGGCTGCCTGTTTCCTCCGCATGTGCAGCTGGGCATCCTCCGATGCTGCAAAGAGATTTGTCAGGAGCAGGATCCCCCTGTTATCGACCCCGCCGGTCAGGGAGAGAGAAACTGGGCCCAGCCTGGGCCCTGAGAGCATCCCGGCCGACGCAGGCCTCACCTGAGCCTCCCAATAAAGGCCTCCCTTCCCCGCTGCCGAGCCTTGCTGCTGACTCAGCTCCTTCTGGAGGAAACTCCACGGCGGCGTGGGAGGGGGAAGAGTGGCTGGGGCCTCCCCGTGACGCCTGCCCCAGTCTGGAAACAGGAAGGCAGGTGGTGGCCTCGGCAAGGCTGGCGCTGTCTCTGTGGTGGCAACTAGCATGCTTGTTTCTGGGGGGGGGGAAATCCCTGTCGTCATCTGCTTCTCTCCGCCCGGGCGGCCACCTGGGCAAATTCTTAAGGAACAGTTACGAGAAATACACATTGCAGGCCCTGCGTGTTGTAGGCCTTAAGCACCAATGCAGGGTCTGCAGTGACGTGTGCCTTAATCCCAGGGGTGGCAGCCACCCTTCCACCACGCCCTTCTCCCTCGCAAGCGCCCTGAGGCCATGCCAGAGGGGCCTTTTATGCACCTGGCTGCGACCAGCCCTGCCCCTTGATCCGGTGCCCTCTGATGATGTCACCGTTGTAGCAACCTTGTTGCCGGGCCAAGCCCTCGGCCTTCTCCCTCTGGCTGGTCACCGTCCGTCCGCTCCGTTCTCACGGATGGTAGGTTGCCTAAAAGTATAAACGTTTCCTAGAAACGTATTGTATAAAATACTGGCAAGCCCTTTCTTTCGAGTCTTATCAGCTTTATCGTACGGTGTCAATACAAAATACATCGTTAGTTGCCAGTAGAATCCTTTTAATTTTGTAAATTGTAAACTGTACAGTTAATTAATAATTGTAAATCCTCTACTGTAAATAAAATCCTTTAATTGTAAATCCTTTATTGGGAATAAAATCCTTTAATTATAAATCCTTTTCTGTCACTGAAATCTTTTAATCCTTGACTGTAAATAAAATCCTTTAGCTGTAAAACCTTTATTGGGGATAAAATCCTTTAATTATAAACCTTTTCCTGCAAATGAAATCTTTTAATCCTTGACTGTAACTAAAATCCTTTGCTGTATGGGGTCGGTTCCTGGAGAATAGGGGAACAGCACTTTGGGGGCAGGAGGGAAAGGGGCCACGCTCTAGCACTTGGGGGTTCAGACCTACAGCTGGCTAGTCTGTGAACATCAGCTGGGAAGGGCTACCGGGAGGGGCAGTTGAGGGGCCCAAGGAGGGAAAATATGCCAGAGGAGGAGTGAAAACACAGTGACATACAGGAAACCTTTTCAAAGGCTTTATTGATAGGAAACCCTTTACAAGAGGCTTTCTCTGGGCCAATTCATTGAATCTCACGCCTTCCAGTACCACTTGTACGCTGATGACACACAACTCTCTCTCTCTGCCCCCACGCTCTCCCACTCCATCCAGTCTGGTATTGCTGACTGTCTCTCTGACATCTCTGCTTGGATGTCTCGCTGCCAACTCAAACTTAATATGGCCGAGTCTGAGCTCCTCATCTTCCCCCCTCCCCCCGTTCCCCCTCCTACTTCCCTCTCCGTTTCCATTGAGGGTAGGGATGGGACTATCGGCAAATTATCGGTTACCGGTTTTATCGGTATCGGATTAATCCGGTATTGGTACTATCGGATTAATCCGATATCGCCAATTATCTGCATTATCGGATTAATCCTATGCCGATAGTCCCATCCCTAATTGAGGGTGTCACCATCCAGCCGGTCCCTCAGGCCCGTAGCCTGGGATTTATCTTCGACTCCTCCCTCTCCTTTAAGCCTCAGATCCAGGCTGTTGCTAAATCCTGTTGCTTTGCTCTGTACAATATTGCTAAAATCCGGCCCTGCCTTACTGTTGCCGCCGCAAAGCCCCTAGCCCATGCTCTAGTCATCTCTCGCCTTGACAACTGCAGCTTCCTCCTTACTGGCCTCAGATCTTGCCCCCCTCATCTCCGTTCAATGCTCTGCCGCCAAAGTCATCCACCTTGCCCATCGCTTTGACCGCGCACAGACCCATCTCTCCACCCTGCGCTGGCTCCCCCTACAGGAACGCATTCAGCACAAGCTCCTGGTCTTCACCTTCAAGGCTCTTCATGACTTTGCTCCCCTGTATCTCCCCGGATCAAGCAGGGCTGTGGTCTGGAGGGACTTCTCTTCTAGTCTCCAGTCAGCCACCTATTCCCAGGCAAATGATCCTGGTACCCACTACCCAGTGCCCCAGTTCCCTGTCTCCGCCAGTCACACCGCACTGTTCCCTGTCTGCCCCAGTTCCCTGTCTCCACCGCATGGGATTGGGCAGCCTGGAGTTGCAGAGAGGTTAGCTCAATCCCTTGGGTATGGGTGAAGGATAGAGTTTTTCTGGCTAGACAGAGAGTCAGGCTTCCCTGGGGGTCTACAGGGCATTGGAACACGCACACACACCCCCACTGGAGTGAAGGAAAACAATTTATTTGAGCAAGGTGTAAGAAAGCCAGTTGGGAGAAAAGGTCTGACAAGGCAAAGCTATGGCACTCAAACCAAACGAATGTACAAGGCAAGCCCTCAGTTCCCGTCTCCGGCTCGCCCCCTTGTTTCTTCTCCTTTGTGGCAACCGATCCCCTTGGACGTTGGGATAAAGACAGACCGTGTCCTTTGGGGAGAAGGACTTTTATCCCTTTTCCCAGCCTGGAGCTGGACTCTTGCTAGGAATCTCCTATCTAGATCTTTCTGGGGGTCGACAGGAACTTCCCTTTTGTCCAGACTGGGCTGGTGGAGTCCTCTTGCCACCCCACAGAGACAAGCTTGAGCGGGATTGGTCCGCATTGTCTTACCCTGTCCTGCCCCTCACATTATCACTTCCCCCAGCCCAGAGGGGGGGTTCCTTTACCTAATTGTACCCTCCGCCCCCTACACAAAAACACACCGCCGTGTGCCTTAAAACAGAGAACATGACCGTCCTTTCAGCAAATTACAGCCATTAAAGATTATACAACGCCCTGCAATCCCCCAAACGTGTATTGTGTCAGCCCCCTGTCCGGTGACACCCCCCCCCCCACATTCCTGCCCAGAGATTTACTCTTCCTCAGCCCCCGCCCTCACCGGCTTGCGACTCCCCTGCTCCTCTAACCGTCTTCGCCCCTTCTCCCTCCCTGGGTTGGATACGTTCACTTTCCTCCCTCCCAGCTTTCAAGTCCCTCCTGAAAACTGACCTCTTCCCTTGGGCCTTCCCCGGCCGTCATGAGTGAAATTGCATCCCCTTCCCCCCCTCACTCAGAACCTAATTCCCTGTCACTAAGTGAAGCATGTGCGGCTGCAACGTCTCAACCTCATGAACGTCTCCTTGTCTCGTCCGATGTTTACGTCTCCCCCTTCCTTGTCTCTTAGATTGTAGGCTCTTTGGGGCAGGGACCTGTCTGTAATTACTGACTGCACAGCGCTAGGTACATCGCTGGTGCTAAATAATAATAAATAAATAATAAATAATAATATCATGAAAAGAGCTTTTTAAGCAGTTCACTGATGCTCATTAAGCTGTCATTACTAGTGGTTCAGCTGGTCCCGGCCCAGGGACGTTGGCGCCTGGCAGGGGGTTCTCCGAGAAGCAACCATGTCTGGTCACTCTCTCCACTCCCGCTCATGTTGCATCCACCTTAGAAGCCCAGCATGCCAGTATTCAAGCCGGCATTGTCTCAGCCCATCCTGGTTCGCGGTATCTGCCCGATGATGCCGCTGTGAGGCGACACCACACCGCTACCTTCGCGGTGCAATCCTGGCAACAACCGAGGAAGAGAGGAGTGCCTACAGTACCTTCATCGCTTTCTCACAGGCGGCCGGGAGAGCACTGGAGAGCAGCAGAAAAGGCTGATCTGGCCCATCTCTGTGCAGAGAGGAAGGAATATTATTTTATTATTATTTTATTATTATGAATATAGCACCAGCAATGTACCTGGCACTGTACAGTCACTAGTTACAGACAGGTCCCTACCCCCTGGCAGATGTTTATCTAAACTAATTTTTAAAACTTCCAATGATGGTGAGTCCATAAACTTTCTTAATGACTTGTTCTGCTGCCTGTTACTCCTATAGTGGGAAACTGTTCCTGATTCGTCCGTTCTTTTCCTTCCTGCAGCATCAGCCCATCGCTCCTTGCTCAGCTCTGTCTAAGGGAGCAATTGATCTCTGTCCTCTTTATGCACTTGACCCATTTGAAACCGTACGTCGCCCCATGAGTGAAGATGCCCAGTTCCTGCATGAATGGAATGTGCGGCGTGGGGGGGAATGGACCCCCCTGCAAACACTCGGTAAGGGTTCGGCTTTCTGCGAATGGGCTTGTCCAAACTCTAACATAAGAAGTGCCATACAACGGTCCATCGAGCCCAGCATCCTGTCTCCGACAGTGGCCAGTCACAGGGGGCCTGGGAGAAGCACCCAACAGGTTGCCAAGCTGTCCAACTCTCTCTCTCCCATTGTGTTTTATACAGCTCTTTTCCTGAACAGAATGAAGCCGGCAGGGGGGACAAACAGATTAGTGGTTTGATTAATATTTTCCCTGCCCCAGAGAGCAGCCATTGCTCTGATAAGGGAAACAATATGGAATCTGAGTGAAATAAGAAAGAAACTCTCTCTCGGCATGCACAGAGGAGCTGGGAGAGCTCCCATCTCAGCCTTCCTGAGTGTTGCTTATCTGGGAACTACTACAAACACACCTTACAACCAAGCCCGCTAAGGGGTTTACTTATCAAAGGGTTTCCGTTATCATTGACTTGCTTTGGCTCGCCTTGCAAACGAGTCACTCAGCAAGGGATTAGAGTTCTTAAGCAGCTTTACCTGGCTGAATTGGGTTTGATTTCCCAATGCCCGTTTATTAACAGTGCTCAGCAACTTCAAAGGGGCTATCACGGAGAAACATGGGGTCACATACGTGTAACACGGGACTGCAGGTTTGGTAAATGTGTGGTGCCAAGGGTCTCACATGTATGTAATGTTACTATACATGCACACTATGTAATGTCAAAGGTTCCACATGTTTGTAATGTTAACTGAGAACGGTAGAACTCAAATTAAAACTCTGGCACCCGCCTACAGGAAATACAGGAAATGCAAAGAGATAACAGAAAGTGTATTCAAAACATCTGGCTTGCTAGACAGCCCTGTGGAGATGTAAATTGACTTCCATGTTTACCTGGGTTGGTTACGTGACCTGATTCCCCAAGGCGGGAAATCCGAGACAAAGAAGAGTAAATGCTATTTAAATGGGAGTAAGATACAAAGTGAAACCTTCTTCTTGCAAAGCTGCTGCGAGAGACATCTGCATACGAAAGGGACCAGTCTGGTTGCAGCAGGCCGGGGGCAGCATGAACTGAGAGACAGGTTTCGCTCTCTAAGCCAAGTGCCCAGCCAGTCACCTTATGGCTGAGAAACCAGAACTTCCGGACTCGCTAGGGTAAGATGAATAACTTAGAAAACATTGTTCCACAAGTTGAGCCTTTACTCCTTACTCATTGGGGCACCACTGTCACGGGTTTGGGGGTCCGCACCCCCACTTTACCAGATTTGAGTGACTCAGTTTCCCTTGCGCACAGTTCTCTTGAGTCAGTTTCTCTCACTGGCTAATTCAAGTGTGCCACAATGAAACTCCTTTGTCACACAAGGGCCCGATCCTTCCCCTTTTCTCTGGGTTCGCAAGAGCTTGAGGGCTCTTGTAGCTCACTTGTGTTCCAATATTACCTTTCACTTCTTCATAAAAGTTAAGAAGTAAGTTTATTGATTACATAAACAAGATAGTTAAACAGAGTGATCTAGAAATAAAAGGTAAACATAACGCATTCCTAACTTATACTGGTTGAGTTCCTAAGCTATTCATCTTACCCTAGCGAGTCCAGAAGTTCCCTCCTTTCATACCTTCAAATCTCTCCTTAAAACTCACCTCTTTCGCTCTGCTCTGTCTGACTCTTTATCCTGCTGAGCCACTATTTCCTATACCTACGGTCTGTTTACCCATATCCTTGCCACATGGACCTGTCTGCTGTCATTCTCATCGTAACCAAGCCAAGTACGTGCACTTGAGACCTTGCATCTTCATGAATGTTAGACCCCTTGTCTCTCCCTCTGTTCCCCTTCCTATGTCTCTCCCCCAGCTCCTGTCTCTCAGATTGTAAGCCCTAGGGGCAGGGACCGTGTCTATTGTATTACTTTGTAAAGTGCCAGGTACACTGCTGGTGCTATATAAATGTTTGTTAATAATAATAATGTGTCCCACCCCACTCATGATTTTATAAACTTCTAGCCTACCTCACAGTTTGTTATTAATAATAATAATAATAATAATAACATTTTCAAGTACATCCGTAGCAAGAAGCCTGCTAGAGAGTCGGTTGGGCCATTAGATGAGCATGGGGTGAACAGGACGCTGGGGAGGATACGGAGTGCAAGCATGTCTGCCCCCAGCAAGGTGTGGAACCGATTCGTATGGTTCGCCCCTGGAGACTTATGGAACTGGATTAGCCTCATCCCTCGTGTCTGGATTGGCCCCTGCGGTCAGTCGGGGGTGCCTGCTTGGAGGTCCCCCGGGTTTCCTGGGTGGCCACGCTCAAATGGACATTCTCGGTGGCTGTGCCCTGGCTGTGGAACTCTCTCTCTCTCTCCAGACCTCCTCTCCTTCCATAGACAATGCAAGACCTGGCTGGTTCGCAAGGCATTCGGTGAGGCGGATGGGTAGTGAGTGGGAAGGTGTTATTTTTATCTAAGGGTATTTCGGGGGGGTTGTTTTCGGGCCTCTGTTGTGTTTTAATGTAATATTTTGTTGTGATATATTTTATGTCTTGAGTATTATTTATTTTTATATGATGTTCTTTTATGCTGTGCACCCACCCTGAGCTGCCATTGGGCAGGAGGGGGCAGTACAGAAATGTCATAAAATTAATTAATTTCATTAATTAATTGCAGAGAAGCTGAATGAATTCTTTGCTTTGGTCTTCACCACTGAGGATGTTGGGGAGATTCCCATGCCAGACCGAGTCTTTGGAGGTGAAGAATTGGAAGAACTGTCACAAATAAGTGTGACTCCGGAGGAGGTTCTAGAGCAAACGGTCAAACTAAATAGTGACAAATCATCAGGACCAGATTGTATTCATCCCAGAGTTCTGAAGGAACTCAAATATGAAGTTGCAGACCGACTGCTTAAATCTGACGCTGTACCAGAGGATTGGAGGGTAGCGAATGTAACACCAATATTTTAAAAGGGTTCCAGAGGTGATCCTAGAAATTACAGACGAGCCTGATGTTGGTGCCGGGCAAACTGGTGGAAACGGTTGTTAAGAACAGAATTTCTGCGCATATTGATAAACCTGGCTTAATAGGGAAGAGTCAACATGGATTTAAGAAAGGGAAGTCATGCCTCACTAATCTATTTGAATTTTTTGAGCGGGTAAATAAGTATGTGGATATGGGTGAGCCGATCGTTATAGTGTATCTGGACTTTCAAAAAAAAGACTTTTGAAGAAATTAAAGAATCATGGGATAAGAGGCAATGTCCTATCGTGGATCAGCAACTGGACCAAATTTGCAGATGACACAAAGCTATTCAAGGTAGTTAAAACCTGAGTGGACTGTGAAGAATTGCAGGAAGATCTTGCAAGACTAGGTGCCTGGGCATCCAAATTGTAGATGAAATTTAATGTGGACAAGTGCAAAGTGATTTATATAGGGAAAAATAACTCAAACTCTATGTATACAATGCTGGGTTCTAAATTAGGAAAAGGATCTTGGCGTCATTATGGACAATACATTTAAATTCTCAGCCCAGTGCGCCGCAGCAGTCAAAAAAGCAAACAGAATGTTAGGAATTATTTGGAAAGGGATAGAGAATAAAACTGAAAATATCATAATGCCTCTAAATAGATCTATGGTGCAACCGCACCTTGAATATTGTGTGCAGTTCTGGTCGCCCCATCTCAAAAAAGACATTGCAGAACTAGAAAAGGTGCAGAGAAGGGCAACAAAAATGATCAAGGGTCTGAAACGGCTCCCGCATGATGAGAGGCTTGATAGATTGGGGCTCTTCAGTTTGGAGAAGAGATGACTGAGAGGAGGTAGGATAGAAGTTTATAAAATCATGAGTGGGGTGGGACACATAAATAGGGACCCATTATTTACCCTGTCTAAAAGCACTAGAACAAGGGGACACTCCACAAAATTAACTGGCAGAAGATTTAAAACATATATATATATATATATATATATATATATATATATATATATATATACACACAATTAACTTGTGGAACTTACTACCCGAGGAAGTGGTCACGGACAGTAGTGTAGTGTAGCTAGTGTTAAAAAGGGATTGGATAGGTTCTTGGAGGCCATTAATGGCTATTAGCCAAGTAGGTTTGGGGGACACAGTCTCTTACCATTGGGGGCTGGAACAACAGCGAATGAAGGATTTGCCCATTGTAACCTGTTGGGTGCTTCTCCCAAGAGACAGAGATTGGCCGCTGTCAGAGACAGATACTGGGTTTGCTGGAACATTGGTCTGACCCAGTATGGCACTGCTTATGTTCATCTGTCTCTTCTTCATCCTGTCTCCCACACCCATAATTAACGCTGGAAAGCAATTAATCATCCTCCCAGCTGTGGCAATTAGCAGCCCTGTAGGGGGGCGAGAATTGTGGCAGCGGGAGACCAAATGAGCCTGGGAAAGGGGTGGAAGGGAAAGCCAGGGGCGCAGTGTGCAATGCCCTGGTTCGCCAGCAGAGGGCAGCCTCCCCATGACGCTGGCACCAGGCGTTGCAAGAATGCCTTCTCCCTGGCATAGGGCTGCAGATATGCAAATTGTTCTAGGATACTTATGAAAAATACATGTTGCAGGGACTGCATTGGCACCTAAGCAATGCAGTCCCTGCAACATGTATTTTTCATATCTGGCAACCCTACCAATGTGGGACAGCTAAGATGACAAGGGGGGGAATGACCTCTGCCAGGAGGCTGGGGGGCTTCATGGTGCAGCTGAATGCCCTGAATGCCCAAGCATGGTTGAGGGCCATTCTGTCTTCTGCATCAGGAGCCATTCCAGCCTAGCTGCACCCGCCCCCTGCTGTCCCTGTCCCCCATCTCCATGGGGCTGCGTGCACAGATGGGGGCTCAATTTCAGTTTCCTTCTCTGACTCCTAGGACACTACAGCACAGCGGGGCCTGGGATCGGTGGGCAAAACTTGCTTTTGCACCTCCCCCTAACCCCATAGATGAGTTTCCTCCTTCCCTGCCTGAGGCAACCGGGCCGATGCCCCCTAATCCTCTTAGCCGACCCCTGCCCTGGTCCTTGGCGGTAAGAGCAATCAAGCTACCAATCCTTGGTGATGATGAGTGCCTCCAGCTGAGCCAGGATAGGAGCCACAATCCCACACACACACGCTGCAGGGAAAGATGGTGTCCTTAGAGAGTGTGTGTCCTCCTCGGAGGGGGGAAAGGCCAGCACTCATTTATTATTATTATTAACAAACATTTATATAGCGCCAGCAGTGTACCTGGCACTTTACAAAAAAATAAAATAGACACGGTCCCTGCCCCTAGGGCTTACAATGTGAGAGACAGGAGCTGGGGGAGAGACATAAGGAAGGGGAACAGAGGGAGAGACAAGGGGTCTAACATTCATGCTATCAGCACCCAAACACAGCCAATTGCAGTAGGACTGTGAGGGGGCTTTGTCCTGCATCCTAAACGCTGAATTTGGCCTATCCAGATGCCCTCGGAGGGGCAGCTTTGATGCTGTGCGACTGCAAAATTCATTTGGATTTTCTGCATTGGTTCCCCGTCAGTTTGGGATTTCGTGTTGTCTTCTGCAGGTTCATTTGAATTTAAATTGGAACATGACTGGCTCATCCGTGTGCTGCGCAGTAAGCAAGGCCCTATCCGGATGAGAGCAGCCTGTGCGACCTCACACTGGCACCCCCCCTCTCCCAATGCACAGACTTCTTGAATGAAGTTGAACTGACAACAGGTGCGCGAAAAGCACTGGGATAAATTCTGGACCTGCAGAACTTCAGACGTAGGAGCCCCAGCTTGGGGGAGGGTCTGTGGCAATTTGGGAGCCTCACCTCCAAACTAGAAATAACATTGTATTTATTTGATTGATTGATTAAAATGTATAACCTGCCTTTCCCCAACGGCTCAGGGTGGTTGACAAAAACAAAAGCACAAAACAGAAAAATAATCAAAATTCAAAGCAATACAATAAAATCCCCTAACAATCCCTACCCTCCCGCCGCACACCCTCTTTCTCCACCTGCCCGATGCTCTGCCTAGAAGGAAAGTTTGACACGCTCAAGCTGTGGCGGACGTCCGGGGTCCCACGCGGCCTGCGCTGCCGAGATCCTCAGCCTTGGAAGGGGATGCTACGTTTAACGATGAACATCAAATTCGTTGTTTTTGGAGTTGGAAACAAATCTCTGCTCTTTATTTGCAAGTTTACAAATGCCCATTTGCTTCATTCCGCTCTGGTTCTGCGGCAGTTTTGGAAAGTGCTTCTTGCAGGGGGGCATTGAGACCCCCCCTGCCCCGACTCACTAGGAATTTCAGTCCCTTCTCATTGCTCTGTATTCCAGCCCCACACTCTCCCCGGCTCATTGCCTTGTCCTCGGTCATTAGTTCACCCCTTGTGAAGCCACCACTTCACCCTAGGAGCCCCAGCAGCAAACCCTGCCCAGTGCCCCTGATCTCTGAAAAGGGCTGAGAGGAGTGTCCCAGGCTGCTATTGACTAGGACACAGGGGAGGATTCCAGTCTGATGGGCCAGTCCCATGGGAACTGTCTTGGCAGCATGCTGGGTGGCCAGACCACACAAGGATCTCTCTCGCTTTGAATGAAAACCTGCAAAAATCATAATTTTTTTAAGGGGGTGGAGAGATTTTGAAAGAGGTGTTAAAAACAGGCCCCTGAGGTGATTGATTTCCCATTGCTCACTCATAGAGCTCTTCTGACTCTGCCTGGGGGAAGAGGGGCTTGCATGGCTGGCCCCCAAAATCTGCACACTCTTACACCAGCATCTACGCAGCAAATCTGAGCCCACCGATCTTTTAAAATTTAATTATTTCATTTATTTATTTATTTAAAGCCCATTTCCATTATTGGGGGAAAGAGGAGGGGGGGGGACTCCAGTAAAAAGGATTTTCTTTTCCCCAAAATAAAACCATGCTCTTCCACGTGTGCGCAGTGGCTGGTCCCGATCACAAGCGACAAGAGCAGGGGAGACGCTCGCCCCCATGAACGGTGCCCTCTGCTATGAATGCAGCAGGGTGTGGGGCGGGCATGCTAGGGGGAGCAGGGGAGGGCACCATGCCCGCCCGCCCGCCCGCGAATTTCAGCCCGCAGTCGCCTCCCAGCTGTTCGGGGAATTGGAGTAGATGCGCCTTGCAGTCCCTTCCAAGCGCACAATTGTACGATGCTGCCCCAGCTGCAGCCATGACCCCCCCTCCCCCTGATTGAAGTGGTGCCCCCTATGATGGCTCTGCTGGGGCTGAGCAGGTGGCAGCCCGGGCAGGGGAAATCCAATCAAGGGTTGAAAATCCGTCCAAGATTGGATAATCCCAGCAAGAGAGACTGGGCTATATTTAGCCTCAGAACACGCCCCCTCCCCCTTTTCAATCAGGGCTTGGCCACCGATTTGCCATAGCGCGGCCCCTTTAAGAGCCAGCCCCGCCCCTCCCGCGGGGAGGAGTTCCCGGGGAGTGACGTCAGGCCTTCCATTGATAAAAGCGCCGGGATTCCCTGGCCGCGAGAACACGGGTGTGAAAGTTCTAGTGCAGGCGGGCGCCACGTGTGAGCGAGCAGCGGGGTCCAGCGGCTCCGTCCTAACCCCCCCCCCCGGTGGCCATGGAGCCCGCTTGCTTCCTCCCGTCTCACCCCTTCCACTGCAGCCTCCTGGGCTCGGATCTGTACAAACCTTTCCCGGCGGCGGCTCCTCTTCCCCGGCCTCCTGCCGCCACCCCGGGGAAACCGAACCGGGACAGAACCGAGCCGCCCAAAGCGGCCGAGCCCAGCCGGGTCATCACCGACCCCGTCACGGGCAGATCCTACAGCAAAGGGCGCCTCCTTGGGAAGGTAACTAACCCCGGCTCAGCCCCGGTGTCTGGGGGCGAGCGAGCGCTGGGCCTTGTAGCGTAGACGGCGCCCCCTTTCCTAAGGGGCAGGACGTGGCCGCCTTGGGGGAGACGGAGCCGGCTGAGGGGGCGCTGCTTGGGGTGGGGCTGAGATTGAGACGTTCCCCATTTCCCTGGGGCGCCGTGCGGCCTCGGGGTCCCCCCCCCCCGCATGTGGCGCTTTCCTCCATCCGTCCATCGCTCTCGCTGCTCGCCAGCTGTTGCTCTATTGTGTGTGTCGCCTGGGCGCGCACGGGGGGAGGGACATGCCCGGGCCTGGCCTTCTGCCGCCTGGGGGGAAGGGGCGAGGGAGCCAAGAACCGGCGCCCCGCTCCTGGGTCCCAGGCGGACCCGCTCAAGCAGCCGGGCTGGTGGGGATAAGTTACTCCTCCTCCTCGGAGAGCGTGAGTCACCCGGGCCTACGAGATTCTCATCAAGGCAGCTACACGCTCATCGGGGCCCGAACTGGGATTGGGGCCACCGGAGCAGAGTCGTCCCCCCCCCCGTTTCCCCGCTGCTTCTGGGAGTCGTGACTGAGCCACAGCTGGGGAGGGTGGGTTCTCTGCAAACGTCTACAAAGGATGCACGCCCCAGTTTTGTACCCCCTGTGCTAAGCCCAAGGGGGAGAGGGGGCTGCAGCCCCAGTTTTGTACCCCCCCTTGCTAAGCCCAAGGGGGAGAGGGGGTCCAGCCCCAGTTTTGTACCGCCTGTGCTAAGCCCGAGGGGGAGAGGGGGTGCAGCCCCAGTTTTGTACCC
>QEPC01012035.1:4246148-4281742 GCA_003113815.1 Sphenodon punctatus | reverse complement strand
AGCCCCAGTTTTGTACCCCCTGTGCTAAGCCTAAGGGGGAGAGGGGGTGTAGCCCCAGTTTTGTACCCCATATGCTAAGCCTAAGAGGGAGGGGGTGCAGCCCCAGTTTTGTACCCCCCCCATGCTAAGCCTAAGAGGAGGGGGTGCAGCCCCAGTTTTGTACCCCCCCATGCTGCTATGCTGAGGAGGGGGGGTGCTATCCTGGGGTATGAAAACACACTCTGCTACATGAGGAAAGATGTGGGGTAGGGATGGGCCGGGAGGCTGATGTGCCTATGCAGGCTGGGGAGACAGGAGAACCAGTTACTATGTGTCTCGGCACAAGAGGCAGCGTCTACCTTGGTTGAAAAGCTCTTCATTTGGGCTGCTAACGAAGGAGCATGTTCCTTAGCCTGCATGAGCCACCTCTTCAAACCTACAACACACTGACCCTGGATAGTTTCCAGATAAACTAGAACCCCTCCCCCTCCGGGATCCTGGTCCTTGGGGCTTGGAACCCAAGAGCTTCTCCTCAAGTGGCTAACTTGCCTCGCAGCCACTGTGGTCTCTGGTGGGATTTGAATGCTGGTTAACTCACCCAGGATTTGGAGAGTGAAGGGATTACTCACTCCCCCCCCAAACTCTGTTGCTGGCGCTTGCTTTCCTTTCGGAAACTGCAGCAGGTGATTGATCTGCTGTTAAACCCACCACCCTGCTGGGCTTGAACAATTGGGGAAGACAGACCTCGTGTGTGTGGTGGGAGAGGTTGGCATGGCAATCGGAGACGTCTCTTCCACGGTCCAAATGCAAAGCAGCATCCTGCTTGGTATGATGCTCTTTGCAATGAGAGCTGGAAAAAATGGCTTTTGCTCCAGATCGTGCTATCTCAAGGCGGTGTGCAGAAGGCTTACTCATCACGCTCCCTAGCTGTTGCAGTATCTTGTGCCTTCAAAGCACGGGGTCAGCAAAACTGCTTGCTTCATCTGTAGTCTGCACTTCCCCGCAGAGGCAGGGGTCTCGAGACTGCTTGGGTTGGGATCCCTAGGTTGGGTTGGCACTGCTAGCTGGGTGGGCAGGGGACATAGTGGTTCCCAAGCTGTGACCCCACTCGTATGATCCTGTCCAGAGGGCAAGCAGGGGTGCAGAGTGTGTCAAACCACGGGGCAATCGCATCTGCCTCCCTGGTTATGGCGACCCTGCTTGCATTCACAACTCATAATCTGGGAACCATTGCAGGGCTGAGACTTGAGGTGTTTTCCCACACACACAGGTTTCCCTCTGCCCTTTGGAGCCCTGTGTAGGCGGGAGAGTTTCTTTTGCATCACTGCAGAAAAACCTGTCCTATGTAGGTTGCCTGGTCCCGTCTGCAAGCCGGACATTCCAGTCCAGCAGAGAAGCTGCATGCTGTTTCGTTTGGGTGGGTGGGGAGAGACCTAGACCAGGACAGAAACTTGCCGGCTGGCGGGTTGTTGGGCTCTATGTTAATAATGGGATGTTCTTCATAAAGTGAAACCAGACGAGGTGGGGGTGGGGGCATTGAGGCAACATGTTTGGGAGAAAAGGCTTGAGAAGGGACAGAGATCTCAAATGTGTGTTTATTTGTTAATAAATAAATTGTTTGTTTGTTAATTTGTTACCCTGCCCTGAGCTGTTTCAGGAGGGGTGGGGTATAAATATGAAAAAATAATAATAATAAATTAATAATAATTTAATACCCTGCCCCTCCTGCTCCAAGGAGCGGGGGGGGGGGGGGGACTCACAGTGTTAAAACTTATAAAACCATAAAATACAATAAAAAGGGAAGGGGCAAAACCAAACCATCCCACCCTACACCCCATCTCCCTTGCCAGGCAGAACAGCCAGGTCTTACGGATAGGACGCGTTGCACTTGCATAGAAAGGGTGAGCGTTGGCTTTGATGCGCTAGGGAGCAGCTGTCTGTAACCCAGCCTCTAACACTCTTCCCTTGCAGGGGGGATTTGCAAGGTGCTACGAAATGACCGACCTCTCCAGCAATAAAACCTTTGCGGTGAAGGTGATCCCTCACAGCCGGGTGGCTAAGCCACATCAAAGGGAAAAGGTACATGCCGTGGGGGGGAAGCGTGTCATTCAAACCTGCCTTGAGTGGGGTGGGCGGGGGCTTGCCTAAAGAGGAGGTGGGTTGCTAATGAACTGCTTCCTCTTTTCAGATCATTAATGAGATTGAGCTGCACCGGGACCTGCATCACAAGCACATCGTCAAGTTCTCCCATCAGTTTGAGGATGCAGAGAATATCTACATCTTCCTGGAGCACTGCAGCAGGAGAGTAAGTGTTGTCTTGTCTCCTCTCTTCTGCCTACCCACTGGGGCCCCTCTTCCCCCTGCTGCGGCTAGGGGGCTGCCACCCTTCTGGCTGCTGTTCTGTGAGCGGCAAATTGGGGACCTGCTTGCGGCATGTTCCACAGTGCTGGAATCCTGCATCCTGGCACTGTCTCCAGGTGCCTACAGATTCCTGGCAGGCCTCGCTGTTCTGGTTCATGAGTCACACTTCTGAGCTCCCTTGGCAACCAGGAGGGCTGGGAAAATGAGGGAATCTGGGGATCTGTGACCTCAGGCACTTGCATGAGACCCTCGTGTTGGTAAGTTGGAGCTAGCCTCTCCCCCATCAATGCAGGCTCAGCGGTGCGGTCATCTTGACAGCGGTGTTGAGGGGGTGGGGACGGCTGGCTCCATCTTGCCAACACAAGTCTCTGGCGTTGCTGGGTGGTGTCGGTCACGTTGCAGCAGATGTCTCCAGACACAGCCTTGGTTGACCTTTTGCTTCGCTTCCCCAAGCAGGCTCCTTCAGACATGGAGCTCTGGTTGCCCCCCCCCTCCCCAATCTCCCTCTCTCCAGAAAAGGCCCTGGGTATTGCAGATAGTTCCGTGAAGACATCAGCTCAGTGTGCGGCAGCCGTCAAGAAGGCAAACTGACTGCTAGGCATTATGGTGAAAGGAATAGGGGGGAAAAAAGGGAAAACACCCTCCGGCTGCTGTATAAACCTTTGGTACGATCCCCATCTTCAATGTTGTGTGCAGTTCTGGTCGCCCCAGCTCCGGAAAGATAACACAATTGGAAAAGGTTCAGAGAAGGGCAACAGGAATGATAGGAGAGATGGATCAGCTTTCCTAGGACGAGAGGCTAAACAGGTTAGGGCTGTTCGGCCTGGAGAAAAGAGGTGATTCGTGGGGAGGAATAGGATAAAAGCTTATGAAAACCACGAGCAGTGCGGAAAATGGGGAGCTGTTTTTTTCTCGCAATAAGAGAACACGGGGACACTCTCTGAAGTTAAAATGGCGGCAGAGTTAAAACCAACAAAAGTATTCTTTCACTCGGGGGACAATACAGTTGTGGATCTCGTTGCCAGAGGAGGGGGTGAAAGCCAGCAGCACAACTAGCTTCAAATGGAAACTAGATAAATTCTTAGAGCCCTAAATGTTGGCTCGTTGGGGCTTAATCCCCCTGGCTACTGTAGTTGGCAGCGGTCAGCAGGAGAGGAGTCGCGCTGCCGTGACCTGTACAGGTTCTCCTGAGCTACCGGAGCTGCCTGCTGTCAGGAACAGGATGCTGGGCTTGATGGACCGTGGGTCAGACCCATGGGCCGAAACTGGTGTTCTTTTGTAACCTGGCTATCCAAACACCCCAGGCTGCTCTTGCATAATAGAATTCCTGTTGCAAGGTCAGGGACGGCTCTTGCTGTAGACACGTCACCCCTTGTTAGGCTACTGTAGATCTTCCTCTTGTTTGAGGGCTGAGTTGCAAGCTATAATGGAGCCGGCTAGGGGCATTTGATGCTGCTTTGGATGGGTCTCTGTCAGTCGGGGCTGCACAGCTGTTTGCTGTGAACCAGTTTGAAGGGGTATGTCCCGGACTTGGCTGTTTTGTCTCTGATTCTAGCCAATCGGCTAACCTCTCCTCTTCTCTCTCGCAGTCTCTTGCTCACATCTGGAAGGCCCGGCACACGCTGCTGGAGCCCGAGGTGCGGTATTACCTCAAACAGATCATCTCTGGCCTCAAGTACCTGCACCTCAAAGGCATCCTACACCGGGACCTCAAGCTGGGTATGGACAGTGGCTTCGGTCCCTTGGTGGAGTGGAGGAGAGAGGTTGGGTTCATGGCTACAGCAGATCTGGCTGTTTCCACTCTGGCTAGAGTTGCTACCTAGGCACACTCTGGGGGGAAGTAGGGCTGCTGTTGGTTGTGGGGGACCCTTACACCAAGCCCCCACCCCTTGGAGACTGGGGTAGAGTTGGCCCATGTGACTGAGGGGTGCTCAGCTGCCTCTTGTAGGGGAATGGGGTGGGGTGGGGGAGAATCCCAGCCCCAGCTTCCCATCCCTGCTTGCCAAATTCCTGGCCAAAGAAACCAGTCGTGTGGTGTTTTCTGAAGATGGTCCGGCATAGCATAGGTGAATCTCCGGGGAAAGGGAATTCCACAGCTGTGGGGCAATCCCTGCGAGTGCCTGCCTGTACTTGAACCTGGTGTGGTAGGGGAATTTGCAAGAGCGCCCCCCTGGCTGACCCAAAGGGGGCAGGGTGGGACATGGGAGGGGGCAGGAGGGGGTCTTGGGTATGCAGGGCCCAAGCATTAGAGATCCAACCTAGCACCTGGGGGGGGGGGTGTTGTGTCCTCTTCCTCCAGGCCCTGATACCACCCTTGTGTTGCAGGCAACTTTTTCATCAATGACAACATGGATCTGAAAGTGGGAGACTTTGGCCTGGCTGCCCGGCAGGAGCCTACGGACCAGCGGAAAAAGTAGGTGTGAGGCCTGTGGTTGGTGTGTGCCTCCTGGGGGGCTGATCCTGGGAGTTCTCTCTGCTTGGGAGGTGGCTGGCATCCCCACCCTCTATCGCTGCGTTGTTCCCTGCCGGGAGTGCTGGGGAACGAGCTGGCGCAGACTGTACCTCCTTGTCCCGTCCCTTTAATCCCAGCAGCTGTGTGGGGATTGGCGCACGGCCAGCCCCGTGGCCGGTCGACACAATAGTCACAGGGACCTCATTGTTCCCCAAATGGCGTGCGGAGCAGGGACACAGTGCGACTCTATCCTGGGAGATGCTCCCAAGGGCTTGCATGGCAAGAGGTGGGAGATGGGCGGCGGAGGAGATGCAGGAGGAGCAGGGAGGGAGGCCCCAGGAAGGCGGGCAGAGCTGGGGGGGGGGATTGGAGAGAACAAACCAGGGGCAATGGTGCACTTGGCAGACTCCTGTCAGCAGGCTGGGGGTGTAATCCTGCTTGCCCCCTCCCTGGTGTGTAGGAGGTTGGGGCTTGTAGTCTGTTGGGAGGGAGGCTGCAGGGATGAATGAATCCAGCTGAGTGGCCTTAGAAGAAGGTATCTCCAGAGGTCATCTAGTCAACCCCGTGCTCGGTTCAGGAAATCCACAGCTACAGCCTCCCTTGAGGTGTTAGGACGTGACACCCTAACCTTCTCCTTCCCTCCAGGACAATCTGTGGCACCCCCAACTACCTGGCTCCGGAAGTGTTGCACAGGCAGGGCCATGGGCCCGAGTCGGACGTGTGGTCTCTAGGCTGTGTCATGTAAGTGCCAACAGATCCGCTTCTCCCCTGTCCGTGCTGCTCCCTCCAGGAATGGGGCCGTATGCCTTGCGCAGAGAAAGGACCGGGCGTCAGGCTGTCTTCTGGCTCCGGCATCTGCCGGAGAACGGGGGATGGGATGCTGTAGACAGGGGTGGGGAACCTTGGGTCCAGGGGGCAATGTGGCCCTGCAGCAAGTTCTTCTATGGACCCTTCCGGTTCTTGATTGGCCCTTGGGCACAGTTGTCTGTGTGTATATGTGTATATGTCTGTACACACAGAATAGGAGGATAGACCCATAGCACGCACTCATGATCCAGACCGGTCTTTTCCTGAGCAGCCCCCCCTCATTGTTTGACCCATGGAGCTTGTACTAATCGTCAAAGCGGCCTCTGGGAGTGGAAAGGTTCCTCACCTCTGCTGTCGACAGCAGGATTGCATCCCTGCTGGAGGGTCTGGTGTGGTCAGCAGGGGTGGAGTAGAAGAGGCTGCCTTGAAGTTTTGAATTGAGGGATGTGCAGGGGCAGTTAGAAGGCAGACCTGTTTATCTGTCAACAGAAAACATGTGCTGTCACCTTGAGGCCCCTACCAGCGCCTGCTGCCATTTTTAGTCCCATTTCGCAGTAGACCTGACCGCATTCGTAAACCGATGGAAAATGTCAGTAGCCCACGGTGTGCCCAACCGGGCTATTTATACAGAGCACGCTGCTGTAGTTTCCAGCGTGAGACTTGCACAAATCCTCTTGAGGCCTCAGATCTTTGTTTACCCTGGTTAACCGCAAGCTTCCTGTCGCACTTTCCATCCAGGGCTCTTGTTTGCTGTGAGAACTGGTTTGAAAGCAGAGGGGGTGCTCCTTGAGAGCAGTTGACAGGAGGGGGAAACTAGGACAGGGGTGAGCCCTGCCCTCCTCGACTAGGCGGCAGCTCCGTATCTCTCTGGCGATGGCTGTGTGGAGGAGAGCATGTCCTGTGTTCCGGATGTGTCTCCGGTGTCAGCCTGCAGGCTTCGCTTGCAGGTAGCATTTACACCTGGGTGTGGCCTGGGGACCCGGACGCTGACTCGCTAATTGCTGCCGTTGGGGAAGCATGAGTCATGTTTGGATCCAGTGCACTGTGGGGAAAGTGTCCCGGGCTCATCCTCTCTTGTTGCTCCCCAGGTACACCTTGCTGTGTGGGAACCCTCCCTTCGAGACCTCCGACCTCAAGGAGACCTACAGGTGCATCAAGCAGGTGGAGTACACCCTCCCGGCCTTCCTCTCCACCCCAGCCAAGCAGCTCATCATGGGCATCCTCAAACGCGTCCCGCAGGAGCGGCTGACGCTGGAGGAGATTCTGGACCACGAGTTCTTCACCAAAGTGAGTGGGTCTCTGGGATGTTCGGGAGTTGGGCTGGTTTTGGTGAATGGATTTGAATGAATTTATTGACGGCTTTAGCTTTTGCTATAGCCCACATATACATACATACAAATATATGGGCTGGTCTTGGTGTGGGATGTGGGGAAGAGTGCAGCGTTGGGTCTTTCCCTGAAGCCTTTCCTGGCCAGCAGATGGGAGCTATGGAAGACCTGGGGGCCTATCCCTCCCCCACCAGCCACAGAAGGGATGGGATGAGGCTTCCCATGGCCCTTCCTAGTTCTGGTCTGCTGTCCAGTAAGAGACTAATCTTCCTTTAGGGAGTCTGTACCCCAGAGTTACACAAAGGCCTCTCTGCTCCGCCAAGGGCCCAGTCTCTCTCTCTCTCTCTCGCCATCATTCAGGCAGGCGTTAAGAGATGTCATGGTCCTCTTCATTAATGAGGGCATTTAGTCCTGGTGTCCTGCCCAGCTCCAATTGAGATAATGACATCCTGCCTCTGCAATCCACTTGCGGCAGCAGATGCCTTGTGCTTGGCTGCCTCGAGCCTGGAACGCAGGGCTGCTCAGCCCACGCCAAGGCCGCATCTCTTTGGGCAGCTCCAAAACCTTGGGAGACGAGCGCCGTGGGGGTGAAAACGGGTCAAATGATTCGGCTGCCAGCCGCAAGGGCTTCGGAGGCGCTTGGAGTGCCAGAATGCAGGGGTGGCTTGGGGCTTTAGGGCTGGCCCTTAACATCTAATGGGGCGTCTTGCCCCCACCAGAAGTGTCCAGAAACAGAGAATTGTAGGATTGGGAGGCACCTCCAGGGTCCCCTTTGCTCCAAGGCAGGAGAAACTCGGCCATATGGTCTCAGAGATGTTTGTCCAGCTGTGTTTGGAAACTGCCAAGGAGATTCTGCAACCTCCCTGGGCAGCTGATTTCACTGCCTGATTCTTGCTGTTGGGAAGCATTTCGTAATATCGAACTTCAGTCGACTTTGCTGCAGTTTGAGCCTGTTCCCCTCTCCTGTCTCTGAGAACAAGAGGGAATAGGATTGAACACTCGGTCAGTTGGAAGGGACCTTGAGGGTCATGTAGCTCAACCCCCTACTTGGGTGCAGGATGATGACTGCTGCGATGGTTGTCCAGTCTGTCGGAAAACCTCCCACGATGGAGAGCCTCCCGCCTCCCTAGGCTGCTTGTCTTCGTTGCCGCACGGCTCTGACTAATAGGGAGACTTCCCTGATATTTAACTGAAGTCTCCCTTCCTATAGCTGTTGTTATAGTCCGGCTGTTGTTTCGAGTCTGGCATTGGACCAGCCTGATGGGAGGTGGCCTGTTGCCCGCATTAGCCCGGTTGGGGCAACGGTAGCCCACAATGCCTCCCTGGCCTTCTCTAGCGGATACGTTGCATAGCAACCAGTCACCTGGTCTAAGTGGGTGGCTGCTGGCCTGACGGTCAGCTGCATCACGAGCTCATGTGTGGTAAGGAGGCCCATTGTAGCTTAACCTCTCGTGTGGCTTTACCCTTAATCTACTCTTCGCTATGCTAAACGCACCCAGTTGTATCAACCTTGCTTTCCAACCCCTTGATCATTGTTGCCCTCCTCTGAACCTGGTCTGACGTGTTGACATCCTTCTTAAAATGAGATGCCCCAAACTAGACAATACTCCATGGCAAATGGCTTCAGCCCCCTCTCCACACCGTGACCCTCTGAGGGTGGGGAGGGGGGTGAATGAGATTGGAGATGTGCTGACTGCAATCTGATCATCCTCCACGGCCTTGATAACCACAGCCAGTTCTGGGACTTGTCTGTAGACTGCAGGCCGTGGGGCTTAATGCTTCATCCACAATTTGTGACCAAGGCCACGTTAGACACTGAGCGTTGGTTTCTCCCCAGGGGTACACCCCGGACAAGCTCCCCCCTAGTAGCTGTGTGATGGTGCCAGAGTTGATCCCTCCCAACCCAGCCAAGAGCCTATTTGTGAAAGTTGCCAAGAGTCTCTTTGGGAAGAAGAAACCAAAAAGTAAGTCTTGCTCCCTGGCGTGAGTGGCCAAGATTTCCATCCTCCTGGCTTGCTCTCTCGCTCCTCGCTGAAACGGGTTGGATTCTCTAGGATAGAAAGCAGGTTGGATTGCAAGTTTAGGCTTTGTGGGGAGGGGGGGGGGGGAAGGATCATTTCCCAGCTGGTGTTAATCTGGGAGTGGGGTGGAGACGTTCCCCTTGGAGGTTGTAAACTAATCAGGAAGTGAAACTGCCCAGCCCTGTCTTGCCCTCCAAGCAGCCTGGAATGCAAGGTTGGAACAGCGGGCGGGGGGTGGAAGAGATAAAAGTGATCTGTTCTCATAGAGGCTAGTGGTAAGGAATTGGGGCTTTTTAGTAGAAAGGCAATTTTTAAATTTTTTAAAAATCAAAACTGGATTCATTGCAACCTCTGAAACATGGGTAGGGAAACTCTGGGCCAAATGCGGCTTCGGCTCCTGCCCAGTCATTGAAAGATTGAGCTCGGGCAAAAGGAGCCGAGATTAAGGGATGGATCCAGGATCTGCACCCCTTAAGGGCACCTGTACATCTACTCCAATGTCTGTGCAGCCCTCAAAGCGGCCCATTGGAGGGAAGAGGGCCCCCCCCCCAGTCTCCTTGGCAGCAGCTGTGTGTTCCAGAGCTACCTGGCACTGGCCCTCAGGTCTGATCCCAAACCTTCCTCCCCCCAGTTAAGAAGCGTCCCTCGGAAGAGACGGATGAGATTTCCAAGCTGGTCTCCGGCCTGGTGAAGACTTCTATCTGCAGACAGATGAGCTACAAAATGGTGGAAGGCAGCAAGGTAAGTGGAAGGTGCGGAGAGGGCCTGGTGCGATGAGGAGGCCTTCGTTTGGAGGGGGTCTTGGTGTGGTCACCAAGTTCTAATACCTGTGACCTTTCTAGGCTACCTCCGTGACGTGCCAGAGTGCCAATTCCAGCCCAGTGGAAACAGTAGCAGATGAGGGCTCCCCCAAGTCCACCTCCCGATCCATCCGAGGGACAATGGCCAGCAGCTGCGAAGGTGAGGGGTGCAGGTACCGGTGTCCGCCCTGTCTTGCAGCCGGCAGGGGTGATGGAGAGACTGAGGCGCAGAACGCCAACGAGCCTCTGTTCCTCTAGGACAGGGCTGTTGGCTTCCTCGGGATAATTCACCGAGGCCAGATTCCAGCACAGTTGCTCATGGTGCGGCCAATGTACATTATTTCCAGAGAGCTGGCGTAGCTGGTTGTTCAAAAAAACGACCCAAGCAGCGGTCGGGCACTGTTGCACAGGGCTGTTACAGGGAGAGATTCTATATTTGACCTTTGGGTTTTTTAAGACTGCAGGTCAGATGGAACTCGCCCCACGCTCCCCCCTCTCTGTGCGAGAGCTCTACTCTAGGAGATGTAAGCTGCATTCTCACCTGATGTTCCGCACTTGCTTTGGCTCCGGGAAATGATCCGGTGCACGCACGCACGGATTTGCAGAGTGGGGAAATCCAGTCTGCAGTCTCCCAGCAAAACCGCATATGGAGGTGTTCACGCCCAACAAACCCCGTGCATGTCTTGGCTTTTCTGGGTTATTTCCCAGAGCCAAAAGCAAGTGCAGGGTGTCGGGGGAGAATGCGACCGCGGTGCTGGAATGCAGGGATGGCTTTTGAGGCTGGAGCAGGATCTTTCCGGGCATGGCAGGCCTGTCGGGGTGAAATGGGCTGGGTGAGCAGGAGTAGCAGAGCCAAGGGCGACCTTTCTGATCCCCCTGTCCTGGCTTCTGTCCCTTGCGAACTCTGCAAAGCCGGACTCTGGGCTAGAGGATCCCCCGCTTGGTGCGGGCTGGGTGCTTGACACACGGTGGTGATTCCAGGCTGGCAGAGCAGCAGGAGGCTGGTGGGGGAGGAAGGGCTGGTAGCTGATATCGGTGTGACTCATGAATGTCTCCTCCTCGCCCCACAGTGTTTGACGACTGTGTCACAGCTGCTGCTGTCATAGAATCTGCCGTTGGGCTCTTGACGAACTGCCTCTCCTTCATGCCACCAGGTAACATGGGGTTTGAGCTGTGGGCTGTTGCTAATTATATCGCATGTGCCTGGCCCAGAACTCTTGTAACTGGACCTGGGTCCCTGCCCCAAGAGGCTTACAATCTAGGATGGATGAGGAAGGCATGTTGGGGGCGGTGGCATGCATAGGGAGACCTACATACCCATTTTACAGGTGGGGGAACTGAGGCGGAGTCACTCGTCCAAGGCCTCCCAGTGAGATCATGACTACACCATGATTTGAACCCTACTCCCCCACGTCTAAGTCTAGCACCGTAGCCACTACGCTACACTGGTTCTGAGGAGGAAATCTTGCACCACCTGCACATGCAGGTTGTGGGGAGCTACTGCCTGGACTGCTGCTATTGGAGGAAGGTGACATAGGCATTAAGGTGCCAGTCTGGGCCCAATGCCCTGCTCTGCCACGGGTTGCCCTGTAACTGTGGGCAAGCTGGCTTCTGCTTCCGTTTCTCCTGGGGGCAGGGGGGGGCGGAGGATAAATATGGGCCGGCTTGCAAGGTGCCCTGCGATGAGACAAGCTTCCTCCTCGGCCTACACGGACCTTTCTCCCATGGCTGGGAGAGGCCTGGGCCAGCCGTAGCTCTGGGCTCACTCTCCTTTCCAACAGCCTGTTGGAAACTGGTTCCTCTTGGCAGCCCCCAATGTCCTTCTGGACCCTAGTCTGCCCTTCTGGGCCATCACAGGCCAGAGCCCCTCCTCCCAGCAGGTCCTGACCCCTCCTAGGCTTGGCTAGAAATAGCTCCCAACTTTCTCGTTCATTGGGGTCCAGGCTGTCTGAATCCCGTCTGCCTCCCTCCTGACTTGGTAACACTCATGGTCTCTTCCCCCAACCCCTTACAGCAGAGAGGAACCCGGCTTCGTTGGCCTGTCACGAGAGCTTGGTCTGGGTGAGCAAGTGGGTGGATTACTCCAACAAATACGGCTTCGGCTACCAGCTCTCCGACCACGGCATCGGCGTCCTCTTCAATGACGGCACACACATGACCCTCTCTGCCAATAGGAAGTGAGTGCAAGTGAGAAAATGGCGGGGGGGGGGGGGGGGGCAACACAAGACAACAATCACCACCCTGACTTGGAAAGGAGGCGAGGAAGGGCAAGGGCTGGTGGGAGCTGGGGCCAGGGGAGTTTAATGCCTCTTGGTCCAGTCTGAGGTTCCAGGGTGTCCCTGCCTTGTTTCAGGATCTGCTTGCGGTTGAGGTCTGTGCTCCAGACTGTCATGCCCTGAGCTGATCCCAGCAGCGTTGTATTGATATTGGCACCACGCCCCCCTCCCCACACTGCTGCCAAGATGGAGCCCCCTTGGGTGGGTTGCTCACTGCTAGAAACTCCCCTACCTCCACTTTGCAGGATGGTGCACTACAACCTGACCAACAGCAAGCACTTCTCCTTCCCCGCAACCGCCATCCCAAAGCCGCTCCAGGGCCAGATGAGCGTCCTGCGGTACTTCGCCTCCTACATGGAGCAGCATCTCATGAAGGTGAGGGCCCAAGAGCCTCTGCAGTGAGAGGGGGCTGATTTGCAGGGGGCCTCAGCCCTGGTAGTCTTGGAAGGGGGAAGACTAAAGCCCTATTGCCCCAGATGCTGTGGGGATAGGTGCCCCCCAAGTGCTTGGCATTTGCTATTGTGAATGAGGAGGGGGTGAGTGTAGGGGGTCGTCTCCCCCCAGTTTGGAAGTAGGGCGTATAAGCTGCGCCCCCTCCCGCTAAGCCAGGGCTAGTCTATAATGCTGTGACCCAGTGGCCCCTCCCCAGTTGGGCATAGCTTGGTCCCCACTTGCAGTTTGACCTTGAGCCTCACATAGCCCCAAAGGGAAGGCATGGGAAGTGGGAACCCTCCCTGGGGCCCTTAAGGGGGTGGGTTTGGGGCTCTGCTGGGGGGGGGCACACCCTGCTCTGGTGGCAAAAGGGGCCACAACAGAATCAGGGCACTCCCCCTGTAATAAGGGCCCTGGCTGGGCTGCTCCGCAAATAGTGTTGGTACTGTCCAGCCTGGGGGTGCTGACCGAGGCTTGGGGTGGGGCTGGGAGGCTGCTTTGTTGGCGGAGGCTGATCGCCACCTTCTCTCCCTAGGGAGGAGACTTGCCAAGCATAGACGAGCCCGGGCAACCGGCGCTGCTGCTCTTGCAGTGGGTGAAGACTGACCAAGCCCTGCTGATGCTCTTCAGTAACGGGACGCTGCAGGTGAGGAAGAGGGGGGGAGGGGCTGTGACCCCCATGGGACAACCCACTCCCAGCCCCAACATTCAGCTGTGGGGGACACTTTGCCCCATGGAGCGCTGGGACACTGCTCATGAGGGGCGCAGAGAGGCGGAGGTCCAAGGAAAACTTTAGGCATACCTCTTTCCTGCCCCCTTAGGATGATTTGGTGGGGGACGGGGGTCAGATTGGAAGAGGATTTCCCAACCCCTGTTCTTTCCTGGGGGGAGAGGGGGCACACCTGACCACACCAGGTTTGGGGGTGTGGTGCATTTGGGCTTTTGATGGCTGCCAAGGGGCTTTATAGGGCAGGGATGCCGGACCGCAGCAGGTGGGCGTGGACTAATGAGCGGAGGTGCCTAGGATTGTGAGCCCCTCTGCAGCTGCTGTCCCCTTGGGATGAGTGGGGTCTGCTAGCGGCATTGGTGCATCCACCCCTGCTGTCCCTGGCTTCAGAGCTGGCCTTGCTTGAATGGCATGATCTAGGAATGAGCATGCTCGAGGCCTTCATCTGATCTGACGGGGGTGGCTGAGCTGCCGGGGGTGCTAAGGGACTCAGGGAGGAGCAAACCCTCCTTGGCCGAGCATTTGTGTCTCGGTGCTTCACTGCTGCCTTAGGCAGAGATGGGATCATGGCTGTCGAGGTCCTGTAGGGACAGCCGGGGGGGGGGTGTCTAGCCAAGGCTGGCAAGCTACCTCCAGGTATCACTGAATCACATGCACTTGCTGGTGCCGGCTTTGAAGCCTGGATTGGACTCTGTCCCCTCCCTCAGTAGCCTGTCCCAGTCATGAATCGCCCTCAGTGCATGGTCTCTGATCTTGACTGATTTGACTTCCAAGTTGTAGCTGCAGATTTGGCCTTCCTTAAAGAGCCCTTGAGTGCCACCTGCTCTCCCTGTGAAGGGTCTCCTAATGGTCTAGATTGTAAGCTCCTCAGGACAAGGACCTGCCTCTAATTCGGATGGTGCAGTTGTATGCCAGCCCTTGGCTTAGTTTTGTGGCTTTTCTCTGCCCTCCCTTGGCCCCAGGATTTGGGAGGCAGCAGGCACGGAGGGTATGTGCCCCCCCCCCCCAAAGGACAGGGCCCTGGTAGGCTGAAGGCTGGGTTGGCCTTGAATAACTTAATCCCTTTGCACCTTGCAGGTAAACTTCTACAATGACCACACCAAGGTGATCCTCAGCAAGCCAGACCTGTCCTGCCTCCTCACCTACATCGGCTGTGACCGCAGCTCCTACACTTACAAGCTGAGCACCATTGCGGAGCTGGGCTGCTCCCCTGAGCTCCAACATCGCCTCAAGTACATCTTCAAGCTGCTGAAGGAGAGAGCGGATGCCTCCTAGGCTGCAGGAAGGGACTTCCTTGTTTTTCCAAGACTTGTTGCCTTAATGGACATAGGGGGCCAATGCTCTGGATGCCCCCCAGGATAATTGCCTGGCCTGATCCACAGAAAGGAACAACCTCGCCCACCCAGGCACAGCTGTGGGAGGCTGATCTCCAGCCCCTGTTAAACTGAGACTCAATTCACTGCATCTGGGATATCCTGCTGACTGCCTCAGGCCCCATGGAGGATGGGAGTGACACATGCATCCTGTAGTCACACTCCTGTGTGACTGTCACACCATTTAAGTTGTGCACGTGTGCGGTGGGGGGAGGGGAAGGGAGGAGTATGTCTCTCCGCTGGGATAGCTGCTTTTCCCCCCACACACAGCAAGCTGGGACATGTGGGGTATTTGGAAATGACAAGCCAAATCTTTCTGAGATTGTTGCTAAAACTTTGTTGGTGTCTAAATGCCAAATAGGGTGGGGGAAGGGGGCAGCCTCCTGCTTTGGGGCCTGGGGAGCACAGGCAGGAGCTGGATGTGGCAGGATTGCGGGGGGGGCAGAGGCTTCTAGGACTGTAGAGAAGAAGCAAAACCTGCCCAGCTTGTGGGTGTAGAGGCCTGGAGTGGGGCCAGATCGGACTCTCACTGGCTGTCCCATGGCATCAAGAAATGGGTCACCTCTTCTTCTACCCCCTCCCGACACTGGCTGGGTCTGGTGATTTGGTACTGACTCCTGGGAGCTGAGAGAGTAAGAGCCTGTTCAGACATGGGGCAGCCTTTTGAGTGGCTGCTGTGGAAGGGGGTGGGGAACCAGCCACTTCCTTATTTAACTTGAAAATACCTTGAGTGTTGGGGAGCTCAGGGTGCTGCTGCCAGTTGATGGGGGGCAGGAAGGCTAGAACAGATGCCCCTCTAGCTTGGAGGGATGTTTATAAGTGTTGCCAAGTTGGCTAGTGCTGAGCTTTTACTATCCTGCCTGTCACCCAGATTCAAGCCAGCTGCAGATTTTTGGCCAGGCTGGCTGGGAAGCTGCAGAATCATTACACTAACGAGGCAAATGGGCTGAGACTGCGGGGTGGGGGTAACTCCCTCCTCGGCGTCTCTTGGTGCCAGGCCTGGCAGGGTACGGAGCCTACAGGACAGCCTGAAATGCCTTTGTTTTTTTACTAAAGGAAACCTTGCAGGGGCAGGAGGAGGTCTGGCTTAGTGGCCCCTCACTGGAGCTGGAACAGGTGTTTTGTTTTGTTTTTCTTCCAAACATGACTGGCTTTCTTGCCTGATCCTATTTATTTTTATTTATGTGAACTATTTATTTGGTACGTCCCTCGTCAAACATGCAGCTCCAAAATCCAGTGACTTGATCCTGATAATAAAAATTCCTTTTTATAAAAGAGCAAAACAAGCTGACTGCTGCTGCCCTGTTTGTGTGGGGGGTGGGGTGGGGGGAAGAGACCTTGGATCCCTTAAGGCTTTATAGATCAAAACCAGCACCCTATGGATTACTGCCATGGACCTTGTGCAAATGCTGATCATAATAACTAGAGCTGCCTAGGACCTGCTAAAAGGCCATCTACCCCATTGCCTGCTCTTAATGGGAACCAACTACTCAGGCCCTAGCTTGAGGAATCCCATAAATTCACAGCCTCCCTTGAACTCACTCCCCTGCCAAAATACCCTTCAGGTTCCTCTTCCTCGTTGACCTGAATCTTCCCTCCTGCAATCCATTCCTGTTAACCTCCTTGTTCTTTCCTCCATGACCCCTGATTAATAGGCCCCCATCCTGCCTTGGAAAGCGGGCGTACTCCTCCTTGGACAGAAGTTGCCCTTTTTCCTCTTGGCACGTTAGAAAGTCTTGAACGTCTTTGCTGCTTGCCTGAGCCAACTTCAGTGTTGTCATTGTATCGATCTTCTGCCCTTTGGGGCAGAGACCCACCTCCAATCTAGGGGAGGCAACCTAGATGGGGATACATGAAGCTGAGAATTCCCGTGGGGATGAACTGGATTCAGAGAAGGAAAAGAGCGACCTGCCTCAGATACAATGAATTGGTTCACACAATCCAAACCAGCAGCTGGGGTGTTGCAGCAACAGGCCACCCTAGATGAGATCCTCGCTGGGTAGCAGTGCTGCTACCCAGATAAGCCTTCATTTTGTGTCCCTGTTTCCTGGGTAGAACGACAGATTTGTCTTCCGTCTTACTGGCTTCTACAGATAACTCCTGGCGTCAAAACAGGCCTTGTAGTCCCTCTCAGCCAGCCTTGCCACCTACGCAAATATCTATGGAACACTTATGAGAAATACATGTTGCAGGGCCTGCTACATTGGTGCCTTAGGCCAATGCGGGCCCTGCTTCATGGAAGTCTTCCTTAAAATGGGCCTAGGTGGCAACGCTACTCCCAGCTGTCCTGGGGAAGTGGGACAGTGGAATCTGCTGTCCCCAGCCACTGATGGAAACATTGAACAGCTGTCCTAATAGATTCCTCTCCCTTCTGAAGCAGCGGCATGTCCCTAGGAGTGGTGAGAAATTGGCAATGCTAGGTGCTGGCTGGATTACTCTTGTGCATGTCTAACTGCTAGTTAGGGATGGTCCCATGATTGGCTCTAAAAATGCTGCTTCCTTCTGGTTTAGGACATCCCCCACCATGACTTTCTCTCCTCTCCTCCTCTACTTGCTCCAAGCCAGAGATTGGGTTCCCTCCTCCTTCTATGCCAGCATGTCTACAAAGCAATTCCTCCTGCCCTCTGTGCCAATGTTCTGCTGGCGGATTTCTGACAGCCTCGTCTAAGCCTTTGATTTGGACTTGGTTCGTCCTGCTCCTCTCCTCAATTGAGGGGCATGAAATATCCTTGGCATCCTGCCATGCTCTTTTTTTTTTTTTTTTTTCTCCTCCGGCTGTTTTTAGGACCTATCGTTTCCCCGTCCTCTCAATTTCCCGGACTCTGGAGAGGCCGGAGTGCTAGCACAATGGTTCTCAAACACCTTGCCTATGTGATCCCATAACCCCAGACAGCAGTGCTTGTGCAAAGTATATTGCGGGTCCACCAAGTTTGTGACACCATGTGGTGCTGCCACCCCTTTGGTTAACTCGTGATCCTCTGTGCTCAGGCTGCAATTCTGTGCTGCCAGAGGCGTCTCCGTGACAATTTTTGCAAAATTTTGGAAAGATGGCTGCAATTATAACAGAGCGGAATCAGCAGGACCTGGCTACTGGGTGAGCATGGAAAATTGGTTGGCGCGGAGGGGAGCACTGCAAGTTGTCTCTGTGTTCATTGCTCTGGGGTGACTATGCATTGAGTCAGTGCCACTGAGGTCTGCATAAGCCCCCACTCCCTGTTGCCCCTCTAAACTGGACTCCTTCCCCCTAAAGCGAGGGGGAAAGAAGCCAAGAAAATGCAGCGGTCTTAATCCTGTCCTGCAGGGAATGCCTGTCCTTGAGAGAGACTCCCCCAGTCCCCACCTTGCAACTAGGTTTGCCGACGGACCTGGGTTGCAGAGCTGCCGTTTTACTGCGCCACTTCAAAGGAACCGGTTTTCTTACATGCCCTTGGGCCTGTTGCTGGCAGAAGAGGAGGTCTCAAAGCAGCATTACTGCTTCCTGGGAATCCTTCCAAGCAAGCAGTGAGTGCTCAGACCACATTCCCACCCCCTAGACACTGCCCTTTATTCAGCAACGCTCTGCACCCAATGAATCTGGCTTCCAAGGACATGACCTCTCCTGGTCTTCGGTGCTGCTGACTGTCTGCCCCAGCCTGTGCTGGCATTGTTGGGGCCTGGCTGTGCGATGGTACAGCTGCCCAACCAGCCTCTGCTTGCGCCTGGGGGCCCCAGTGTGGCCACTGAAGGTTAGGGCACAGTCCACAAACTATCTCCAAGTAGCCCCACAGGCTTTAACGGAGCTTCTGCAGAGTAAGTTGGTGGTAGATTCTTGTGGTCAGGGACCGAGGAGAAGGGCTGGGAGCTGGGGCTTCCTGATTTCAAAGCTGGAGCAAATTCCTTTTCCCTTCTGGACTTGCCTTCCAGTGGTGCGGCATAGCAGCCTTTCCAAGAGGCAAGCTGCTTGGGGGAAGTGGGGGTGCAGTCGGTTCATGGGGGGCTGTGGGTCTTTCCAACAAGGAGAACCGTGCTGAGCTTGGGTCAAACCTGGGTGGCCAGGGGAAGGGTCTGCATGCACGAGGGGCTTACCCTGGAGTGGAGCAGCCTGCGTGTGCAAGACACTTCTGTTGTCCCAGCATAGCTGGCTATCTCCCTGGGGTGGGTTGTGAGCTGGGGGGTAGGGAGGGGAGAGGAGGCAGAGAGCTCCTAGAGCAGCTTTCCAGAGGTGGGTAACTAACTAACTAAGGGAAGGGCAAACGGGTCGGGCCGCGGATGGCAAACCTGCTGCTAATGTGCTATCGTTCACACAGTGTGTTAACTGCGCAGCTGTTGTCTCAGCCTACGTTTGTGTGAACCAGTCAATGCGGGGCTAGCATGGGTCGTATCTGGGGCAGCTGATCCTGGCAATACTGGAGCAATCGCCCACGTGTGTGGCTCACCCGCCGCCCCAATGTTGCTTGGTTGCAGCTCGGGGCAGGCTGGCAGAGCCCCAGTGCAGCCGTTGGGCAGCGAGGGTGCCCTGCTGCAGCCGCCTCCTGCAACGCTGCTCCTTCCCCTGCCAGGATCGCTGCAAACAGACCGGCGTTGATTGCCAGGCAACCAGACGTGCATAGGACACTCCAGCTGCAGAACTCCCACGAGTCCCTCCTTAAAGGGTCCCGGACCCACTCTTCTTTCCAGGAGAGCGGTGCAAAACAGACTGACGTTCAAGCCTTTGGGCACCACTTCCTGGCTGAGAGGGAAATGGGGAGAGGGATCCTAGAAGGAACCTCGGAGGACATCTAGTCCAACCCCTGCTCAATGCAGGAAATCAGCAGCTACAGCATCCCCGACAGCTGCCTAGCCTCTGAAAGCCACCAGCGAAGGAGAGCCCACGCCGCCCTTAGGCAACTTGTTCCACGGTCGAACAGAACTTCCTAACGGTAAGAGCTTCCTAACATTGAACCAAAATCGGCTTTTTTGTAAGGTTGAGCCCATTGGTTCTAGCCGTGCTTTCAGGGGCAAGAGAGAACCGATCTTTGCCATCTTCTCTGTGGCAGCCCTTCAGATAGAAGACTATCCTGTCTCCCCTTAGTCTTCACTTCTCTAGGCTAAACATACCCAGCTCCTTCAACCTTTCCTCATAGGAATTGGTTTACAGACCCCTGACCATTTCCGTTGCCTTCCTCTAAACCCGTTCCAGTTTGTTGATGTTCTTCTCAAAGTGCGGTGCCCAGAACTGAACACTGTACTCCAGATGAGGTCTGACCAGCACAGAGCAGAGTGGAACTATTACTACTTGTGTCTCGGAAACGAGAGTCCTGTTAATGCCGCCTAAAATTGCATTAGCCTTTTTTGCAGCTGCATCCCGCTGCTGGCTCATGTTCACTTTGTGATCAACTACAATCCCCAGAACCTTCTCACATGTATTGCTGCCAAGCCAGGGATCCCCCATCTTGTATCTGTACATTTTTTTACCCCTGCAAAACTTTACATTTATCTCTGTTGAATTTCACTTTTAGTGTCAGCTCAGTTTTCCAACTTACCAAGATCATTTTCTAATTTTATTTCTGTTTTCTAAGGTGTTAGCTATCCCTCCCAGTTTTGTCATCTGCAAATATGATAAGCATTCCCTCTACTCCTTCATCCAAGTACTTAATAAAAACGTTAAAAAGTACCAGTCCCAAGACTGAGCACTGAGGCCCCCTGCTTGACACCACCTCCTGATCGAGTAGCTACTGATGAGCACTCTTTGAGTATGGTTCTTTAACCAGCTGTAAATCCACCTAATGGTATTTTCATCAAACCCATATTTTACCAGCTTGCCAACAAGGAGATCATGGGGAACTTTGTCAAATGCTTTGCTGAAATCAAGATATATTATGTCAATGGCATTCCCATGATCTACTAAACTAGTGACTCAATCAAAAAAGAGATAAGATTAGTCTGGCATGACTTCTTGACAAACCCATGCTAACTTCTAGTGATCACTGCATTGTTGTCTAGATGCTTGTGTGTGTGTTATAACCTATTCTAGTATCTTTCCAGGTATTGATGTCCGGCTGTGACCGGTCTGTAGCTTCCTAGACCCTCCTATTTTTTTTGTTCGTTTTTCTTTTTGAGGATAGGGACATCTGCCCATCTCCAGTTTTCCAGCACCTCACCCGTTCTCCAAGATGATACATGGCGGTTCTGAGAGGACCTCAGTAAGTTTCCTCAGTACCCCAGAATGACATTCATCTGGCCCTGAAGACTTGAACTTGTTTAAGATGGAAGGACAAGAAACAAAGTGGAATGATGATGATCAGGGGAGCGGCTGTCCTACTCCATGTGTGTGGGATGTTGGTAGGTAAATGTGTGAGGAGATGGAGCTCGTTGGGTGAGTAGGTGGGGCTTGTCCCTCTTCGGCTGCAGAAAATGGTGGGAGGCTTGTGGCTGCAGGATCTCATGCCAGTGCAAGTCTGTGGCCTTGACGACGGGCATCGCTGTGGTGTGAATCAGCCCAGGGAGAGAGTCGGTGCCAAAGCCACACATACAGCTGCGGTCTCCTGTAGTGTTGTCACCGATGCAACTTTTTAAGGAACACTTATGAAAAATACATGTTGCAGGGCCCTGTAACATGTATTTTTCCATAAGTGTTCTTTAGAGATGTGTATTTCTAAACCCTAGTCTCCTGCAACCCAGATTAGTGCACCATCTCCGGTGGAGTAGAACCCAATGCAGGGAGCCTGGGGGCCTTGTCTGAAACAATGTCCATCCCTCCCCCACACGCACCATAGGAATTTTTAATTCTCCCCCCCCATTAGAAAAAGGAAAACGTGACTAATTTTTGATCTTCAGGTAAAACACCACATCCCATTCAGGGCCCAGGGTTCCTTGCCTTGCCAGTCCCGTGGGCCTGTATGTTGCTTTGACTTGACGGCCCCTTTGTGGTGTTGGGGGTGGGGGTGTCTCCTGAATCAGTGCAGCCCCTCCCAATGTTTGAAGCTCTGGGGGCCTGTGTATTTACCTCAGCACTTTTCCCACGTGTGGTGTCATTTCAAATTTATGCATGGACTCTAGGGGTGTGTGTCTGTCCCATTACGTCTCCTGCATACTTGCATGCTCTGCCCTAGGAGGAGGCGCAGCAAGCCCTAAACCAACAGAGAAACACCCCCATCCACCCCGCACCCTGTCAGCTGCCCCCTTGCCTGTTGCACTGACACCGTGGCAGTAGGGATGGAGCATGCTTTATTCACGGGGCTGCAGCCTATTCAAAGTACACCCCATGGACTGTGGCCACAACAAAGAGCGAGGAGTTGGCGAAGGTGGCAGAGGCAAAGCTGTCGCTGTCTGCGTCCCAGACAGCGCGGCTGGCCACGTAGAGGCTCTGCCTGTCCTGCTGGCCCAGGAAGACGTTGCAGACCAGCTTGTAGCGGGGCGGGGCCAGCTCCTTGGCTTTGCTCCGGACCAGCTCGGAGAGGCTCTGGACCAGCTGCCCGCTGCTGGCCGGGCTGTACTTGGCATTGCCCAGGTAGCTGGCCAGAGTGACTTCCAGCACCCGCTGGGTGCGGCAGGCATCGAACCTGCAGCCTGGGTCTGGCTGGGTCTTGTAGGAATTCTCACAGCGCATCTCCTGGATGGGCTCAAAGAGCGGCAGCCCCGAGAAGCTGACCCGCCCGCAGTGCATCCACGGCCCCACGGAGAGGCGCCGCCCCGCAGCTGCCACTGAGCTCCGCCGGCTGGAGAAGGGGACGTTGAGGATGCTCATGAGGGAACTTCTCCGGGACGCGGGCATGGGCGGCTTCCCCTCCTCGATGCTCCGTAGCTGCAGCAGAGGCTTGGGCGGCACCTCAGCCGACGGAGAGCCCTGGGGGTTGGCGAGCGTCCCTGCCTTCAGCCGCGTGGCCTCGGTGCCCTCTGACGAGCCCGCCACTTGGTTGAACTGTGTCCGAGCCTCCTGGGACAGCGCCAGTGGCCGGCCTGCCATGTCCTCACCAGCAGCCACCTGGGTCACGGGGAAGAGCAAGAGGGCATCGTGTGTGACTGTCCGCTGTGTCCAGCACCCTCCCAGGAAGAGATGGGCATAGTGCAAGCCATTGCCTGCAGCGGACATTTCTGGGCAAGGGGTACAATTGTACCGGGTCCCCAAGCTCTGCCCCCCCCCCTAAAAAAAGACAAGTTATCTGTGTGGATAATGAACCAGCCTGTTCAGAAATTGGCTTGTCCAGCTGCTC
The DNA here is from genome assembly GCA_003113815.1 of Sphenodon punctatus. Classification (NCBI taxonomy): domain Eukaryota; kingdom Metazoa; phylum Chordata; class Lepidosauria; order Sphenodontia; family Sphenodontidae; genus Sphenodon; species Sphenodon punctatus. The sequence goes on along the minus strand of QEPC01012035.1, from coordinate 4,259,015 downwards.
AGTGATGGGAGATTGCCAGGATCTACCCCACTTGCAGATTTAAATTGAACACCTCTACAAAGAACTAAGGGGGTTTGGGGGATTCTGAAGTCCTTTGCTAACCCCAGGCTAGTGCTTTGCAGCAGCTTTCCCTGAAGAGAAGTTAAGGCCAGAACCATCTGGTGGCCTGACCTCTTGCAAAAACACAGGCCAGAGAACTGGAAAGCATGGCCCAGAGAGACACATGGAGCTGGCCTAGGCACAGTCCGGATGGGAGCTGGGTGGGCTCTGGCCAGGCTAGTACCCAAGCCCTGGACTGCTCTCGCTCTCTGGAGTTGCATTCAGTTCTGGAAGCAGCAGGGGAAGCCACAGCATCCTTAACTGCCTCTCCTGCACGGCTGTCCCTTTAAGGAGGAACGTTTGGGTGGTGAAATCCAACAATTTGGGCAGGCAGGCTAGTCTTCCCTAGCCTCGATTAGCTGCCTGGGCCTAGGCTCCGGTCGTTCCGAACAATGCGGTGCGCTCTCCCTCTTCCCAGGCCGTTGTTGGTGTGAAACAAACCCCAGGAGGAGAACCAGGAAGCTCATTCAGATGCAACGTGTTGGACGTCTCCAAGCACCTGCCTGGCTCCTTGCCTAGAGTTACCATCCCTCCCCTTTAAAAGAGGATGCTTATGATGAATACATGCTACAGGGCTCCACTACCCCTCCCCCCACATTCACCCTGTACGTTCTCTCCCGTCCTGAGCATCCCGATCCCCTGCGGTTCCATCTCGCGTCCGTGTCATTGCTGTTCCCACTCCACAAAACCTCCTGCGTGTTCTCCAGCGTGCCAAGCTTCCTGCTGCCGCTCGGAGGAAGCTGGCAGAGAGAGCAGGCCCGTCCCCTTGGGCAAGCTGGGTGTGTCACCGAGGGTGAAATGCTCCCTAACAAGATGGCCTCGGGGCGGACTGCTTGTTCCACCTCCTCTGCGTTGTGCTGTTGTCACAGCGTTAGGCCCCGACCCACAGCGCTAGGATTGCCAGCTCTCCCAGGGAGGAAAACATGGGGGTGCTGATTTGCATAAATTGACATTCATTGCTTTATGCAAATGGAGAAGACCCTTTAGGCTGGGTTAATAACAAAAAAGTTGAGGAGGAGATACAGGTAGGAAGGAAGGGGCCGGATCTGGGGGTTGGGGGCAGAGCATGGGGGTGCAAGGGTAACCCTACCCAGCTCCCCGGCCTGCAGTGCAGCTAGGGTTGCCACCTATGGGAACAGGCCGCCGCGAACACACGACACCGGGGTGCCGCTCTAGGCACTGGCTGCCGATAGTCTGCCAGGCCCAAGTCAAGGTGTTGGGTTTGACCTTTAAAGCCCTAAACGGCCTGGGCACCACGTACCTGCGGGATTACCTCACCCCCGGGACCTGGATCAGCCCCTGCGCTCGGCTGGGGATGCCCTCCTTGGGGTCCCCCGCGTATCTCTCAGGTGACAACGAGGAGGAGGAGGAGGAGGGCGTTCTCAGTGTCTGCACCTGACGAAGGCCCGCCTGGCTGCTCTGCCAGGCTTTCAGGGAGGGAGGGTTTTTAATCCCCGCCACCGAGACTTTATTTTATTTTTATATTGTTTGTATTCTGTTTTACGGCTGTTCTGTTCTGTTTTATAATATGTTGTGAGCAGCTCTGAGCTGCAGTAGCAGGAAGGTGTGGCCTAGAAATCTAAAACTAAACTAAGTAGGCAATTTTTTTAAATGAACACAGGTTGCAGGCCCTGCATTGGTGCCGTAGTCCAGGCCCTGCAACCTGTATTTTTCATAAGTGTTCCTTAACCTGCAGAGGTGGCAACCCTAAACCCAGGGAGGGGTATGGTCCTGTGTCAGGGAGCAGAGGGGCCCCAGGCAGCATCCGAGTCCTGCAACATGACTCCCTGGCCGTGGCCGGAGCCCCGTTTTCTGCAGGGGAGCAGCACCCTCCCAGCCTGCTGGAGCGAGGATGCTCAGAGGGGCCGCCATCCGCCTGGGCTCTGCTGAAGAGGGAGATGGCGTGGGATGCCCCAGGCCTGTTGCAGCAGCCAGAGAACAGCCAACCCGTTGCAAGGGCAGAAGGAAGGCAATGCCCAAAGAGACCGCAAGCGAGAAATGGAGGGGCTGGAGGCCCCTCGCTCGGCCCCAAGCCAGTGGGCAAGGCCACAGGGATTAGTGGGGTGTCTGGGTTTTCTTTCAGCAAGAGGCCTCCCCCAGCCTGTCTTACCCGGCAGTCGGTGAGCTTGCTGGAAGGGCAGCGTCGGCTGGGTCTGTGAAGCAGAGCGAGCTGCTGGGAGAAGCTTTAATACCCATTATCTCGCCAGGCAGCACTTGCATGGGCTTGTTGTAGGCTCCCTCAGAGGCCCTCGCCCCTGCCTCCCAGCTTAATCATTTCTCCCTGCCGGGACGGTAAATCACTGCCCGTTTGATGTGGCAGCTCAATGGGAGGCTGTCAACGGCGCTGGGGCTGGGTTGGGCAGCCTGCCACCCCTGGGCTGGGGCCCTGGTCTCTGTGGAGACGCATGCACTCCCGCTAGTTCTGGAGAGCCCTGGGAGGGCTGCTGGGCGCCGGGGAAGGAGTTGCAACTGCTCCGAGGTTCCTGGGGGCCAGCTTTCCAAGCAAGGGGAGGGTGGAGGAATGTTTTCTGGAGCCAGCAGACAAATGGTGCCTCGGCCACCAGATTGCTAGGCTGAGTGACCGGCGTCGGCTCCTGTCATGACCTTTGGGGTCTCTGCTGCGGCCTCTACCGTGTGCATCCGTGACTGGCTGACTGGGAAAGGCCCCGATCCTGCTATTGGCTCCGGGTCCCCCTTCCCCTTGCAGTGCTCTCCCAACTCGAACACGTGCCTCTGAGAGCAAGAGTGTGGCTTGGTGGCTTCCCGTGAGATGGGTTTGCTTGGCAGTGATTTCATCTTGGAGATGACAGCTCCTGCCTCCGTGGTGCCAGTCCCTGCTGTGTGTTCCCTGGGATAGCCCCGAGCCGGCTCATTAGCATTAACAAAACACCCATTATCCCGTGCTACAATGCAACCTGTCCTGTTCGACAGTATTCATTTATGGATTTGAAACACAGGCCTTCTCTGCATAGGTAGCAGCCCTAGCATCAAGAGTCTCCCTTGCCTCACCCCCAAGCTGTTTATTACTAAAAAACAACAAAACAGCATACATATCTATGAATACAGTCTAAACTGTTTTCCCCTTGGCGTTGGCGTTAGGGCTGGTGTTTTCCCAAGTGATGCTGTGTTTTGTGTGCGTTTGGGTGTTGTGTGCATCCGGCACTTGGCTCTGTCTGGAAACCAGGTCCCTTTGAGGTGTCTCTGCTCAGGAACCATGGTTCCCTTGAGGACCTCTCATCGCTGGGGACCCCTGTTGGCATTGGGTGTACTCTGGAAACTGGGCCCGTATAACTCCATGCCTTGAGCTTGCTGCTGTAGTCAATCACCCCTCAATCACTGCCTCCTGGAGCTCCCCTCTGCATACTAGCAGCTTGGGGGTGGGGGGGCTACGGCCTGACTGACCCATGGCTCTGAAGCAAGGTTGTAATTCTCCGACCTGCCTCCTTCGCTACTTTCTGAATCCAGTCATTGGGTGGAGGAGGCAAAATGATGGCTGGTGCTCTTCCCTGCATCCCAAACTTGTGGGGGGGTGGGGGTGGCTGTGTTTACTCCATCCCTCCTGTTTTCACATCCCCGTCACGGAGCTCGAAGCGCTGTCTGGAACGGCGCTAGGGGTAGTGTTTATTTTGCACGGAATCATGAGGCTGTTGCTACGGGAGGCTGAAATACTCCAGACACAGGGTTTCAGGTCGTCCCTGCACTTCCCAATGCCACCGCAGCAGGGTCAGCCGTAGGATTTTCGAGGCCTAGAGCGAGGATAAAATGTGGGGCCCTAGTGGCCCCTTCCCAGTTGGGGGTGAGCAAACATATAAAGGTTTTGCCAAGTAGTTGTGTGAACAAATGCGAAGTGACTGATCCCAGTTGGATACCAGGATGCTCTCTCTCTTATGTTGCAGATATACTGATCCCACGAACAGCTGATCCAAGCCAATCTTCTTGCTTGGGTGTGTTTGTGTCCCTTGTGCCTGTGCCATTTATCCTGGCACATACTTTTGCTACCAGAAGCTACAAGCGCCGTGTGTGGCCCTAACTGAACAGAGCCGTCATGGACCTGGCAGGAGTTTGCTGCATCCATGTGACTGCATTTCAGTCAATCACTTCTGATTTGGCCCCCCAACAGTATATTGTTGTTGGCGTGTATGTGTGTGCGTGCGCGTGTGTGTGGGGGTGCGCGTGTACGCGGGTGGGTGTGCGTGTGCAAAACCTAAAAACCATCATTAAAAATAAAAAAAATCCCAAAGAAGCTGTTTCCTTAAAAAGAGAAACACTTGAAGCGGTTGCTGTACAAAGTTGCTGATATTTAGAGTTTTTACAATGAAACTGGCTCCAGCTGGGTGGCTGAAGGCAGTGGATGGGTGCAAGGGTTGCCACCTATGCAACTTTTAAAGGAACTCTTAGGAAAAATATTGATTGATTGAAAAATATTGAGTTTCACATCTGCAGTGCTGCCAATGCAGATCCTGCAACATACATTTTTCATAAAAGTTCTTTTAAAAGTTGCATAGGTGGCAAGCAACCCTAATGGGTGCAACCAACTAGCAGGGGCTCCCTAGCAATGGGAGCAGCAGCAGCAGCAGCAGCTGTTGGCCTGCCTGGGACAGGTCTTTGTAGGGGGGCCTGCAGCTTTAGAGGAGCCAGCTCTGACAGCTCGGGGGGGGGGGAACGACTGAAATATTCTACCAATTTGCAAGGGTTAACTTGAATTTGCCATTTGCATCTAATTCAAGAATTTTGCAACAGGAGGTTCTCAGGCAGTTTGGGTGCGAGCTGGGGAGTTAGAAGTTTAAGAGGAACAGAAGCAAGCTGCCAGGTGTCACCAGACGGGGCTGGCACATGCTCAGGTGCTGTGGGGCGTTCTATGATCTTTAATGGCTGTCACTGGCTGAAAGGATTGCTATGGTCTCTGTTTGAAGGCACATGACATTGTATTGGTGTGTAGGGGTGGTAGAGGGCACAGTTAGGTAAAGGAAACCCTAACCCTTATGTGCTGGGGGAAAGGCAAAGTTAGACGCATAGTAGCTGCTTGCAAAACGGGCTTTGACTGCTTTTTAAAGGAAGTTAATTAGGACACTAAGCGAACCAAAAAAAGTCAAATCCAATCCAATTGATTGAGGTGGAATTTCCACTCTGTTAAACAAGCAATGAACCAAGGCAAAAAAAAACAACGCACAGCTGAATTCTGTGTAAACGCTGCAAAGGCGCAAATCTGAATTGCTGTCCCTGTAAAAGGAAGTGAATCCCTGCTTCCTGAAGGCCTTGGCTTCAGCACAAGGGATTTCAGTTCCTTTGATGGTCTAAGAAGATAAAAACACAACAAGCCAAACCCATTGGCCAAAGGCAGAGAAGCACATATCCCTGCCTTCCCATGAAGGGGCATTTGGGAGCCCAGGGAGGGCTTTGAGCTGGGGTTTGCAAGGGGGGAAGTGTTCCTTTCCTCCACTGTTTATTTTTAAACCTCACATTCACAATAACAGCATGTGGCTCAGCCTTGAGTTTGGCTGGTCGGCCTCAGGACTATTTCCTCACATGGCCAGAATGCCCTTCACAGTCATGTGGATGAAAGCAGGACTAGGCAATATAGTTTCCAGCACCGTACGCTGGGCCAGACCAATGGTCCATCCAGCCCAGCATCCTGTCTCCGAGGGTGGCAGCTTTGGTCAGTGCTTCAGAAAAGTGCCCAAGAGGTCATGATGGAGTGATCCATTCGCTCCCAGCTCCTGGCACTCACACAAGTCTCATCCCAGGGCCAGCATGGATCATTCCTTGATCTGTTCATGGAACACTGTGATCTGTCCTGGCCCCTTTTCTTTTTAATTTTTTTATCAATGGGATAGTGGCCTTACTAAGAAACGATTTTTTTATCCTGGCACGAGTAGGCGGACGATCGGTCCCCATCTTGCTCTATGCGGACGACATGATCCTGCTTTCGCCCTCTGTATTGGGAATGGATAGGATGTTAAGGGGGGTGAGTCACTTTTGTAGGGACTCCCATCTGACGGTTAATCCGGAGAAATCCAAGGTCGTGGTGGCGGGGCGTCGGGTCAGGTCTCATAATTGGCTTTGGGGGGGGGGGGGACAGTTCGAGCAGGTCCTGCCATACAGGCATTTGGGGCTGATTATCGATAGTAAGCTATCCTGGCGTTCGCATGTTAGGTCAGCATGCCTCAAGCTAAAACAAGCCATTGGGGGCCTTTTACGGTTTTGGAGGATTCACGGGGGGAGGTTCTTTCCCCCGGCTTTGAAGCTATTCAACTTAAAATTTAAATTGGGCACCATGTTTGGGGCTGAGTTATGGGCCCTTTATTATATTGGTAACTTCGAATTCCTCCAAAACTTTTTGCTTAGGGTCCTATTGGGGGTTCCCCGTTCCATCCCGGTATGTTTGCTTCGCCTCGAGACAGGGTCTTTGCCCCTGGGTGTTGAGCTATTTTTCTGCCCCCTGAGCTATTTGCTCAGGGTTATGACAATGGAGGAGGATCGGCTGCCCCGCCTTTGCTGGGAGGAGTCCTGTTCATGGGCTTCCGCCAGCCTATGGTGGGGCAGAGTTTCCGGAAAACTGCAGGAATTAGGTCTCTCGTTTGCATTTTTAAGGGGGATTCCCATTACAGAGAGAGCTCGGATAATTCAAAACCAACTTCGGGACCAGGCTGTCCAATTTGACTTGGGGGCCATTCAAGAGTTAAAGTGTGCCCCCATTCTGTCGTTACTTTAAGACAGACTCTGCCTGTGAGTTGTATCTGGAATTATTGGAGGTTCCTAGTTTGCGTAGGGCTTTGACCCTCCTTAGTTTTGATCTATTGCCCACCATGGTACGTGAGGGACGAAGAAGGGGCACGCCATATGGGGAGAGGGTATGCCCGTGTAATTTAGGGCTTATAGGGGATTTACCCCACTTGCTGTTTTTTTTTGCCCCCTGACGGCCCGTGGGCATGAATTATATCTGCCACCCTGGATTAATAGCCGACTACCTCTTCCCCCGGTTTGCTTGTTTCAACTATGTCTGCTATCGCGTTCTTCGGATGCAATCCATTGTTTAGCCATGCTGGCATTTCAGTTTGGAGATACGCTGCAACGGGAGGGAGGCATATTGTTCCGTTTCCATCTTACACCATCGATATGTTGGTTGGGGCTATATTGTATAATGATGTCCAATATTTATTTAGCTACCCATTAAGGGGGTAGTGACCCAGCTTGGTTTGATTCTTTAATTAAAGGTTTTGTTGCCAGTATTTTGATGTGATGCCGATGTTTGTCCCTTCATGTCGGGGATCGGCTCAGTGTCAGAATGTTTATTCCCTTTCACTGACATTTTAGAATGGATTAATATATAGGTAGGCTGCTTTGTTATTTTTTAGTAAAATTTTATCTTTTCTAGTTAGAGTATTTCTGTTTTAGTAGGATTTGACATGTTTTTGATGTGCTGGATTTTATTTTTGTTATGGCCACTGGCTAAACAAATAAACGTATTGATTGATTGAATGTGATCCCTGCAGCAGTTCGTCCTCTCTGCCTCCTGCAAACATTGGCTGGGAGTGGACGTTGCAAAGGAAGTTGTCATCTTCCTCTGTTATGATTCACTGGGTTGCAGCAGGTCTCCTTGCTGGCCCCGTGGCCCCAGCTGCTGATTACCTTCATGCTCCAGGCTGCCCTTGTGATTTCGGCCCTGCTGCTGAAATGGCTGTCTGGGCTAGCCTAGGGAAAGGGCAGCTTGCTGGTTTAATGGAAGGAGCTGATGGAAAAGAGTGGAGCCAGGCCTTGGGGTGTTCGCAGGGTGCTGCTCCCTGCAACTGCCAGCTGGCACATGCAATATTGGGGGAAGGATCCAAACTATTTATCAGGCCCTGCAACATGTATTTTTCATAAGGTTCCTTAAAAATGTGCAGCGGTGGCAACCCTGACCCTGGCAAAGGCCTGGCGCTGCTTGCTTCTGTCCCCGCTTCGTTCACTGCCTTCCCCGCTTGATGCCTGTCCACCCTCAGCCCGGCCTCTGCTTTCAGGATCCCAGGCCTCCCAGCCACCGCAGCTGGATTTCTGGCCCTGGGCAGCAGTTGGTCTCCTTAGCAATGAGCCGTGCTGCTCCCCCCCCCCCCTTCTCTGGCCTGTCTCCACCACATTCCTGGCTGGCTGTTCCCTGCCTGCGCGGCAGCAATAAGTTTAGCGTGGCCCTGGAGTTGGCGGGGGGGGGGAGAGAGAATAAAGTCCAGGCGGCTGAGAGAGCCCGGGCCGAGCCCGTGAACTTGGCCGCCCCTCTCTCCGACACGCACCCACGGTGTGGCTCTCTCTCCCGTCCGGCCCCAGGCCCATGGCCTGCTCCTCCTGCTCAGCCCTCTTGCAGGGGGACTCGGCCACCTTTGCTGCCGCCCACAGGAGCCTCGTCAACAACCCGCAGTTCAGGTGAGATGGACGGGGCTAGGAAAGGCTGGGGGTGCGACCGGGATTGGGGCAGGGGGAAGGGAACTGGCCCAGGGGCGTGCTGCCTTCGCGCTGGGAGAGGGGAGGGTAAGGAGCAGGAGCAGGAGCTAGGGAAGGGAAAGCAGGGCAAGGGCCTTGTCTCCCGGGCCTTCCCTGGCTCTAGCTCCCCCTCTTCCCAGCTTTGGGTTAAAAACCCAAGTGACGGCGGCCACTTGGGTCAGGCAGCTGCAGAGGACATGGGCCGGGCTGGGGTGTAAAACAAGCGTGCCTGGATCTGGGCTCTAGATCCAATTCCTCCTCCGAAGCACTGAAAGCCTGAGCCTGAGATAAAGGGAGCAGAAATGAGGGCCTTCATCCAATGAGAAGGGACAGTTCCATGATCCAGACCCTCCCCTTCCTGAGCCCCCTTTAAGTACCCCCCACAACCAACTCTGCTGTGCCCCCTAATTTTCAAAGTGGTCCCCAAGGAAGGAAGGAAGGAAAAGGTTCCCCTCCCTACCCCTGCAATAGCTATGCTAACTAGGAGACAGAGCCCCCCAGAACCCCACAGCCACCCCACTTGTCAGGGAAGAGCAGGGGCCTTCACATTCTGCTCCTCTGAACTTCCCCGGATGGATGATTTATCTTTTTTTGTGGCTGAGCTCAGTCCAGGGTTGGCTTTTTTTTATGTGCTCGTTATTTTAGGGAACTTGCATTTCTTAATAACAATAAAACAGGGAGATTATTCAGCGGAAGCAGGAAACTGGGCTTTCCAGGGAGGGAGGGGGCTGCGTGAGGAAGGCAGATGTCACCCTCCAACGCTGTGTTGTCTGTCCTCTCTCAATGAGAACCGCCCTCTTGGGACCCGGCAAGAGAGGAGCTAGGGTCATGGGCTCATCATTATTAGGCGTGGGAAGCTCTGCTGGAGTCACTGCTGTTTCCGTGGATGAACATGGGGCTCAGAAATCGGACTTCCCCCTTTGCAATCGGCAAACAGAACTATCCTGCAGGAGTGTTTATCTGACTCTTGGCATTACTCCGGTGTTGACTGGCCTGGGAGCCTGGAGTTTGGTCAAGAAAGCCGCTACTCCTTGTAAGCCTCTTGTGTTCTCCCAACCACCCGTGTTATGGGCCACCATGGCCCAGGAATCCCCATCGTCCGGGTACTCCGGGTTCGCTGTGTTTTCCCCAGGGAAAAGGCAATGAACAGAGCTCCTACAGCCAGAGCCCCTGTGGAAGTGCAGCAAGAGTGTACAGTCTGGCCAAGGAGATGGGAGAGGGATCTCGAGCCCGGGAGGCAGGCGGTGCTGGTGCTGCTAGGGTCAGATGCCGGTTTTGCTGGGGCCAGTTCCACAAAATGCAGCTCAGGAGCGGCGTGTGCGTGTTGGCAGCAGAGCCTCAGGCCCAGCAGACAAGGGACCCGGTTGCAGTAGGGTTAGGGCTGCCACCTATGCAATTTCTTAAGGAACACTTTTGAAAAATTCATGTTGCAGGGTCCGCAACGGTGACAGTGCAGGCCCTGCAATATGTATTTTTCATTAGTGTTCCTTTAAAATGTGCCTAGGTGGCCACCTATTCTCACTCCCTCCTGCCACTTCCAGTAGCTCTCACTGGGCTGGTCCATGCCAGTTCAAGCGTGCGTGGAGCTGGACCGACGCTCTTGTGGCGGACAGGGCTGCCTTGACAGTAAAGCAGTAGTAATGCTAATGCCAGGCTCAGTGCGGCAGCGATGCCTCACCCACTCCTCTGCTCTGTGTATGGAACTGGGGGGGGGGATCCCCCCTGCTCTCATTGGTTTGGGACTCTGCCCAGCGCTGTGTGGGACATGCAGCCTCTGAGCCCCTTGGGCTGGTGGAACAGCGAGGACCCCATCCTGCACAGCCCTAGAGCATGTGGGTAGGGGATCACCTACACACAAGGATTGGGACCGTTATTTTGCAGGGGGGCAGCCTTGTGTCCTCACACTTCCCCTTCCTCCTGCTTGCTGGGCAACAGGCTCGGGGGGGCGGGGGGGCATCTGAATTTGGCCAGGTGATTTAAAGCCGGCCCGGCACACTCCGTCCCTGCCAGTCTCGGGGAGGCAATCAGATGTCCCGTGCATAGTGCCAGCCAGCAATAATCACTGGGCAACAGCCTGGCTGCAGGAAACAGGAGGGCTGACAATGAGAATAAAATGAGCGGTTGGTCTTCAGGGCCGTAGAGCAGAGTGGGGAGGTCCAGGAAAGCACAGGCGGTGCCAAAGCCACAGCAGCCTGGGCCAAGCACCGCAGGGGAGCAGATCTCGGCACGCACGGTAATACCAGGGGCAAGAGGCCTGCCCCTATCCTGCCCCGCTGCAGGAGTCATTCTGCTGGGACAATGCTCTCCTTTGCCAGCTGATGCAGTGGGCAGCAGCTGGTGAGTAACCCCCGCCTCCCCACCGCCCTTGCTGTGCACGGCCTGCCCCAGCCCCTCTGCACAAATACCCACGTTCAATCTAGTCTCAGCGGTGACACAGATTGTTGGGGTTCCCTGTCTGGCTGTCACCCTGCTCGCCAGGACTCGCTGGTGCACCAATCCCACAAGGGAAAGCTCACCATCACCCCCCGTCTCTTGGAGGGTTCTTTGCCCCACAAATGTATACTTTGGCATCACCCCAGAATGTCAGCATAAACCTATGGGACAAAACCCCCTCCAAGATCCAGGAGAGAGTCAGTGTAGCCTTGTGGACTCTGCGTACTGATGTTAGTGTTTCACCGCTGCATTCGTTGTCAGTGTTTCTGGTCTGGAGGCTCATGACGTGGGTCAAAGGCAGGTTGTGAGCTAGATCCTGGCTCTCGGTCTCTGGGCTTTCCAGTCTCCAGCACATGGAAAGTGAAACCCCTGTCCTGGCAGTAGCTGGGTCCTTGGCACTTTGCTTTCCCGTTCTGACTCAGCGCAGCGGAAGTGGGTTACCTGCCCTCACTGGGGTTGGAAACAACCGTTGTAAGGGAGAAACCCTGAGTAATGCTCCGAGCTTGCAGTGACAGTCCTGGGAGAAAGGTGTGGTCTGTAGGCCGTTTGGTGTCTGATCAGGGGCTCTATGTGAGTCTGCTACAGGCCAGTCCCTTAGCACAAGATGTATTGAGTCCTACCCCCACCCTCACCCTGTCAGTCCCCTGTATTATTATTTCGATAGCACTCTGTGATCAAAGCTCTTTACAATCCATATCTACGGAACCCTCACAAGAGAAGTAGGTCATTATTATCCCCATTTTACAGATGGGGAACTGAGGGGGAGAGAGAGTCACTTGCCCAGAGTCACTCCGTGAGTTCCTGGCTAAGATAGGATTTCAACCTTGGTCTCTCAGGTCCAAGCCCAAGACTTTATCCACAGGGGTGTAGATGTAATGGGGACAGGCAGTCTGCTGCACCACCTGACCTTGTCCGGTCCCTCATTTCTTTTGGGGTAGTGTGAGCGCTAGCGTGTGCGCTTGTGAGCTGGGCCGGTTTGCTGGCCACTCAGGCTCCTGAGGGAGGGGCAGCTGTTGTGGACTTGGGAGCCGACACTCTGCCCCGGTCTTCACCCCTCATCCTCTGTGTCAGTGAGAGAGGGTGGTGGTGTGTGTGTGGGGGGTGGGTAGGTGAGGGGGTTGCATGTGCGTGAGAGAGAGGGGGAGGGTGTGTGTGTGTTTGTGTGTGTACACATCTAGATGTGTATAAGAGACAGGGGTTATGACAATGGAGGAGGATCGGCTGCCCCGCCTTTGCTGGGAGGAGTCCTGTTCATGGGCTTCCGCCAGCCTATGGTGGGGCAGAGTTTCCGGAAAACTGCAGGAATTAGGTCTCTCGTTTGCATTTTTAAGGGGGATTCCCATTACAGAGAGAGCTCGGATAATTCAAAACCAACTTCGGGACCAGGCTGTCCAATTTGACTTGGGGGCCATTCAAGAGTTAAAGTGTGCCCCCATTCTGTCGTTACTTTAAGACAGACTCTGCCTGTGAGTTGTATCTGGAATTATTGGAGGTTCCTAGTTTGCGTAGGGCTTTGACCCTCCTTAGTTTTGATCTATTGCCCACCATGGTACGTGAGGGACGAAGAAGGGGCACGCCATATGGGGAGAGGGTATGCCCGTGTAATTTAGGGCTTATAGGGGATTTACCCCACTTGCTGTTTTTTTTTGCCCCCTGACGGCCCGTGGGCATGAATTATATCTGCCACCCTGGATTAATAGCCGACTACCTCTTCCCCCGGTTTGCTTGTTTCAACTATGTCTGCTATCGCGTTCTTCGGATGCAATCCATTGTTTAGCCATGCTGGCATTTCAGTTTGGAGATACGCTGCAACGGGAGGGAGGCATATTGTTCCGTTTCCATCTTACACCATCGATATGTTGGTTGGGGCTATATTGTATAATG
>QEPC01012035.1:4216020-4231480 GCA_003113815.1 Sphenodon punctatus | reverse complement strand
CCCCCCCCCCCCCAGCCTCCAATTGCACGTTTTGCACATCCTACCTAATAAACAGGCAGCCCCTGGCGTGTCCTTGTGGGCAGCCCCCACTGACAGCGCCAGCGAGAGCAGAGAGAGGTGCCACCTAACTGGCAGGACGGGCACACGGGGGCGCGCAGTAGCCCGCATTTGCCCACACGGCGGGTTCTGCATTCTCCAAGACCCTGTCAGGAGTGGGGACTGCGTGTCTGCTGGGGGCGAACACTGAATATGTGTGTGCACTGCAGGTTTGCCCCCACCTGGGGTGGGTTCATGTGAGCTATCGTCTCCTATGTTTTCACCCGGTAGTGAGGAGGCGTCTGTGGGGATGAGGAGCTAGGGAAAGCCTGACCGAGAGGTAGCTTTCCAAGAGGGGTTTGAAGGTTGGGAGGGAAGGAGCAGCATGAATGTATTCCGAGAGAGAGAGTGTTTCATAATAATATACTATTACTATTTATAATACAAAACATTGTGATTTTTAATAGAATTTTGGCTAGCCATTTACATAAAATACATATAAAGATGGAATTTTTTAGGGGGGGGAAATGGGCACTATTCCCGCCCCCCCCCCGAGGATCATTCCCATTGACCCTTGAATCATTAGTCCCCATCTATAAAGCAAGAATACTAGCTAGCCCTGCCTCACAGGGGTTGAGGTGGGAAGTATTGGTGTCTTTGTGGTGGATTCTGAGAGGCTAAACACCTGCCCTTGGGACGAGGGGGAATTGTGGATTTCAGTTGAAAAAAACTAGAGAATAGGTTTCCAGTTCTCAAAGTCTGAAAACTCGATGGCTGGAGTGTGGGTCCAAGGTTATTCATTAAAATAAGGATCAGCTAGAACTGGGCTGTAAAGACTCTGGAACCAGAGGACATTGGCAGATTAAAAGATGCCCAATATTGATCAGTGAAGATTAAGAGCAGAGATCAGTGTAATCATTCCCCACAATTATTCCACTCCACTGAGCCTGTGTGACTGAGAACAACTGCCTGGCTTGCCAGGGGCTAAGGGGTTTGTAGGGAGCTAGGCCCGGGGGGGCGGCGACGGCAGCTGCTTGGGGGGGCCCAGATGGTGACGCTGCCGTAGATTCCTCCCCAGTGGGTCTGAGCAAACCTTGTTCTTCTTAGAGCGTTTGCCGCAGGGGCAGAAGGGCGGGAGTGTCTTGCCAACGCCCTAGCATAGCCACCTGGAGTGCGAAGGGGCAAACCCAAGCCATGGCTTCCCCACAGGCCTGGCATCCAGGCCGGGACTCTTGCCTATGTGACTGCCTTGCGTCACCTGCTGTTACATAATCCAGCAGCTCACTTCTGTTCCATGCTCTGCTGCCAACAGCATCCACCTTGCCCCTCTCCTACGCTGGCTCCTTTGATCTGAATGCAGTCAGCGCAAGCTCCTGGTCTTCACCTTCAAGACTCTTCACGGCCTTGCTCCCCACTATCTCTCCTCACTGCACTCATTTCCCACCACATTCCCACCCGGGAGATTCACTCCTCCCCTGCCCCCACCCATGCCTGCTCGTGACTCCCATGCTTCTCAAACTGTATTCGCTCCCTTGCTGCCCCCTAGGCCTGGTCCTCCTGCCCTGGACACCTTCGTTCTGCTCCCTGCCTCCCAGCCTTCAAATTCGTCCTGAAAACCTACCTTCCATCAGTTTTCCTGGCTCATCACAAGGCAGAAATTCCTCCTCTTTCCTCCCTCCCTCAGAATCCTTCTCTCTCATCACTAAGTTAAGGATGTGCGTCGGCAATTTCTCAACTTCCTGAATGTCCTCGTCTCTCCCAATGTTCCCCTCTCTCGTCTCCCATCGATTGTAAGCCCCTTGGGGCAGGGATCTGTCTCTAACTGTTGATTGTACAGCACCAGGTACATTGCTTATGCTATAATTAACAATTAACATGTAACAATTAATAACACTTAACAATTAACATATCCTCTGTCTCTGTTGTAAAAGCCCCAGGTACACGCAGTGCTGTTTGCTGGGCTTGGATCAGCTTGGGAGGGCAGAGCAGGCTTCCTGGGAAGGGCTGCGTGCTGCGGGAGGGAGTAGGGTGAACCCGTGGGTGCAGAATCAGGGCTGCTTGGCTCACGGCAGGGGACCCCCAGAATCCCTGCTGCTGCTCGGGAACAAGCAAGCAGGGCTCAGCAGCAGATCAAGCCCAAGGGCTGGAGTTAGGGGCAGCTATGCAGCCAAGCCCCTCCCAGCTGAGCCAGACAGTCTGGAGTGCCTGACACGGCAGGGGGATGCCTGTCTGCCCGCCTCCTGCTCAGCACCGCAAGATGGGGACAGCTTCTAGCCTGTGGGCTTTATCCTGAGGGAAAGAGGGTGGCGCTGAGCCCTGCCTGCTGGTTTCCAGTAGGGCTAGAGTTCTGGACGCAATGCCTGCAGGTAAGGTAGAGCAGAAGGGGAAGCTCGTGCACCAGGTGCGCCTTTGCCTTGCTCTGTAGCGAGCTTGTGTGGCAGGAGCAAAAGCCGGGTGACCTTGCCCCCTTCCACCCTGCCAGCCCTAGTCCCCGTGACCTCCTGTCCTCGTAGCACCTTCTGGCATCTACCGAACTGCCCCAGGGCCCGTGGGTGGAGGAGAAACACACGTGGGCAGAGAGGCACGGGGGGGGGCGAGCACCCCACAACCTGTGTGCAGGCTCCTTGCTTTCAGGTCCCTGGCCGGGGTTGCGTTAGCCTGACAAGACCTCGCCCCGTGTGTTTTTGCCTGGTCTCTGTTGAAGGGCTTGTATCTCAGGTTGTGGCCTGTGGGGTTTGGGTCGGGTCGCTTAGTGCTGGCTCCTCCTTATCTGCAGCTGTTGGCTTGCGTTTCCATAGATCTAGAAATATACACAGAGCTCTGTCGGAGCACAGCTGTCCCTCCTGTGTGAACTGCTGCAGGAATGGGACGGGAGGCAGGAATTGAGGGAGGGGGGCATGGGACAAGCTGTAAGCGGCAGGGATTTGTCTGATCTGCGCAGAAAGAGGTGCCCGCTTTGCTGCAAACAGTGTGGAGATGCCCTGCCGGGATGGTGAGGGGCAGCCCAAGAGGAGTCTTCAGGAGGGGGAAAGATGGGACATTTCCCCCTCTTATTGTTCCACTTCCCTCACTCTGAGCTGGGAGAAATCCCAGGCAGATTAGCATCTGGGCAGCCCCCTGCAGGTGGGCAAACCCCAGGGCTTGTAATAGATCCAAGGCTGGAGTCCTCCCCTTCTCTGGAGAGCCGTTCCTGCTGTCTCTCCCTGTCCTGAGTGCTGAACCAGCTACTCTGGGCCCCACACCTGCCCTAGCTGTTTCACTGGGCTCAGAGTGGAGTGTGGGGAGCAGCTGGAAAGCCACCAGCTGGGATGCCCTGTGCTCATGGGTTTGGAGGGCCGCACCCCCACTTTACCAGGTTTGAGTGACTCAGTTTCCCTTGCGCACAGTTCTCTTGAGTCAGTTTCTCTCTCTGGCTAATTCAAGTGTGCCACAATGAAACTCCTTTGTCCCTCAAGGGGGCCCAATCCTTCCCGTTTACAGACTCTTTACTCTCTGGATTCACAAGAGCTTGAGAACTCTTGTTGCTCACTTGTGTTCCAATGTTAGACACAGACACTTCTTCATAAAGATAAGTAAGTTTATTGATTACATAAGCAAGATAGTTGATGCAGAGTGGTTACTAGAAATCAAAGATAAACATAACACATTCCTGATCTATACTGTTATCTTACCCTATAAAGTTCCATAAGCTTCTTGTTCCTCAGTCATAAAGGTAGAATGACTGGGCACTGGCTTCTTAGTTGGTAAAAGCAAAATCATGTGTCTCTGCTCATGTTTCTCCAGCCTGCTACAGACAGGCAGGCCGGCCTTCACATGTAGATCAGCTCTCAAGATGGCTTTAGGAATGAGCTCTTTTTTTTAGGTGACTTACTGGCTCATTTAAATAGTTTTCCTCCCCCTTTGTCTCTGTTCCCGCCTTTGGGGAATCGTGGGGGCGGTCACGTAGTCAACCCAGGAAAACACAAAGGCCCATCTAAATCTCTACAGGGTTCCATCTGGCAAGTGTTCTGTAATACACATTTTGTTATCTCTTTGTATTTCCTGTAGCGTGGTGATATGTCAGAGCCCTAATTTGAGTTGTACAGCTCTCAACTGTAACCGTACGTACCTGTGGACCCTTTGGCATTCCATATTTACCAGACTTGTAGTCTACATGTAGTCCCGTGTTACATGTGTGTGACCCTATGTTTCTCCGTGACACCTGCTCTCTCTGCGAGTGTGCCGATGGCGGGGACTGAGGCAGGGGAGTGATGCCAGACTGAGTCATGGGGACGGGAAGCCAAGCTCCAGACTTTTCCAACACCCCGGCATTTCTTGGGCTTGTCGAGGCAAAGCAGCCATGTTCTCAGCCAGCTCCTTCCCACAGTGCCTGGGATCTCTCAGCGGCTCCCTGTGCCTTTCCCCCACGGCTCCAGGTACCATGTGAGGCCAAGCCTGGGGCTCTGGCAGGGAAGCACAGCCACACCCAGCAACGAGGAGCAGGATATGCCAATCCGTCAGCCACCAGCTGATGCTCATTCCTCAGCTGGCAATGAGTATCAGCCACGGCCTGCAGAGAAAGGACCTCACTGAAGTCCATCTGGGCAGGCTGTGGGCCACGGTGTTACATCCAGGAAACTTCTAATCATAACATGCTCCTCCCTGAGCCTCCAGGGTGGTCTCTGCCATTGGTCCCATTTTCCTGATGAGGAAACTGAGGCCCTGAGGGTAGGGTTGCCACCTATGCAAACCTTTAAGGAACACTTATGAAAAATATACTTTGCAGGCCCTGCATTGGTGCCTTGGGCCGTAGCGGACGTCCCTTATTTCAATATCCGTCAGCCCTGAAATGCCCCTTATTTCGGGCCACCCAAAGCCGGCTTCTGGCAAAAACACCATAGAGTCTCTTTGCTCTCTCATCGCCCTGTTCCTTCTCTCACAGGCCCTGGAGGTGCTGACCTCATCCATTGAGTACGGGCTGGAGGACCTCAGAAAGGTAGGAGCCTGGCCTTGTGTCTGATTAAATCTGTGTGCGGGACAAGAACCTGTGGGTCTGGTATGGCCAGTGTCTTTGCCACAAAGGGAGGGGGGGGGCTTTAATCACCCACCTGCCCCCCAAGGAGTGTATCAGTCTCTCTCCATGGAGACAGGGTTGTTGGCCGGGGCTCAGCTGCTGTAGCGGCACATCCATGACTTCCGTGCTACGTCAGCTTGGGGAGCTGGCCGCCTGGGGGTGTGGCATGGGCGACAGCAAGGACCCATCTCCTTGTGTTTGGGGTGGGGGTGGGGGGGCAATCCCCTCTTTCACTTTGCCCCCCTGCAGTCCCACCACCACCATGGGTGCCATGAGGGGCCAAAACGAAGGGGGTAACTTCTTCCTGCACCACGCTGCCCCCTGCTGCCATTTTGATTCCATGGAAGCTGAATGAGTGGATGGGGCCAATGCCATTTTGGGAGGAGGGGGGGGGGGGGTCAAGAGGAGCCTGGCCCTCCGACCCACCCATACACACACTTTGTTGTTAATCTGTTGGCAAGTGGGCAGGGAAGTGATGAATGACACACTTGAGCCGCAGGGGACTGGGACGAGGCCATTCGTTCGTTCTGTAGGATGCCTTAATTCTGGATCCTGTGGCTCTGCCACCACTGCAGGAGTTGCAGAGGCCAAAAATATGAAGGGGAGGCTGCTTTTCAAGTCACTGTAATCTTGGCTAGCATTTGAGTTTCCTAGCGAGGCAAAGTTGCCACCATTTGGGGGTATTTGGAAGGAGGTGCTTTGCGGGATGAAGTCTGAAAGCAAGCCCGATGAGGAAAGGTTGAAGGAGCTGGGTATGTTTAGCCTAGTGAAGAGGAGACTAAGGGCAGACATGATAGTCATCTCCAAATATCTAAACTCCAAAACTCATTGCCTCCCATGGCTTCCAACCACCTCTACGCTGATGACACTCAACTCTCTCTCTCTCCTCCCTCTCTCTCCCTCTGTTCAAGCTCGTCTCATCAGCTGTCTCTCTGACATCTCTACCTGGATGTCTCAACGTCAACTCAAACTCAACATGGCTAAAACTGAACTCCTTATCTTCCCCCCTCATCCTTCCTCTCCTTCCTCACTGTCAATAACTATTGATGGAGTCACCATCCTGCCTGTCCCCCAAGCCCGTAGCCTAGGCTTCATCTTTGACTCACCCCTTTCTTTTAAACCCTACATTGACTCTGTTGCTAAATCCTGTCGCTTCTCCCTCCATAACATTGCTAAGATTCGCCCTTTTCTCTCTGTCTCGTCTGCCAAAACTCTTGTTCATGCTCTGGTCATCTCTCGCCTCGATTACTGTAACCTCCTTCTCACTGGCCTTCCCCGGTCTCACCTTTCTCCCCTCATCTCTGTCCAAAACTCTGCTGCCAGGGTCATCTACCTCGCCAGTCGCTTCGACCATGTGCAGCCCCTCCTCTCTTCGCTTCACTGGCTTCCCCTTCCTGAACGAATCCTGCACAAGCTCCTAGTCTTCACCTATAAAGCTCTTCACAACCTTGCTCCCCCCTACCTCTCTGCACTTATCGCCCTCCATACTCCAGCCCGTGCACTTCGCTCCTCCTCTGTCCCTTCTCTCACCCTTCCACGCCTTCCCTGCTCCCCTAAGCGCCTTCGTCCCTTCTCACTTGCTGCCCCCCATGCCTGGAACTCCCTCCCTGTCCACATCCGCCTTGCCCCCTCCCTTCATACCTTCAAATCTCTCCTTAAAACTCACCTCTTTCGCTCTGCTCTGTCTGACTCTTTATCCTGCTGAGCCACTATTCCTATACCTACGATCGGTTTACCCTTATCCTTGCAACATGGACCTGCCTGCTGTCATTCTCATCGTAACCAAGCCAAGTACGTGCACTTGAGACCTCGCATCTTCATGAATGTTAGACCCCTTGTCTCTCCCTCTGTTCCCCTTCCTAAGTCTCTCCCCCAGCTCCTGTCTCTCAGATTGTAAGCCCTAGGGGCAGGGACCGGTTTATTTTATTACTTTGTAAAGTGCCAGGTACACTGCTGGCGCTATATAAATGTTTGTTATTAATAATAATAATAATAATGATGAATAAGGGGCTGCCACTCAGAAGATGGCAGGGAACTGTTCTGTGTGGCTACAGAGGGTAGGACCAGAAATAATGGGCTCAAATGACAGGACAGTATATTTTTGTTACGTAGCATGAGAAATTTCCTCGCAATCTGAGCCGTGCAGCAGTGGAACAAGCTGTGTAGGGAGGCCATAGGCTCCGTCGCTGGAGGCCCCCCGTCAGGGATGTTGTAGCTGTGGTTCTCCTGAATCACTAGATGACCCTTGAGGTGCCAGCTCAGGATTTCAGGATGCTGTCGCCCCCCGCCCCTAACCAGGCCACTCAGGCAGCCAAATATACTTCATCAAAGAGATTCCTGAATTACCCAGGAATAGAGGTGAAGATGGCCAGGATTTCCCCTCTCGCCAGCAGGAAGGGTCTAATTGAGGATATTAGACTCATTGAGAACCAGGCGCGAGGTCACCGCGGCGAGAGAATTTACAGGAAGGCAGAGGCCGAGAGGGGGATTAAAGCATCTCGCGAGCCAGTGTGGAAATATTAGCTTTAACCCAGTGGGGAATTCACAGAGACGCAACAAGAAATTTTTCAGAGCAGGGTGGAAGTGAGGAGAGAAACGGCCAATGTGGCTTGAGGGCTCAAAAACAGCGGCTGAGAATTGACAAAGGACAACAGGAAGCAAATGAGAGTTTCCAGGGAAATCCGGGTGATGGAAAAAGCAGAAGGCGACCGAGGTCAGGGATTTGTATCCAAATTGGAGAGGGTTCAGCAGCCGCACAGAGATGAGAGAGGACATGGTGACACACGAATCATGTGAGGAGAGGGGCGGGGGGAAACTGGGTATGCTGAGCCCAGAAGATTAAGGGGGACATGTCAATAACTCTTCAAATATTGAAAAGTCTGTCGTAAAAAAAGAGAGAAGCCAATTGTTCTCCCTGAGCCCCAAGAGTAAAGCAGGAGACAGCTGGCTTAAATGTCAGGAAGCTAGGTGGGTTTTTAGAGGTTAAACATTAGGGAAAGTTGCTGTGGGAGGTTACTGCAATCTCCTCCGTTGGGGGGATTTTACGGAAGAGGCCAGACAGTTGCCTCCCAGGGAATGGGATAAAGGTCTAAAGCAGGGGAGTTTCCAAACTCTGCGTCAGGACTTCCCGTGGGGCCGCGCTGTGTGGGGGCACTCCTGGCCCTGGCCATACTTGCTGAGCTCAGCAGGGCTTCGTTGCTATCTGGGGTTGCGGCGGGATTGTATTTGAGTTTGGGAATGAAGTCATGCAAGCGAAACATGGAAACGCTGGCAGGGCCGGCCTTAGGATTGACAGGGTCCAGGGCAAAGAGTGAAGTCCGAGGCCTGTGGTAAGGCTGACCCTGACCCCACCGGTCTAGGCAGACCTGCCTCTGTTTAGGGAAGCAATGAGGGACCCCTGGCGAGTTTGTATTTGGTCCCTTTCCCAATTCCCGGGGACAGATCCAGGGCCGAAGGAGTAGAGAGGAGGCTGTGCGCTCAAGGATAGGGATTGGATCCATGGCACCAAGCCATGATCTATGCCCTCCTCTCTTCCTAGCTTCCCCTGCCGCCAATTTCTATCTGGCCTGCGGGGCTAAGAGAAAGGACCCGTAATCGGGCTGTGGCTCTCGGACGGGGACGGGGCTAGGGTTGCTACCCATGCACATGATTTTACAAATACATGATTCAGTGCCTGCATAACATTGGTGCCCAAGGTGCCAATTCAGGTCCTGCAACATGTATGTGTCACAGGCGTTCCTTAAAAAGTGGCATTGGTGGACACCCTAACCGGGGCTGCGTGAATAGCCCTGTCTCTTACTTCATCGGAGTTTCAGCAGCTGAATGGCAGCTGCTCTCGGAATCTCAGCAGCCAGGCCCAGAAAGCACCGTCTCCTCTAGCCAATCATGAACCAGGAGAGGTTTGCATGCGTACGTCTGCATCTGTCTGTCTTGGGACTCGGCCTTATGAAGCGTTTGGGAGATGCTTGAGAAACGTGGGCCAGCCCTGATCTCTCAAAAAGAGCCGGTAAGGCGGGTTGCCCAAATCCTGGCACTAGGCTCGCTAGCTCTCCCGCGCAGCCTGTGTCCCCATGCAGGAGTTCAGCTTACAACAACTTCACGGAACCATGGGTCATTCTTCTTGTCTAACCCTGCTGCATCTCTGTCTCCGCTCCTGTAGCGGCAAAGCGTTTCCCAGGCTGCCTCTAGCCTCACCGTGCTCTGTCAGACAAGGGAGGCTATTATTCCTGTCTGACGAACTGGAAACAGAGAGTCCAAAGTGACAAGCTAAAGGCCCCACATGAAGTCCCTGGCAGAACAAGAACTGTGCCCTTAGACTGGGATAAAGCCATAGAGGCTGTGCCTCCTCTCTCTCCGAATCGCACATGCCAGTCAGCTGTGATAGCAGTGCTCTCGCCGTAGCATGGGAACCTGGCTGGCTTGGGGAACGATGAACAGCCACCTTTGGAAAGGGCAAGGAAGCTTCTAGGAGGAGCACATGTGAAATCTGCATTCAACAGCTTGGTCAGCAAGCTGGAAGGCAGACAAATGCGAAACCACCGAGAGGGGTTAAGAATAAAGGCAGGCAGGCAGCCGATCCAGTTAAGAAACCTGATGGGAAATAATCCCAAATGTAGCTATTCAGTGTGTGGGCCCAGGGGCAGGGCAGTTCGCAGTGTCATTTGGGGGTGGGCAGTGACTCCCCAAGAAGCTCCAGGCATCACGTGGCCCCCTGGGTGCCACCCCAGAAGGCCAGGCCAGGCCCAACCCCAATATCCTGCTTCCCATTGATCAGTGAGCCACACAGGGCCCGCCCTCAGGCACATGTTCCGACTTTGCCTGAGGAAGGGCCTCAGAAAGCGCGTGCGCACTCTCCCCTCCAGAGGTCGATCCAATGATAGCTGTTGTTGGAGCTACTGTGTGTCTATCTCTTGCCCTTGAAACCAACAAGGCAACCCCCCCCAGACATGAATTTGGGTTCCGATGAGGCTCTGGGCTGTGAAGCTAGCTGACAGGGGGAGTATTGGGAGTTGCTGCGTGGCCGGTGGCCCACTGGATTCAGGAATGTAGCACCATGGACTATGCAGCAGAAGGACTCGGTGAACTCCAGCCCCATGACTCAAGCAGCCTGAGAGGAAGTGCCGGGGCCTCCTGACTCTGTCGTCACTTTCAGCTTTTCAGGGAACTCAACAGCCACGTTCTCATCCAGCACCTCCACATTTCTTTAGCATTGCCAACCGGGAGCCTGCTGCTGCCTGCCACTAGATTGCTCTCGGTCTCTCCTCCTCTCCAGCCGGGCTGGGTTAGTGACATGTGCCCAATGCTTCCAGCTGAATAGGTCAAAAATCATTAGCTCCTCTGACTCCAAAACTCAGGAGATCTCAAAATATATGTGAGTTTTATTTTTTTAAAATAAACCAATCTCTTCAGGTTGCTTCTCTTTTTAGAGCTGGCAAGGGGAACCTCCAGCCCATGGGTCGACTCTCCCCAGCAACTGGTTTTTATTATTATTTAAAAGTCACAAAATCATCTGTTTTTTAACTCAAGTTTTGAAGTGGCTCTGTCTCGGCCATTTTTAAAACGGAGGTTCTCCAAATTCAGTCACCTCCCACACCTCGCCCAAGCGACCCATCCTGCCAGACGTTACACCGTCAAGCCACATCGTCCTGATTTTATAAGGATTTAAATGTTTGTGCTTTTCACCCACGTGAACTATAGAGCCATTGTGCGACTTTGTAATGAGCTTGGTACTGAACAGTCATTCATTAGAGACAGGTCCCTGCCCCGTAGGGCTTACAATTAAGGGAGGGGAGATGGGAGAGAGAGAGAGAGACAGGGCTTTTATGTCTTGTCCCCTTTCCAACTCCTGGATCTGGGCACTGAACGAGACTGCTCAAGGGAAGGGTGGAGAGAAGGTTCCCCGATTTTAGTGTCCTGCTGCCTCCCAAACTGTGAGGCAGCCTTGGGGAGGGGTCTGTGCAACTGGCTGTGGTGGCAGCAGAGCAAGCACCATGGCTATTGCTTGAAGGAGGTGGGGCTAGTGACAGCCGGTCTGTGACCTTTATGGTCACCCACCCGCAGCCACAGCTGAGGTGCCCAGGAGCATAGCTAGCTTGGAATGGGCTCAGGTGCAAGAAATGGACTCTCCTCCCCCCCCAGCCCCCCATCCCCATCCTCTCCTCCTGGGACTCGCACCGGACCGTCGCCGCGATCCCCTCCGGTCCGGTAAGTCTGCTCCTCTGCGGCGTCTCTCCCTCCCTCTGCTTGCTGCACCTGAGCCCTGGAGGTTGTGACTGTGCTGCCTGCCTTGTGCGGCGGCGGGTGCTTGCTCTGCCTTGGGCCACCTGCTGCAGGTGCTTCCGCTCAGCTCAGTCTCTGCCCAGCTGTGCCGCAACAGGACAGGATTTGTGCCCCTGCCCCAGCTTGGACCCCGAGACAAAGGTCCCTCCTGTCCCTGTGATAGCTGCACCCCTGGAGGTGCCTTGAGCGATGAGGAGGTGTGCGGCGATGGCCACCTCTAGCAGGGAAAGCTGCCATTGGTCCGGGCAGCTTGCATCACGGTGGAACGGGTTTGTTGTTCACAATTCCAACTCAAGTTTTCAGGCCGCCCTCTTAGCACCGAACGGTATCCGCAGCCAAAACGGTACTGACTTCACCATTGGGGGGAAGGTATTCTGTTTCCTGGGTTTTGGGTCATTTTGGTTGCATCATTTGGGGCAATTGCACATGCCTGATAGTATAAATATTGCCAAAAAGATGTCATGGAAATAACCAAACCAAAATGGAATAACCAACAGTGCAAAGGGGTGTTGGTTTTTTCACGGAACGGCCATTTTTGACTGTTTTATTTCTGTCTTATTTATTTCTGTTTTGATCCTTCCTCTTCCGTTGGGGACTCAGGGCAGGTTGCAATGCACAAAGCCCAAATAAACACACATATTTAAAAACAAAGAAAAACCGATAAAATCCCCAAACCCACAGTATCCCAAATGCCTGGCCAGACCAAACGGTAGCGTCGATTCTGTTTTCTCAGTTACTGGCGTTTCAGCTCTAGAGTTTGGAGTTGCCGTTTCAAGCCCCCGTTGGGTCTGGGGGATGGAAGTGCTCCAATTACTATCTGAGCTGGCCCAAAGTATCAAACCAAGAACTTCCCAAGCACCAGGCCACTCCGCCTTTGGCCCAGCATGGAATACCTCATCGCTGCCGCTCCTCCCCACTCCGGACATTACACCAGTATCCCAGGAATGCAACTTGGTTTGTTTTGATTCCGTTTGTGCGACGTCTCCCTCCCCCACAGCCCTGAGCAGGGAGGTTTTGTTGATAATCCATCTAAAAATAATCGTCCGATAACCCTGCACTGTCTGAGAACACCAGCTTCGCTGCCCTCCCTCCCCCCGCTCTGGAATGGAAGCTATTTCAATAAAAGCCAAAGGGAGGAGGGGGCAGGAAATGACAGCAGAGCGTGGCCCTGAGCCAGTTCTCCACAGCTGCCGAACCACAGACAATGAGCAGCTCAGACCCATGGGGTCGAGCCAAGGAGGTTTTTTTATTAGAAAGCCGTTCCTGGGAAAAGTGTAACAAAGGTTTGCTCCAGCGCCAGGCGGATTAGCGAGGTCCTTTCGTCCAGATCGGCCTTTGATGCAGGCCAATCAGCTGGATCCCGGCGAGGAGGGCTGGTGTCCGGTTTTGAAGTCTTGCAGCTGCCAGGTTGCATGCAGGGGTGGCGATGGCTGCAGAGCCCCAGGGCCCATTTAAAGCATCCTGTAGCAAAGGACAGGCTGAGAGAGGGGGCCCTTGGACAGGGCTGCAGGAGGAGGTGCACAGCTAGGCTGGGACAGACCAACCCCAAACCCACCCCCCCTCTTGCTTCATCAGGACAAGCAGAGCAAATCCAAAATCTGCCAATGGCATTTTTGTGTTGGAGAAAGGGCATGAAAAGAAATTCCAGGCTGCGTCCGTCGTGATCTACAAGCCACTTCCTCTAGAGTAAATGGAAAGCAGCACTTGCAGGATTCTGGACTTTGCGATTTGGGGATAAAGGGGGGGGGGATTACCCTGCAGTAAGTGGTTCGGGGGCTAGGGGTCACAGGTTTCTACCATTTTAAAAACCAAATTAAACCAGAACCCCCTCCCCAACCAAAATGGTCAGAATTTGCCTCCTTTATTTTTCCCAATTCAGAATCTTTCCTTTCCAAAATGCATCGGAACAAGAGCTCTGCATTCTGCTTTCCAAGTTCTCTCTCAAAGCTCAACGTCAAGATTCTCTCCCGTAATGTGTCCCTCCTGCCCCTGCCAAACAATCCTCTATCTCTCTCCCTGAACCCTGCGTCTGTGTTGGGAGTTCTCAACCCACAGGGGCTGTGCCCCCCCGCTCGCCCTTTTGTTCAGGGACAGGAGATCCCTGACGCCTGCAAGGAGGGAAATGGGAGTTCGGCAAAGAGACCCTTGCCGTGGTGGGGTCAGTTTATCTCATCGGTATCTACTCTGGGCTCCTCTTTCCCCAATTTAGAGCACAATCCGCCCCCATTCAAGTCTATGACAAAACTCCCTTTGACTTCAATGAGGAAGAGTCCTGTTAGTTCCCAAGATGGTACCCTGGAATAGGAAATCCAAGCCACCACCTTGCTGGCGGACCTGCGGCGGGGAAGGAATGCTGCTCCTTAGGCACAGAGAGAAAAGTCGTTCCAGGCAGCACAAATTCTAGCCAGCCACTGTCTCGGCACACAAGGCCTTGCTTGGTCCTTCGTGGGAGCCTGCCTTTATCGCTGGCCGCTGTCAGCTGACTTGATGGGTCACCTGACCTGCACAGGGTAGGGGCGGAGCTAAGCACAGCAGGTGGCTGAGCCCCCTGCCCTCAAAGGCTCCACCCCATGGGTTGCCAGTTACGCAAAAGTTTCCAGGATACTTATGAAAAATATATGTTGCAGGGCCTCCATTGGCACCCAGGTGCCAATGCAGGCCCTGCAACATGTATTTTTCATAAGTTCCTCGGGGGAAACTCACTGTGTCTCACCACTGGACTATGCCCAGATCATAGCCCAGGCCAAGGTCTGCCCGATTGGGCCAAAGCCGGCCGCAGTGGGCTATCGCGTGGTCTGCCGTGGCCTGGAAGACACGTCCTGCACTGAGTCCACCATGGCTGCCTGTCATTGGTCGCCATGGCTGCCCGTCATGGTGGGAGGCAGGGCACTGGGCGCAGCATGGGGGAGGGGCCAGCCGGCTGGCCGGCCACACGTTCCTGCATCTCCCCGACGCCCCAGCCACCGGTACGTTTGTTGTGTGGCTCGGCCCAGTCTGGACTGTGTCCACCGTGGCTCTCCAACCTGGCCAGGCTTGGGCCTCTGCGGAGTGGCTGTCATGTCTGTTTCCACCCTCCGTCTTCTTTTCTCTAGGCTAAACATTCCCAATTCTTGCCTTCCAGACTCATCTTGGCTGCCCTGCTCCGAATCCCTATCAGTTTGTCTGCATCCTACTTGAAGTGTGGTCGGAGGTCTCGCCTGTGCTGAGTAAGACGATGCCGCCACCCAGCATAGCATTGGCCTTGCTTGCAACAGTGTCCCAATGCTGACTCATGTTCCATTTATGATCTACCATCATGCCCAGCCTCTGCTCAGCCGACTTAGCCCGTAGTCCAGATCTGTGCTTCTGGCCTTTTGTTTCCCTGTGCAACCCTGTGCATTTGTTAAATCACACGTCGTTTCTAATTCTGCACCCCCTGCCAAGCTGATGGCACTTACTCCAAATACTCTCACCTGCAAGCCCTCTCCTCCTAACCCCCACTCACCGGCGCCCACTCCTGGGCGTTAGGAGCTGATCTTATCTCTCATCGGGGCAGGGCAGTGAATTTGCAGCCAGCGTTATAAATGCCTGGTTAACATCATCATAGCCCTACAAAGAGCTCTTGCAGGCTGGCAGCCAGAGTGCCAGGGCACCTCAGCACTGGTTCTGTGTGTTTACGTGGCTCTCGGCCCATAAGATAATAAAGCGGAGGGTAGAGGAGAGATGCAGGTCTCCTGGGTTCTTGTCTAGGCTGTGGGAAGGAGTGGGGGCTAGAAATTACCAGAGTGGAGGGAGGCTGGGAACTAGGTCTCCTAGGTTCCCCCTACACCTTCGTGTTGCTGTCATCTACCGCCCCCCGGGTTCCCTCTCCTCTTTTCTCCCAGACTTTGAATCCTGGCTCACCTTCTTCCTCTCTGATGACACCCCCGCTCTCATTCTTGGT
Source organism: Sphenodon punctatus (assembly GCA_003113815.1). Classification (NCBI taxonomy): domain Eukaryota; kingdom Metazoa; phylum Chordata; class Lepidosauria; order Sphenodontia; family Sphenodontidae; genus Sphenodon; species Sphenodon punctatus. The sequence continues at coordinate 4,216,190 of QEPC01012035.1, read as the reverse complement.
GATTTCAACATTCACGTCGACTCACCTTCCACGCCCTCTATCTCCTGCTTTCTCTCCCTGACCTCGTTTGATCTCCAACTCTGAACCGACTCCCCCACCCATTCCGATGGCCACTCCCTCGACCTCATCTTCTCATGAAATTGCTCTCTTGCTGACCTCTCCTTTGATCC
>QEPC01012035.1:4200264-4214496 GCA_003113815.1 Sphenodon punctatus | reverse complement strand
TCTGCCCTCCTCTGCAGACTGCTGCAACCAACCTGATTGTAACCAAGCCAAGCACACGCACCTGAAACTTCGCATCCGCCTGAATGTTTGTTTGTCTTCTCCCCTGTCTCTCCCACTGTCCCCTCTCCCTGTCTCCCCCTCCTTGTCTTTTAGATTGTAACCCACAGGCAGGGACCGCGTCTATTTCTATGTTCTGTACAGCGCCAGGCACATGGTTGGCGCTATATAAATGTTTATAATAATAATAGGTTCTCTGTGAAGGGGTGCTTCTTAGGTTTTCTAAGAATTGGTGTGGGAGCAGGGAGTCTGGGAGCCTGGATTCTTGGGTTCTTTGGGAAGGGAGTGGGATTCGTAGAGCTGGGAGCCAGGACTCCTGGATTCTCTGGGGGAGGGGGGGAGAATTTGCAAACTATCAGTGGAACAATTAGTTGAATTCTCTGGGCTGATTTCACCTGATTTGACACCTCTTATGTTATCTGTCCCACAGTCATGGGAAACTGCTGCAAAGTCTGGCATTAGAAAGAGAGGGGAGAGGGAGAGCAATTTGCAAGCGATCAGTGGGGCAATTAGATGAATTCTCTGGCCTGAAAGAGCCAAATCAGCCAAACAGTTTGCCTCAGGCAAGTTCAGAGCAGCCCCTCCCATAGGGGAAATAAGGGATTCTCTATTGTTCTCTGACTCCTTAATGACTCACTAACCCCACTCCCCTCTCTGAGAACCCAGGAGTCCTGGCTCCCTCCCAGATCCTAAAGGCTAATGCAATTTTAGGCTGCATTAACAGAAGCGTAGTGTCCAGGTTACAAGCGGCAAACCGTTTCACTCTGTTCTGCGCTGGTCAGACCTCCTCTAGAGTCCTGTGTCTAGTTTTGGGCTAGAAGAACCGCATTTTAAGAAGAACATTGACAAACTGGAGCAGGTTCAAAGGAGAGCTACAAAGATGGTCAGGAGTCTGGAAACCAATTCCTGTGAGGAAAGGTTGAATGATCTGGGTATGTTTAGCCTGGAGAAGAGAAGCCTAAGGGGAGAGATGATCGCCATCTTCAAATGCCTGAAGGGCCGTCGCACAGAAGATGGAGCAGACTTGTTCTCTGTTGCTCTTTGAGGGCAGGACTAGAATCAATGGGCTCAAATTACAAGAAAACAGATTTCGACCAAATGTTAGGAAGAACTTCCTAATGGTAAGAGCTGTTGGACAGTGGAACAGACACTTCCTAGGGAAGTGGCGGGCTCTCCTTCGCTGGAGGTTTTCAGCCCATCTGTCAGGGATGCTGTAGCTGTGGATTTCCTGCCTTGAGCAGGAGGTTGGACTAGATGGCCTCTGAGTTCCCTTCCAGCTCTAAGATTCTATGATTCTACCTCCTCCTCTATAAGCCCCGCTCCCCTCCCAGAGAAACCAGGATCCCAGTCCCCATCCCCGCTCTATAAAGCTCATTAGGCAAGGGGTTTGTGGAGGCCAAGCACTTGAGGGAAGTGCTGGGACAGAGCTCGGACTGGCAGGACAAGGGTTTGAGGCTGGTTTAGGGGAGAGAATGATTCCCTTTTAAGTATTTTATATGCAAATTCTATGGAAATGAAGTCCCACATTTTGAGAGTTGCTGTCCCTCATTCCATCGTCCAGGGACTGGGAGCGATGCTGGGGGCAGGGCGCAGCGCTTAGCGCCTCCTCGGCTTGGCCGAGTGATTTCCCCGTGGGAGAGGGCTGGGTGCTCCATTCCTCCCTCTGGCCCCAGGGCCAGTGGTGCAGCGCGAGGAACAGGGAGCAGGCCTGGGCAGGCCCCTAGCATCTCGGGCAGCGCGCGTCCCAGCTGCCCGCATCCCCTCGGCCCTCCCGCCCACTGGCTGAACAGAATGTGGTGGGCAGGGGGAAGTGGGGGGAGCTAGTGGGCAGGGACATCATGGCGTTCCCCATGTTCATGCCGAGAACGCAGAGTGGGGGGCGTTCCAGGAACCGCCTGCATGCTAGTGTCGTGCTTGACTTGACACAAAGCCCTTTCATTTATTTTCTTTCTTTCTTTGTATTTATTGGCTGCCCCCTCATGCCTATGGAATCCCGGGGCGGCTCACAGCAAATAAAATAATACTAAAATACATAAAACATCAGCAGTATAAACAATTAAAACTACCCACCCCTACCGCCATCCCCAAAATTTCCCCCCTCCCTGCCCTCCGCTCCCCCGCGTCCCTCCGAAGGCCTGGGCGAACAGCCCGGTCTTACAGGCTCGGCGAAAAGCCATCAGACCCGGGGCCAGGCGAGCTTCCTACAGGAGGGAGTTCCAAAGCCACAGCCTGACCACCGAGAACGCCCTCTCCGTTGTGGCCCCCCCATTTAACACCGGGGACCTCCAGGAAGGCGCCCCCGGCTGACCGCAGGGGCCACCCTGGGGCGAGGAAGGCGAGGCCAGGGCCGGATTGGCCATTGAATGCACCGGGAGGATTCCCGGTGGGCCGGCTGGGCCGGTCACGCTGTCTTTCTTTAAATTATTCTTAACACACACACACACACACACACACACACACACACACACACACACACACACAAATTTGTTAGNCTCAAGGTGATGAAGGTGTGAATAAGAGTGGCCAGGTCGGGCCCGGAGATGTATGGGTGCAGCCTCCGCACCAGATACAGCTGGCGAAAGGCAGCTTTAGCCACTGCCCCCACCTGCCAATCCAGATGGAGGCCCGGATCCAAAACCGCCCCCGGACGCTGAACCTGCTGGGCTATGGGAGGGCAGACACCCCACCCCCCCACCAGGGGGGTCGGCATCTCACTCGCCCTACCCACCACCATCACCTCCGTCTTATCAGGATTGAGCTTCAGTCTGCTCAGCCGCATCCAATCCGCCACAGCCTCCAAACATTAGGAAAGCAATGAGACAGCGGGACCTGGGTCAGTCAAAAACGAGAGGTACAGCTGAGTATCATCAGCATGTTGGTGACATCGCACCCCGAACCTTCTCACGATCTCCCCCAGGGGCTGCATATACACAGTGAACAACAGTGAAGACAGAATTGAACCCTGCAGAATGCCGCAGGTCAAGATCCAGAGGCTCGATGTTTCAGCTCCCAGCACCACCCGCTGGCTTCTTCCCGAGAGGAATGAGCGGAACCATCCAAGGACAGTCCTGTCCAGACCCCCCAGGTCTCGCAGCCGTCTCAGCAGCAGCCCATGGTCCACGGTATCAAAAGTGGCCGAGAGATCTAGCAGGATCAAGAATGTAGAACATCCTGCATCCATCTCCCGGTGGAGATTGTCCTCCAAAGCCACCATCGCCGTCTCAGTGCCATAGCCGGGGCGGAACCCAGATTGAAAAGGGTCAAGGAAACCGATACGGTCAAGATGTGCCTGGAGCTGTAGAGCCACTGCCTGTTCAATAACCTTCCCTAAAAAGGGAAGATTAGAGACGGGTCGGTAGCTGGCGAGTGCGTCCACATCCACCATCGCCGTCTCAGTGCCATAGCCGGGGCGGAACCCAGATTGAAAAGGGTCAAGGAAACCGATACGGTCAAGATGTGCCTGGAGCTGTAGAGCCACTGCCTGTTCAATAACCTTCCCTAAAAAGGGAAGATTAGAGACAGGACGATAACTGGCGAGTGCGTCTACATCCAGCGAAGGCTTCTTCAGCAGGGGGCACACCACAGCCTCCTTGAGACTGGGCGACAACCTCCCCTGCCGAAGGGACGCGTTCACCACCCTTGCCAGGACCAACCCCAACGTCTCCCTGGAAGCTTTTACCAATCAGGACGGCACGAATCTAGTTCACAACTTGTGGCTCTAACAGACCCCAAGACATCCACCGCATTGGCCGGCGTCACTTCCTGAAACTCCTCCCAGAAAGATCGACCAGATGGTGCCTCCATAACCTCATGCTCCTCTCCTACAGCATCCAACCCGGTGTCGAAATTACTCTGGATCTGAGCGATCTTGTCTGCAAAGTAGGTGGCAAACTCCTCACAGCGGGCCTGGGACAAGTCTCCATCCAGGCGGAGGGAGACCGGACTGACCAGTCCCCGCACCACCTGGAACAGCTCCGCTGGACGCGACTTTGCAGACGCTATGAGGGCAGCAAAGAATTCCTTCATTGCTGCCCTCACAGCCTCAACATAGGACCGCAAGTGGGTCCTATGGAGAAGTCGATCAGATTCAGAGCGAGTCCGACGCCAGCATCACTCTAGTCTCCTGCCTACCCGCTTCATACACCGCAGCCCCTCGGTAAACCAAGGGGCCCTGCGGCGACGAGACGGGGGCAGGGGATGCCTCGGAGCCACCCTATCGATGGCCACCCCCAGCAAGATGTTCCAATGCTGTACCAGCACATCGACTGAGTGGCCGTCGGGGTCCAGGGATAACTCCCTCAGAGCCTCCTGGAACCGCTGCGGTTCCATCAGCCTCCGAGGGCGGACCAACCTCACTGGTCCATTCCCCTTCTGGAGGGGGTGCACTAGGAGGCTGGTCTGCAGGAGATAATGGTCCGTCCATGACAAGGGCGTAGATCTCACATCCCCCACTAACGGATCACCCGCGTCAAGGCTAGAGCAGAAGACCGGGTCAAGGATATGCCCCCCCACATGAGTCAGGCAGTTGCCCCCCCACATGAGTCCCTCCCCCGCCTCTAGCTGTGTCCCCTGCTGCCACCAGGAGTCAACACCAGAGACCCTACCCCTATTCTCTCCCATCTCCCCCCCACCCTTGCTGGGCATTGCTGAGCACGGGGGGGGCGGCGCAGACTGCTTTCTCAAGAATGGGAGCCTGGGGCACTGGTTCTCTTGCCCCTCCAGCCATGCCATTGATTGTGAGCCCTGTTGTGCAAACTCTCATGATTTCTGTCGCGAGTCAATTTGAGGTGTGTGGATTTTTTTTAAAAAAAGTCCCAAATCATGAGTTTTGTGGTAAAGCGATGGGGGCTCTGACTTACGATCCGTGCTCATGCTCTCAAATTCTCGTATCAGCTGCATAAGTTGTTGTTTAGTTTCCCCCTCTGTTTGGGGGTGTCTCTCTTGTGCTTCCTTTATCAATTCTGCTTTCGGGAGCTTGGAGAAACCCTTTGGCAGCCCTATTCTGATATCTGGCCCTGACCCTCGAGATGAAACTCAAACAACAAACACTGCACACTTTTTGCTTATTCCACTCTCAGTCCGCTTTTAGACGATCACGCTGTGCGCTCACGCAGGGTTTCAAAAACCCCAGGAGGAGAGATGACACGTGACGCCGCCGGCAATCGCACGCCTGATACGGCGCCGCGCATTCTGTTCAAGCCGCGAATGACCTACCTCGATCAGACTTCCGGTCAGTTCGCGGCTTGGAAAGAAAGCGCGGCGCCGTATCAGACATGCGCCTGCCGGCGGCGTCACATGTCATCTCTCCTCGCGGGGCTTTTGAAACCCCGCGCGAGCGCACCGCGCGATCGTCTAAAAGCAGCCTTAGCGTTGAGTTCCAGAAGGCGCTGGCAACTCACTCTCTCCAGATTTGGGATTTACTCCCCTCCGAGGATCCCACTTGTTCGGCGATCCTCCTATGCTTTTCTACACGTTGGTACACAATTCTGAGCGTAACCCTTCTCGTTGGGCGCCACTGTCACGGGGTTGGGGTCCGCTACCCCACGTTTCTGGGTTGGGTGACTCAGTTTCCCTCACATGCAGCCCGTCTGAACCAGTTCTCTCTCTAGCTGATTCAGTCCTGCAAAGTGGGACAACGCTTTCGTCACCCAAGTCCCAGAGACTTCCCGTTCTCAGACTCTCTCTCTGGGTTCGCTAGTGCTTGAGGGCACAAGATTTCAGATTGTGTTCCCCAATGTGAGACAACAGAAAGCACTTCTTAGTAAAGAAGAAAGTTTATTGATTACATAAACAAAGATAATTTGAACGCAGAGTGACAAATAAAACAAAAGTAAGTAACGCAATCCTAGTCTGTTTGAGTAAGTCCCTAGTTAAGATGTTACCCTACCGTGGTCCGTTTCTCAGCCCAAGGTAGTGGGGCTGGGCTTTGTCCTTAGCTGGTTAGTCAGCAAAGTTTCTTCTCCCAACTGAGCCCTGGGGGAAAAGATCCTCCCTTTAAATATCTTTTCAAGTTTCTTTGTCTGACTTTCCCACCTGGAGACTTCTGTGCTTCGAGTAGGCAGGAAGAGCTTCATTTGCAACTGAATGATCTCTATCTGGCTCCTGCAGAGGTGTTGTGAGGCTTCTCCGAATACACATTCGGCATATCTTTGTCTCTCTCCATATCATGAAGCGAGTTTCCAGTTCTCAGCTTTTACATTATACATGTTTAACCTTTACTTCTACATATTTGTTAGACCTTTTTAAAAAAAATTAAAAAAACTTATATCCCATAGTAGTCCAGTATCTCCTTGTGACAAAGAGGAATGAGCAGCTCCAGGGGGCAGAGGGGTCTCCTGACTGAAACCCCATGGGCACCCACTGGGCAAGGGAGCTGGGGGTCTTGTCTCTCTCTCTCTCTCTGACCCTGTCTTAAGCACAGTTGCAGATAGCTGGGTTCCACTCCTGAGACAGTGGCAAAGATTTAATCTACTGGAAAGCCCCACACAAACCGGGGATCCCAGACTCACTTGCAAACGGACTAGGTGCATGGCACCAGTGCGGCAGCTAGGTTAAATAGGGCTCTGGGGCAAGTCAAATTACTGGGCCCCATATCCAACTGGGATGGAGGCACAGGGGTAGAGGGAGGCAAGTCACTGGGTGGAGGGGGCTTCTGGATATGGGGAGGCTGGGATGGACCAAGCAGGGTGGGCAGTGAGGTGCGGAGGCACTGGAGTAGAAGGGGGATAGCGAACAGGGACATGGGGACAGGCACTGGGGCTGAACTAGAACATGGGGGGCACTAGGGTAGAGGAAGCGAGGTGTGGGGGCAAGTGGGGGAAGGGAAGATACTGGTGGGTGGGGTGGCAGCAGCTCATGGGGAAAATCTGGGCAGCTCTGGCAGAGATAAAGCAGAATATCTTGAAGTCCCATTGAGGCTGCTAATAGTATTGTCCCCCCAAAAAAACCCTGGACCCTGGGGCAGTGGTTCCTCATGCCCCACCTGTAGTTGCACCCCTGCAAGGCATCCTGTCCCACCCCATCTCAGCAGCTGTGCTGTGAAGGCCAGCCCTGCCCCAGAGCCATGGACCCGAAAGGAGACTCGAGGAGTCTGGTCTCCCCTTGACCTTGGCAACGTGTCACTGCTAGGTTGGATAGAACAGTGTGGGGCAGGAAAGGGAGGGGAGGATCTGACACATTAACTGCATGGGATTTGCAGACACTCCCCTCCTCCCCATCTCATTTTCCCTCCCCTCACGCACTGGTGAGTGAGAAGGCGATGTCTGAGACTTTGCTGGGAAAAATTCCTCTGCTCCATTCCCCTTGTAGTGTCCGCACTCGGCCATTTGGATTCTCTGGTGTCAGATTTACAGCAGGAGGCCTGGGAAGAGAGAAGCTGCCTGGATCCATGGGATCCGGCCAAGCTGGGGCCTGTTTCTCAGGGAGATGAAAGGGGCCTTGCTGGGCTCTTGGGTGAGAACATTGACAGCTTCTAGTGTTGACAGAGCAAGGGCAACAGGCTGTCCGTCTCCCCCCCCCAGTGCTGGCTGTTGTGCAAACACCCTGCTGTTTGATGTCCCCTGCTTGCTTAGTGTGCAATGACACCCCTCTGGGCATTCACCACCCTGCAGGGGGAGGGGGGTCTCTCCAAGGCATTTTGTGGCTTTCTGTTGCCAGCTTGGGAGCTCTGGGCAATGCCAGAGGTGCTGTTCACAGAGGCCGACTGGAGGCAGTGAGAGATCCCTTGGCATAGAGGAATATTGTGTGTGTGTGACAGTGACATTTCCCCTGGGTTTGGGGTGTAGGAGACTGTTCCCTCTTTAATCCTAGCCCCCCGACTCCCTTGATGTCCATTCTGACCCCCAAGCAGGCACGGCTGTCTCTCTGAACTTATCTTGCTATGGCTATGCTGAGGCTTTCGGCACTCACTGAAACTGGCTCCAGCTCTCCTGGCTGCATTCGCAAGCTTGCCAGAGATAGTGTGTGGTTGGACCAACAGCAGCTGGTCCAATAAAAGATTGGAGAGGACTTTCCCCCAGTTTGGGGGGGGTGGGGCTGGGGGGCTGATTGGTAGCCCTTGTTCTCAGAGTGCCCTGCAGCCAGAAAGCAAAGACACCCCCAGGTTTATTATCTTGTGATTTTAAGCCAATCCCATGATTGTTGTGACCATCTGGGATCAGCGATCCTGCTCTGGTGGGAGCCTCCATGTAGGCCTCCCTATGCCTCCCATACCAGCTGCTCAGTCCCTGGGGTGGATTTGGAGGAGGGGGGTGGCTCCAGCTCCCCTGCCTTGGCTTGGAGGCCCCCTCCCCCTCCCCCCTGCATTTCTCATCTGTTTCTCATCACTCCAAGGTGTACTGCTTGCCAGCTCCAAGCACTGGGGCGGGGGTGTGACTAGCTGAGGTATGCAGGGGAAGAGCCCAGGCCGGCCAGACACACAGAAACCAGACACGGCTTCAAAGGCAGCCAGGAGGAAGGGGTAACGGGGTCAGGAAGCCATTTGACAGAGCTGTTTTTCTCCTCCTCCTGTGGGTGTAATGATCGGGCTGGGGGCAGTTCTGAATTGGCTAATGAATCCCAGGCTCCAAGCCTTGGCCAGAATCCTTCTCAGCCTGCCTCTTCTCAGCCTGCCTCTTCTCAGCCTCCTGGCCATGGTTGCTGGCACGGCTAAACCCACGGGGACCCCGGTGGAGATGGGACAGGAAGTGTTTGGAATCCCCGCCTCTCTGGGAGCCAGGTGCTGAGTTCAGGCTCTGGGTGTGAGAGCTCGGTGAGCAGAATTTCCCCCATGCCCTTTGCTCCATCGTCCTAGTGGCCGTGTCCAGTACGGCAGCACTCAGGAGCTACAGACCAGAACCCCATCCTAGGAACTCAGCCCAGAGCAAGGTCCCTGCCCCACGGGGCTCGCAAGGACAGTACAGAAGCAAGTGACCCTGCACCAGCCTTTCTTGGACTGGCTTAGTCAGGTCAAAGCTGCAAACCATTGAACCCACACAGAGCTGCTGCATTCGCTGTTACCTCTTGCTGTGACTGATTCTGCACCTCCTCTCCAAACCAATGCCGAGCCCCATAGCCTGGACAAGGGCTGGGGAGGGGCGAGGGGGTGCACTCAGGGTGGGGAGGATCCAGAGTCAGTATCTATGCAGATTTTCAAGGAATATTTATGAAAAATACATGTTGTAGCCCCTGCGCGGGTGCAGGCCCTGCAACCTGTATCTTTCATAAATGTACCTTTCAAATTTGCGTAGATGGCAAGCCTACTGCAACGGCCCCTGTCTTCACCACAGCAGGCCGTGAGGGCCCCAGTGCGCCGCAAGCATCCATGAATGGTGCCCCTAAGGGGGAAGGGGCCACCAGGGGCCCCTCCAGTTTCTCTTCACCCTGGCCCCTGAAAATGGTAAGGCCGGCCCTGTCCAGAGCGTAAACCCTAGTGCCCCCGAATCCCTCCTCTCCCCACAAGAAGGTGTCTCCATCTTGGCCCCATTCCCTGTAAACATGCTCCAGGGGCGGGGAGTCGATTTCGGAAGTGGGATGGGCATTGGGCCAAATGAAACCTGGCCCCGTTTCAGAGGAAGTGTTCTTTTCCTTCCCAGCTCCCGCGGGCTCATCAGGCCGAGGCTGGCGGGGTGGGGGGTGGGCTTCTGTTTGCTGCAGAGAGGGGACTCCTGCTTTAACATGGTAGAATATTAGGATTGGGGGGAACCTCAAGGATCAACTAGTCTAAGCTCCTCTCCTCAAGGGAGCACACCAGCTATCGGCGCCCCTGGAGATGAGGGTCTTGCTGTGGCACATGCTCCATGGAGGAAGCATCCAGCCAGAGGAGAGGGTGCCTGTGAGGATTGCATTTGGGGAAACAGTCCCAACTGGGTTTGCTATGGGGTAATCCCCTCTTGTGCAGCTCGGCAGCTTTCACCCACTTTCCCCAGCAGAGCTTGGCCTTGGGAAAGGGATTGTTTTTATTTTCTCTCGAGTTGGGACGCTTCCTGCTCTCTCCAGACTGCTCTTAATCATGCCCTTCAGAGCGTCTCTCTCTGACCTCATGGTGCCCCATGGGGTGGGGTGGGGTGTCAGCCTTGGAGGGCCAGGAGCCCAGTCACATCAGCCCAATCTACTCCACTCTGCCCTCTCCACTTGATCGAGGGCATTTTCAGACGGACATTTATTCCGGAATTAGAGCATTAATTCCCTGATGAGATGCCCATCTGAACGCTGCCAACAGTGATTGTTATCATGTGATAACTAAACATCCATACGTTACAAAACCTTATTTCTGAGGTTTTGTAACATCCGGATGTTAAACTATTCCTTGTTTAGGTCCGTGTAAATGACTATCACAGGATAGTCCGCTATTCCTGGTTTAGCGCCGCAGAGACCTATGTTGAGACCTGACATCCTCTCAGCTGCACAGAGAAGATGACATTGCAGAAACCCAGAAAACATTGCGCTGAGCCTGGTCGAAAAGCACTGCAGGATTGAAATTCATCCCAGAGACTCTAATGCTGGAATCACAGCAAGTTCTGTTCAGACGGACTATCACGGAATGAAGTTATCCAGGGATAGAAATGTCCGTCTAAACAGGTACCACGTTCTAATCACTGGATAACAATCACGTGATATTTTGTCTGTCTGAAAATGCCCTGAGATTGCCCTTGCTAAAATCACCAATGACCTCCTCTTAGGCAAGTCTGATGGCTTCTCTTCCATTCTTGTCCTGCTCGATTTCCCTGTTGCCTTTCACTCTGTTGACCACCACGGCCTCCTCTTGGATTCGCTATGCTTCCTTGGTTTCCAGGACTCTGTTCTTGACTGGTTGTCTTTGTATCTCTCGAACTGCTCTTTCAATGTTTCTCTTGCTGGTACCGCCTCTATGTCACTTCCCCTCTCTGTTGGGAGTTCCCCGAGGCTCTGTCCTGGACCCTCTTCTCTTCTCCCTTTACACTCTTAAGAACATAAGAACTGCCATACTGGGCCAGACCAATGGTCCATCTAGCCCAGCATCCTGTCTCCGACACTGGCCAATCACGGTGGCTTGGGAGAAGCACCCAACAGGTCACAATGGGGGATCCATTCCCTGTTGTTTTCCCCCAGCTCCCGTCATGTTCCCTGATCCTGTCTGGCTAATAGCGGCTAATGGACCTATCTTTCAGAAACTTGTCCAAACCTCTTTTAAACTCAGCTATAGTACTGGCCCTTACCACAGCCTCTGGCAGTAGATTCCACAACCCAATTATACGCTGAGTGAAAAAATATTTTCTTTTATTTGTTTTAAACTTGCCACCCATGAGTTTCATGGAGTGTCCCCTAGTTCTAGTACTAGCTGAGAGGGTAAATAACTGCTCCTTGTTTATTAGTTCCACACCACTCATGATTTTATAGACCTCTATCATATCTCCTCTCAGTCGTCTCTTCTCCAAACTGAAGAGCCCCAACCTACCAAGCCTCTCCTCATACGGGAGCCCTTCCATGCCCTTGATCATTTTTGTTGCCCTTCTCTGTACCTTTTCTAGTTCAGCTATGTCTTTTTTGAGATGGGGCGACCAGAACTGCACACAATATTCGAGGTGCGGTCGCACCATTGATTTGTATAGAGGCATTATGACATCCTCAGTTTTATTCTCTATCCCCTTCCGAATAATTCCTAACATTCTGTTTGCTTTTTTGACTGCTGCTGCGCACTGCGCTGTGGATTTCATTGTATTGTCCACAACCACCCCCAGATCCTTTTCCTGAGTGGTAACTCCTAGCTTAGTACCCAGCATTGTGTACGCATAGTTTGGATTATTTTTCCCTACGTGCATCACTTTGCACTTGTCCACATTAAATCTCATTTGCCATTTAGATGCCCAGGCACCCAGTGTCGTAAGATCCTGTTGCAGTTCCTCACAGTCTGCTCGTGTTTTAACTACCTTGAATAACTTGGTGTCGTCTGCAAATTTGATCACCTCACTCTTAACACCCTTTTCCAAATCATTAATGAATACATTAAACAGCACCGGTCCCAATACAGATCCCTGAGGCACACCACTTTTTACATCTCTCCATTGTGAAAACTGACCATTTAGTCCTACCCTTTGCTTTCTATCTTTTAACCAGTTTCTGATCCATAGTAAGACACTACCTCCTATCCCATGACTTTTTAATTTTCTCAAGAGTCTCTCATGAGGGACCTTATCAAATGCTTTCTGGAAATCCAGGTACACTATATCTACTGGGTCTCCCTTGTCCACATGCTTATTTACACCCTCAAAGAATTCCAACAGGTTAGTGAGGCATGACTTACCTTTACTAAATCCGTGTTGACTCTTCCCCATTAAGCCATGTTTGTCAACATGCCCTGTAATTCTGTCCTTAATGATGGTTTCCACCATTTTGCCCGGCACAGACGTCAAGCTTACTGGTCTGTAGTTTCCAGGATCGCCTCTGGATCCCTTTTTAAATATCGGGGTTACATTTGCCACCCTCCAGTCCTCGGGTACAGTGGCAGATTTTAGTGACAGGTTACAAATTACTAACAGTAGGTCTGCGATTTCATATTTGAGTTCCTTCAGAACTCTGGGGTGAATGCCATCTGGCCCTGGTGACTTGTTAGTATTCAGTTTGTCAATTTGCCCTAGAACATCCTCCAACGTCACATTGATTTGTAACAGCTCTTCCAATTCCTCGCCCACAAAGCAAGGATCCGGCGTGGGTACCTCCCCAAAATCCTCCGCAGTGAAGACCGACGCAAAGAACTCATTCAGCTTCTCTGCAATGTCCTTATCCTCCCTGAGCGCCCCTTTTACTCCCTTGTCATCTAATGGCCCAACTGACTCCCTAGCAGGCTTCTTGCTTCTGATGTATTTGAAAAAGTTTTTGTTGCTTGTTTTTGCCTCTTTAGCAAGCCTCCCTTCAAAATCTCTCTTGGCCTGCCTTATTAACACTTTACATTTACGTTGCCAGTGTTTATGCTCTTTCGTATTATTTTCATTGGGACGAGCCTTCCGTTTCTTAAAGGATGCCTTTTTGGCTCTAATAGCTTCCTTCGCCTCCCCATTTAGCCACAGTGGAAGACGTTTGGTCTTCCTGCTTCCTTTTTTCACTTCCTCTGTGTAAACTCATTGAATCTCACTGCTTCCAGTATTCCCTGTACACTGATGACACGCAACTCTCTCTCTCTCTCTCTCTGCCCCCAAGCTCCCCCCCTCCATCCAATCTCCTATCTCTGACTGTCTCTCTGACCTCTCTGCTTGGATGTCTCACTGCCAACTCAAGATTAATAGGGCCAAGACTGAACTCCTAATTTTTCTCCCAAAACGTTCCCCTCCTACTTCCCTCTAGTTTCCATTGAGGGAGTCACCATCCGGCCGGTTCCTCAGGCCTGTAGCCTGGGATTAATCTTTGACTCCTCCCTCTCCTTTAAGCCTCAGGTCCAGGCTGTTGCTAAATTCTGCCGCTTTGCCCTGTACAATATTGCTAAAATCCAGCTCTGCCTTTCTGCTTCCACTGCCCCAACCCTAGTCCATGCTATCTCTCCCCTTGACTACTGCAACTTCCCCTTTACTGGCCTCCCCTGCTCTGACCTCGCCCCTCACCTCTGTTCAATGCTTTGCTGCCAAAGTCATCCACCTTGCTCCTCGCTTTGACCATGGTCAGCCCCTCCTCTCCGCCCTGCACTGGCTCCCTCTAAAGGAACATGTTCAACACAAGCTCCTGCTCTTCACCTTCAAGGCTCTTCATGGCCTTGCTCCCCCCTATCTCTCTCCACTTGTTTCCTGCCAGATTCCCACCTAGGAGCTTTGCTCCTCCTCTGCCCCCATCATTGCCTGCTCACGACTCCCTTGTTGTTCAACATATTTGCCCCTTCTCCCATGCTCTGTCCACCCCCAATGGCTGGAACTCCCTCCCTGGACAAATTCATGCTGCTCCCTGTCACAGGTTTGTGAGTCTGTACCCCCCACTTTACCGGGTTTGAGTGACTCAGTTTCCCTTGCGCACAGTTCTCTTGAATCAGTTTCTCTCTCTGGCTAATTCAAGTGTGCCACAATGAAACTCCTTTGTCACACAAGGGCCCGATCCTTCCTGTTTACAGACTCTTTACTCTCTGGGTTCGCAAGAGCTTGAGGGCTCTTGTAGCTCACTTGTGTTCCAATATTAGACACTTCCACTTCTTCATAAAAGTTAAGAAGTAAGTTTATTGATTACATAAACAAGATAGTT